>VZRP01019243.1:18432-90973 GCA_013397995.1 Malurus elegans
TGAGGAGACTTGATGGATTCAGTCCTGGCTCTGAGATGGGGATGTTGGGATCAGCCTGGCAGCCCCAAGGCTGTGTCACTGAGCAGCTCTGATGGATTCAGTCCTGGCTCTGGGATGGAGCTGTTGGGATCAGCCTGGCAGCCCCAAGGCTGTGTCAGTGAGCAGCTCTGATGGATTCAGTCCTTTTTCTGGGATGGAGCTGTTGGGATCAGCCTGGCAGCCCCAAGGCTGTGTCAGTGAGCAGCTCGGATGGATTCAGTCCTTGTTCTCAGATGGAGCTGTTGGGATCAGCCTGGCAGCCCCAAACCTGTGTCACTGAGCAGCTCGGATGGATTCAGTCCTTTTTCTGGGATGGAGCTGTTGGGATCAGCCTGGCAGCCCCTCTGACTGCATCTGCATGGATCAGAGCTCGGGCACCCTGCCAAGGCTCACCCTGCTCATCTGCCTCCGCCAGGCCCGGCACAAACTGCAATTCCTCTTCATTAGTGTGATTCTGCCTGCGTGAATCTGATAACATATGGGATATTATCATAAAACAGCCTCTTTCACCAATTCATTTTCTCCTTTATGAAGATTATGAATGTACTGCAAGTGCAGAGGCAGGGTAGAACAGAGGAGTCTGCTGTAGGGTTTGGCTTTGATTCAGGTTCTAGAATGCAGATAGCCTTCATTTTAAGATCACATTTCCCAATAATCCCGTGCTGATATATTATAAAAACTGCTGACTGTCTCCCCCTGATTTTCCCGAGCTCATTATGGGCTGCTCCACGCTCCGTGCCACTCGCCTGGATTGAGACTTTAACGATGAACAGAGCCAGCAGATGCCACACAAAGGAAAAAAAAATGGGAGCTACAGAAACTGTTTAGTCAACCCTAATCACTGGCACAGCCTGACTAAGCACGAACACGAAACATGATCCCAGTTTGAGCGCGGATTATGCAATTCCAAACATATGCTCCATGCCCCCTCACTTCCTGCCGGTGTCAGATAAAGAGGGGCATGCACAGCTCAGAGAGAGCTTTGTCTGGATGACACACATGCAGGTGGATCCCTACCTGCCCGGGAGATTTATTAATTAATTAGCAAGGGCTCATTAAGCACAGCCTGCGTGCCCTCTGCTGGCACCGCTCAGGAGCAGCCCTGCCCTGCCAAGGTGTGTGCCTGTCCTGCGCTGCTCACCTAATAAACCGAAATTATTTAAAATTTTATTTTTATAAAATAGTCAGGTTGGCTTTCTGGCTCTGTTTTGGGGTCATTTCCTGCTAAAGTGCCATTGCCATTGCACAGTGCATGTCCTGCCCTACTCCATTCTCACTGCGGTCTCATCCCGACTGGAAGAGGTCACAACCAAACACGGAAGCAAACACAGCATTAAACCCAATTTTATACCCAATGTGCTGCTATTTCAGCCTTCAGGGCTGGACTGAAAGAACTCAGGAGCCTGCAGCCACCACGGACTTGTTCTGAGCTGCCCCCAAGAAAAAAAATCAAAACAACTCAGCTTTCCAGGATTAATCCATTATAAAATCTGCACTAACTCCTAGCTAATCTGTATCAATTACTGAGTACAGACACATGCAGTAAAGGTCATTTTAATAAGCAGTTCACTCCCTAAATTGCTTCCACTGCCAAATCAAGTGAAGATTGCTGGGGATCATTACCAGGGCATCATTAACTCAACTCATCTGAAAACCTCTTCTGCAAACCCTTGTCACTGTTTACAACAGCAAGGGCAGAACCTCAAACACCATTTAATGCCTCTTTCACAGGGAAACAAGCACAAACCACAGGATGGGCAGGGTGAAAGGGGCCTCAAATGAAGATAAATATGCCCATGTAAAATGCCCATATAATATGCCCATATAATATGCCCATGTACCAGCAGCTGGCACCAGTGCCCAGCCAGTGCAGCCAGCACCAGTGCCCATCCCTTCAGCTGGATGGTTCCATACCCAAACCATTCATACAAGGTGGTAGAACAGAGGGAAAAGATCCTAACAGCTCAGCTGCTGGAGCCAGGGCATTGATTCCCCTATCTAGCCAAGATTAAAAACGTGTTGGGTGGGTTTCCTGATTTCCTCCTACCATACTTGAAGCTGAGTGCAAACAGAGAGGAAGGGAAAGGAACAGCAGCTTTACAAGAATGAGGTTAGGAAATAAATATCAGAAACACGGTTAAAACTTCCAGCCTGTGAGGACATCAGCAAAGATCTTCAAAGAATGAGATCTCGAGGTGATTTTGCAGAAGGCTGAGGAGGCTGGCAGTGGTTTCAGGGCTGCCTCAGCTCCTCCTTACTGAATCTCCACTCTGCCAATGATGGGGGAACAGAAAGATCTTGGCCAGCAGAAATAACCACATTTCAGTTTTAAAGAGGAAGATACTCATCATTTTTCTGGGTCCAGTTCACATCTGGGTATTCAACTCTTAAGATTAATGTTTATAAGGTTGTCTGCCAGGTCTGTCTTCATTTCTCCTCCATGTCTTGATCAAGGAACAAAGGGTTATATAAGATTGGATTTTTATTCTTTTAGTCAAAACAAGTATAGAAAAAAGTTCTTCATTTCCTGTGAACAGACCTGGCTCACTCAGTGTCTTCCCATGTCTTAATCCTAAGCTCACAGTGACCTTAAAGCTTGGCAGTTGTTGCTGCATCCATCCTCAGTGCTCACAGCAGCACCCACAGCATCCCCTGCAGAACCACAGCAAGGAAAGGCTCCTCTCGCTGGTATTTTTTAAAAAAGGAAATAAAATGTTTCGAGATTTTAAGAGCAATGTCTCTGTAGTCAGAGAGATCTGAAAGTTGCAGTGAACAGGGAGTGCTCAGGAACAGAGCCCCATTGATGAGGGCAGAGAATGAAGTGCTGTTCCCATCCCAAGAGCAGATACCCTGCACTGCATAAGTTCTCCCACTTCCACCTCAATCTCCTTCTGACGTCATGTCTAGAACTGAGAACGTTGCTCAGTCTCCAATCCATTCAATCCTACTATTCTTGGAATTAGCTTGGTGCCTCCAGGCCTCGAGCAATTCAAGATTCAGTTGTATGAAGCATTCATAACACGAGACAGTCCCTGCCCCAAAGAGCTTTCCATATAAATAGCACTTTCTGAAAGCAAAGGGCTCCGAGTGGAGCTTTGCATTTCTCTGTCACTGTCCACAAGGATGCTAATTGCTGCCAGGATCACTCTGTGACGTGAAAATCCTCTCTGCTGGGAATGGAGCCTCATATCCAGCAAAGCAGCCATCAGATGATTGTGACTATTTTTAGGCCACTTCTGACCTTTCAGAAAGTAAGGACTCTTTAAAAGATGATTAAAATACTATGTGAATTATGCAGAGAGTTGAATAGTCTGAAGAAAATGAAACTCCATTTAGTCTTGCATAATGCCTTTGGTAACACGGTTAGATTCTTTTGGCCACAACAGTCAGATTTTCCACTGAAGTGTCAGGATGGAAGTTGGGCTGGTTATTGAGTAATAGAGAGGCCTTTCTTATTTGTGCAAACCTCCCAACCTTCAAGAGAACAAAGATTAATCAACAACGTTGAAGAGGATGCTGTCATGAGATCCAGTCATAAGATTTGTAGGGACTCCTGCAGGGGCTGCAATCCTTAAAACTGGTTTGGAATAAAATCTGAGAGACAGGAGCACATACAGAAAACATTTTCAAAATAAAATCCAACGTAGTTACTAACGATGAAATTCAGGAGGTTCTGCCATTGCAGTAAAGATCTGAAGAGCAGAGTTCCAGTGCATGAAGAAGATACTGTGAGGTAGAAAGAAATGCAGAGACACCCACCTGGTTCTGAGTTTGGAGTGTGGAATGGTTGCTCAGTCTGCCATGGGCTGTCAGCAGCTCTTGGGGTGCTTCAGAGCAGCCATAAAAACAAAATCTAAAAATTAAAATAAAAATAAAAACTAAAAAAAATAAAAATAACCCAACAAAAAAAGAGGAAACCGAAAAGCACAGGTGGAGCTGAAGGCAAAGCAGGAGGGCTGAGCAAAGAGCCTGCAAAGGGCGCCCCTGAGTAGCTGCAAATCACAAAAAATGAAGTGTGAGGAGTCCAAGGTTGCCTGTGCAGGATCCAGGGCTGGAGACACCAAGGTGTGCAGGAGCACCCAGGCTCTGTGCCAGTGCAGAAAACCAAGGGAAGCAGAGGAAGGAAAGCACAAAGCTCTGCAGTAAACACAGGGATCAGGAGAGGGGCAGATGAACCAGTCAGACAAAATAACTGACCCCAAACTCTCTCCTCAAAACTCAGATAAGTGTTTTAAAAATATACCGTGCTCTCCTCTTCTCCCACTTCCTATATATACATATATATATATTTTTTTTTTAACACTTTCTGGTTTTGGCCAGGAATGGGTAAGAAAGTGCCAGGATACTGCCAGAAAATCTGTCTGTTCTCACAGAGCTTCTGGCCCCAGCAGGAGTAGGAGGGAGCTGGACTCTCAGGAGAGAATCTGTTTCCATTTCATTTCCAGGCCAGTTTTACAAGGTTAGGGTAAGATGCCAGACTTCTGGGTGCTGCTGAAAAAAACCTTGAGCCTTTGGAAACTTTTCTTCTCAGCAGTCAGGAGAAATACTGTAAATACAGAAGGAAGAGACTTGAGGAAACAATGACATCACAACAGGAAAGATGGAAGTTCAGAACCTCCCATGGCACCAAAACCACCCCTTTTATTCTTCCCATGGCCAGATCTGTTTTGTAAGCCTATTAAAAAAACCTTAAAGCCTATTTAAGTTAAAGACAACTCCTGAGTTACACAGCACACAGCATTCATCCTGGAGCAGCTTTTCTGTAGCCTTCCCTGGGGTTACACTCTCAGCCCTTTGGAATGGATTCCTGTTCTTTCAACATACCAAAGAAACCACCCCTTTGAAAATATTTGCTTTACAAAAAACTCAACCCATCCATCTTCAAAGACAAACCGTATTTTCTTGAATTCTGGGAAAAAAAAAAGGAGGATTCACACTCTGGAGTTTGAAAGCAAAGTCAGCTTACCTCTCGATGCAGTTCAGAGTTTTATTTTCAGATTTTTATTCTAACGAAGGAAACTTGAGCCCAACTCTTTCTGTGCCAGCACAGTTCCAGTCCAGAGGAAGCTGCACTGTCCCCCCTCTCTGCGTACAAACCTGGCATGTCCAGGGCAGGATGGCAGTGAGGTGTCCCACACAGACACAGAGCAGCAAGAGACAAAAACCAGGAGAAAAGAGCAGCTGATGGCCACACACAACACAAAAAATCCAAATTCTGAGAACTCCAAAATGCTTCTTTCACCCACTCACTTCTGGGGAGAAGGGCAACTACACATTATGATACATAAAAATATATCTGATGTTATCTGCTGCCAAATAATTACCAGAATCACAAAGACAGCTCAACGTTAGGATTATTTGGTTGTGTTCAAGCATTGTGGGTTTTAACATTGGCAGAAATGCTCAAGGCCTCCAACCTCCAAAAGCACAATTTTAAATCATAACCAGTAATTGTAAATGAGCACTGTGAATGTTATTTGGTCACCCCATCAATTCCTTAGCCCTGTAATGCTTCTTTCAGTGCACTGAGTCTTGACCTAAGGCTGGCCTAAGTGACTCGAGTGGGGTTTGTGTTTGGAGGTGCTGAACTTTCAGGATTCTTTGAACAAAAGCCATAAGACAGACACAAAATGCACCAAACAATCCACTGGGAACCCAACAGAAACACCAATTCCTGAGCAGTCATGCAGCTCCGGGCTCCAGAAATGACACAAATACCCCAATCACTAAAGTGGCCATTCTTCCCAGGAATTTTAGATCAGTGGATGAGCACTGGGCTGGTTCAGTCCTGTCTGGGAAGGGGAGAGTTCATGGGCACAGCAGGGGATGGATCCCCCAGCCCCCCTGAACCCAGGGCTGGCAGCAGGGCATGAATGAGACCTCCCTGCACATTCCTGGTGTGCCCTGGGCACAGAGGATGGCACAGAGAATGGCACAGAGGGCACAGAGAATGGCACAGAGGATGGCATAGAGGGATGGCAGAGAGGGATGGCAGAGGGATGGCACCGAGGGCACAGAGGATGGCACACAGGGATGGCAGAGGGAACACAGGATGGCACAGAGGAGGGCAGAGGGATGGCACAGAGGGCACAGAGAGCACAGAGGATGGCACAGAGGATGGCACAGAGAATGGCACAGAGGGATGACAGAGGGATGGCACAGATGGCACAGAGGGGGGCACAGAGAATGGCACAGAGGAGGGCACAGAAGGATGGCACAGAGGGATGGCAGAGGGAACACAGGATGGCACAGAGGAGGGCAGAGGGATGGCACAGAGGGCACAGGGATGCACAGAGGGGTGGCACAGAGGATGGCACAGAGGGCACACAGGGATGCACAGAGGGGTGGCACAGAGGGATGGCACAGAGGGCACAGAGGGGGCACAGAGGGATGGCACAGATGACACAGAGGGGTGGCACAGAGGATGGCACAGAGGATGGCACAGAGGATGGCACAGAGGGCATACAGGAATGGCCCAGCTGCACACACTGTGCCCAGGTGAGGACCCAGAGCAGCTCTGTTGTGCACCCAGGCTGGAGAGCAGCAATCCTGTCTCCCAGTGAGCAGCTCTTGCACACAGAGCAGTTTTACTCCATCACAAACCTGGCACACACGTGCCCAGCTGAGAGCTCCTCTCACCCACAGGGGTTTTCAGTCCCTTCAGGGGAGCAGAGCGTGGCAGGTGAGGAGTCTGTGGCTGAATTCCCATTGCCAATCAGCTCTTATCACTGCCATCTCCTCTCCTGGATGGAGCTGATAAGAGCAGGGGCAGCACAGCCAAGGTCAGCTCCTTTCAGCTCCCAAAGCACCATGTGGTGCCTTTCAGAGCATCAGTGCCAGTTTTTCACTGCAGGTGCTCTTGTGGTGTGGCCACAGGAGGAAAGCAATAACTGCCATCCTTTTCCATTCAATTTCCAGTCAAAGGAGTGTTTGTAATTTAGCAGTTGACTGGCTGAAGCTCAGCCCATATGGTAGCTGTTGGTAAAAAAAAAAGTACAGTACTTAAACCGGAAAGAAGAGGCAGTCTGTGCATCAGCTCCGGCCTTCCAGGGGCTCTGGGCCACTTTTATTCATACTGAAATTATTCATATTTAAATGTGCTCCTTCACACTGGGACAGGGACACAGAGCTGCGTTTCCTAATATTGCAAATCGCTGCTTTACTTTAGGTCTTGTGTGTTAAACACAAAGAGGGGGGAAAAAAAATGAATGCAGATTTGCATCAGTGTCCCATGAGGAATGCTGAACGTTAGAAGCAAAACCAGCTGGAAAATACATAAAGAGCACAACAGACTTCAGTCTGGTTCTCTTTTCAGGATATTTCTCTCCCATTTGCCTTTGCAGCTCTAAGAGGCCCTGAAGTCACTGTCTACAGCACGGAATTCTGAACACAAAGAAAACATGGCACAGATCATTTTAAACACATCTGTGAAGTGAAATGGAATTCTGAATGGAAATGTCTGGACGTGGGAGGAAAAAAACCTGTCCTTTTAGACAAAGATAGGCTGTTATCAGTATTTTCTTAAAACATTCCAAAAAGCTAAAAGTGGCAAACATGGAACAACAGACAGAAAGAAAAGGTTACACATTCAGGTTTATCTATAATTATCCAAGTTTGCTACCTTTAAAAGGTTGTTCTGAGCAGCTAGAAGTTAGTTACACATCTAGCAATATTAATCTAAGGATTCTTAGTTATTGCTGTATTTCTGCATGTTTTACAGCAAGGCCAGCAGTGATTTACAGTCTGTAACAAGCATGATGTCATTGAAATGTGAAGAAGGTCAGAATCCCCAAAGAGAAATTATCTTAACAGCAGAGTGAGATCATTGCACACACTTATCTGCTCCAAGGGGCAATAATCAAACAGACCCACATGTAAAGCCTGAGCTGAGCATTAGATAAAAGCTCCAGAGGCAGCTCTTTCCCCAGGTAATACAGCAGAGAGCTGCAGAGTTTGCTCTGAGCTCCACTCATGACAAAGATTACTCTGCAAGGGTCCCAATCCCCCCTTTTTCCCCTAAAACATGACATAGAAAATGTTAACCATGTATGTGAATAAAAGCCCTGGTTCCATTTCAAACAGAAGTACCTACATGGGATCAATAATGGGGCTGATTAAAACAGGAGTTTGCCTTTGACCTGGCATGTAAGGTTCAATATACAGCTTTACCCTGCACTAAAATACTGCAGGCTGCTCAAAATCCCAATCTGCACCAAAAATAAACCCCCATAGACCCTCAACCAGAATAAAGACTTGAATTTCCTGATCCACCACAGCTACAACAATGGCTAACTAATGTTAGCTACCAAAACAAGAAAATTACACAAGTTTATATTATCCAAGAAAACATCCACATTTTTGTTATTCCACCTTCTGCAACGTTTTCCTATGGATAGGGGGAAAATTTGTCTCTCCAGAACAGAAAATGCTGCTAATCATCTGCAACAGGAATGAGCAATTCATCAAAAATTAAACAAGTTTTTAAAAACGATGAATTTGTAACCAAGGTCTCCTCTTATTTAGAAGTGGTGTCAAGTTGTTAGTTCCCCTCTTTCATCTCAAATAAATATAAATTGCCAAAGTTCAGTGCTTCTGAAGTGAAAAAGATGTCCTATCAGTACGTTTAAGGAAGAATTGCAATTGTGCTCCCACATGAGAGAAGCAGCTTCCTGGACGTGGGTGTTTCATTTAAACTTTTAAGAGGACATCAAAACACATTTCCATGAATATAGATCAGAGCTTCCGCTGGGTGATTTAAATGCATTTTACAGCTGTGGAGAAGGGTTTTCTCATATTCAAAACATCCTTCTTAAAAACAGGAATTATTAACTTACTTCTTTTTATACATATCAATAAAATCAACCCCACCTCTGAACCCCCAGAGCAGCAATCTCCTGCTCCTTCTGTCTGTCCTGTCCAACTCCAGTACTTCTACCTGATAAATATTTTGTGGCACAGATTTTAGGGTGAGTGCTCAGTGGCAGACACACTTCACACATCCCAGCACAGAAAACCTGAGTTTGTAAAATCAGTTTTTTTCCCTGCAGACTGACATGGGTGTGCTGCAAGAACGAGCATCAGGAGGAAAAGCACCATCCGTGAAAGCTGCTGACTCTGGGTGTGCCCTCTACAACACCAGGATAGTTTATTTTTATTTTTTTTTTTTTTTAGGCTGTTTCTTTAGCAGAATTGTGAGTGTAGAAAATCAATGTTTGCTCCCTTTGCAGCCCCATCAGCTGATGTGGGGAATGTGATCCATTAGAGAACCATCCTGCCCTGAGGGACCAGCAGAGTGCATCTATGGAAAGCTGCAGGATTTAATGCTGCACCCACCGGTAATGACTTCTGATTAGATAATATAATACATCCCTGAGCAATCAGCACAGAAAAAAAAAAAAAAAACAGATTTTGCCACCAGTTCCTCACTGCTAAAAGATTCACAAATCATGCACTTCACTTCCCCCAAGCACGCATTTCGTTTTTAAACAACATTGTATGGGAAAATATGTAGTCTTCAAAAACACATTTGCCAGGGCAGAATGAAAAGAGAAAATACATTTTTTAACTGACTTGATGAGCTCCTGGATGCTCCCCAATTTCTGTATCTAAAGAAAAGCAGCATGCTCTTGGGAATGTCAGCCATGAGTATCATCACCAAGAAGTTTGACACAGCAGCATCAGAAAAAGGAAATATTGTAGGACAAAGGAAGCTCCATCTGTGCCTTGAAAATATACCTCTAATTCATAAGACTTGGATAAATCCACCCAGTAAAAGGAACAGAAAATAAACAAGCTCCCCTTACTCTGCTATGATTCCAAAAAGAAGCTTTTTAGAGCATGGTAACATAAAACCAACACAGCTCAAAGTATTTTGATTTCAAAATTAACAAATGTTGTAAAATTTCAATCTTTTGTATCAGGAAATCATTACTCCTGCTAGCCTTCTCTGAAACAACTCCATCCATCTTTCCAAAATAATGTTTGATGTAACAAAAGGGCCTTTGAACCTATCAAATCCTTATTTTCTCTTCTATAATCTTACCTCTGGCTGCACAACTCTCAAAAGTGGAGTTTGCCCATTTATCCAGTAATCATCCTCCTCTCTTCAGCCCTGATAACTGCTTCATCTACCACAGCCTGTGCTGTCAACAAAAGCAGAGTGAAAAGCTTATTCAGTGACTTTTTTTGCCCTTTAATTACTTATTTAGGATGATTAAACCTGACCTGGAATAATTTCAAATTGATTTTTACATCTGAAATATCAAACACAACAACGTGCCGTTTCTCTCCCTTTTGTTGAAGTGTGAATAATTGTTGTGCAAGCTCAAACACTGAATTTTTCTCTCAATGAAAAGAAGAACAGTCAATGGAGCTGCTCAGTCTGCAGCCCCAATTGCCATCCCTGCCCAGACCCTCAGAAATTCAGCCTCAGCACCCCAAAAAAGTGATGATTTGAGATTTCTGCAGGGAAAGCACAGCACACACACACTGGTGTGCTCTGAGCAAACTGGGGGCTGAGGGAGGGCTGCAGCACGAGAAAATCTTTATAAAGGGAAATTCAAGGTCTAAAAATGCAAACAGAGCACACTTTTCCTTCAAAATTTACCCTGATAAAAAGCAGCATAACTCAGCATACACTGAGCAAAGAGGGAAGAATCAGGACTAACATGTCCCCACAAAAGAACTCAATATTTGAGCAGATTTCCTGTCAGCTCCAGCCCTTCTGCTCTGGATCATGCACACTCAGATGGAGAATTAAACCTGGAGAAAAAAGCATCTGTTCAGAACTATCAGCAGCTCTTTGTTTTATAAAGTGACCAGTGGTTCCAAAGGATGCAACATCTTTTCTTTTTCAATAAAGATTTTGCAAGAAGCTTATCTGCCATGAAAATAGCACACCACCACTTTATAAGAAGTATTACAAAAGTCATTTTTACAGTTACAGTAAAAGGCCACAACACAGACATTAAAGTCTGTCCCTCAAAACCACAGGTCTTTCATTTACTTGGTGGTTTGGGATTTTTTGTTTGTTGTTTTTAAAGTAAAACACTATATTTGGGGCTTCTTGTGTGCATTTGTTTTTTCTGCCATCATGGTGAAGCAGCAAACATTTTCATCTTTTTCTCTAATTTGATGCCAACACCAAGCTGGAAACTTTTTTTTTTTTTTTCAATGAAAACTGAGATTCTGATGAAATGCAAGACCTGAGGTTTTTAGGAAAAACAAAGTATCACAAGATTTGTCATAAAAAACACAGAGTTGGCAACAGTAGCAATCTTATGTACAGTAGTTTGCTATTTATAGGTGCACACACAACTCTGCAGAAATATTTCTGCTCTCCAGTAACAAACCTAGGGAGAAAAAAGGCTCAGCAACAATTTCCACAGATAGCTGTCACTTTTTAAAGTCGAGAACAAAATAAAAGTGGCACAAAACCCAGATCCTCATCTGGCAGAGATCAAACAGGACTCAACTGAAGTCACATAAACAACAAATTACACAAAAGGAGATTCTGCTCCTGAAACTCCCAAAGTCCTTCCACCTGTATTCCATGAACGGGCTGCAAAGGAAGGGTGCAATTAATTCCTGTAAAAATCCCACTCACTTCACCTTTAATATTTACAAGATGCTCCTGTTTGACTTTTTTTTAGTTACCCATGAAGAAATGCCCAGCTTAGTTCTTTCTGACCAGAGAAATGTGCTGCCTGCAAGCTCCAGAGGAGAAGCAGAGCTCAGCCTGTCAGCCACCAACTCTTTGGTACCCAGTTCAGTAACTGTGACACTGATTCTAATCACAATTTCAGTGTTTGATTCTAATCACAATTTCAGTGTTTTCTCTTTGGCTTGGAAGAAATGATAAGCCCAAGAACAAGTGCCAGCTCACACAAAGCAGGATGGTCACTGTATTTCCACTTTCTCCAGCCCAAACCCTTTCAGTCCACGACAGCAGAGATGTCTTCATGTGATCCTGGTATGCTCAACAAAGAATCTCAAGAACAAAAGAATAATTCAGGAATTTTGCTTATATTATTATCTTACTTAAGAGCTCTGTAATTTCATGATGCTGGGCCTCCCACCTTTTGCAGTGTCAGAGCTGCATCCCCCGTGGATCTCAGAACACCAGCCCTATAAAATAACCTTCCCCTCAGGAATTCAGGCAATGAGATTGAACAGAAGCCACGATTCACTGGGAGATCCTGGCACAAAGGGATTGGAAAGGTTATTTAGAGCAGCTTTCTCTAGACAGTGAACTGGCACCCAGGGAACTGCTGCTGCTGGCAATCACAGCTCCCTGAAATGATGAGTCTGCCACAGTCCCGGGGTTTTTACTGAAATTCCAGGATGGCAAAGGGGACAGGGACACAAGCTAGAGAGGTTGTTCTTCACACTGCCCTTTGCAGAGGCAAAGCTGTACAGAAGGGATGCTCTGATGGGTAAAGCACTCTGCCTGCTCCCATGGAGCACACATTCACACTATTTATTATTGAACACTTCTGGAGCACAGAGCAATCTCATTATGCAATGCAAACACTTCCTATAAAGGCATCTATGCAAGTATGATGGGTTTTTTTTTTCCAACATTTTCACATTTCTCTTCCAGCCTTCTCCTTTCACACCAGCTGCAGTCAAGCTGCTCCCTGCCCTTGATGCTTACAATGTTGGATGAGATAGGAACAGACCAGACATTGTTTTAACACAGGAAGGTTAATTTAAAAGAACCTTCCTAAGCTGTTCACGCTGCAAGACAGCAACAGTACAAGGAGAAGACATGGATTCATAAATAGGATCAGCTCTCAGTGCTCAGAGCAGTGGTGGCAGCACTTGTCATGAGTGTTGTGTGCTGAGTCTCCAGGGGAAGAGGCTGCAGCTGCTGTCACTCACTCACTCAGCAGCAATTCCAGCTTTTCCTACTCAAAACCTTCATCTCCTGAAGGTAAATGCTCCCATGACAAGAGATGAAAGGGAGAAAACGCTCCACAGCATGCCTGCTGCTGCATTTCAGCTCCACGTGGCTCCTGATGCAGCCCTAGCCCTGAGCAAATGAAGCAGCCTTTGAAATCAGGTGGATTGTTAGAAAATCATTCCAAGGAGCCTTAGAAAGATTGAAGAAAAAACTTACAGTCACACACATGAATTACAGGCAACCAGAAACCCTGCTCAAAGGCTGTTTCACTCCTGCCATGAACATTTTTTGGAGGGATTTTTGTCATCTCAGTCTCTACTCCCACACGGCTGACCCCGATTTTGCATCCTCCCCTTTGAACAAAACAGGAATCACATCTCAGAGTGCTCAGGAGATAAGTCTAGCCAAAAACCTACACTGCCTTCAGATGCAGCAAAGGATTAGGATTCCTGAAGCTGTCATGGACTTTGTCAAGGCCTTTTTAAGCATAATTAAATCTGCTCTTTTTTATGCTCAACCTTCCTCCAGGCCCACAAAGACAGCATTTAGGCACCTTTGCACTCCAAACTATTTTCTTGAATCCTACAATGAAAAGACTGCTGAATGTTCCCTTTTGCAAATGCCATAAAAACATCATGCTGAGCTGAGAAAGCCAGGGATCGTATTGTACTACCCCTCTGAAAATCCTGCTGCTTACTCCACCTTTTTGGATTAACACTGTGGGCTTTTTCTTCTCTTTTAAGCAAATTATAAAGCAGAATTAGTGTTTTCATGAAAATATGGCAGAGGGGACAATGAAACACGTAACTGTCACAGAATCATCACTAAAGGCCAGAAATCTCTTTAGCCTTGTCTCTAATTCTGAGGCCTCTGCTCTGCAAAAAAGAAAAAAAAAAAAAAAAAAGACAAAATTTTTCAGGGTAGCAGTTTACACTGGCATAAATCATTCAGAAAGCAATGACACAACAGTGATTTATTCATTACCTGACAATTTATTACAGTGCAAAAGAACCATATCAGAAATTCTGGAAGGAGCTCTCCACAGATGGAAAAAGGCAGCACTGAGATGGAAATTCCACCTGAGGAGATGCAGATTTTAACTGTGCTTTGTGGGCACTTCACAGAAAAGCACTGGAACAGCACTGATTTTCCCTCCTCAGGGGGTAGCAAACCTGAAATGCAAGGCTCCTGACTAAAGTTTTATTTCTGCTGCTTGGGCAAATTATTATTTATTGTTACCCTTTTAAACCAGCAGCTTTTCTGGGAAAAAAAATGCACCGAGATATCTCAGTGGAGAACAGTGAGACATGTCGTTTGTGAGGGTGAAGGACAAGGCTTTTACAAAGCCACAGAAAATGCTAACAGGAAAACACTCCTGAATCTTGCATTCCTTTTTTGGTTCAACTTCCAGAATCAGCAAGTCTTTACAAAGTTAAGCAGTTTCAGTGAAAAGAAGAAAGATGACAATAAAAATATTCCTCTGAAGAATCAGTGGGATGTTACACAGTTGGAGCTCTGGTAAAATAGGAAATGAATGAGAGATGAGTAGAGGGAAAGGAAAGATAAATTAACAATAAATAAATAAATAATAAAGCTTCTGTAGGAAAACAGCATCTGTTGAAATAAAAATTCTCTGTCAAACAGCCCAAACCACACAACTTCACGGGATCTATTTTTTCCTCCCGTTAGTCATGGCTTGCAGGAGTTTTATAACCACGGAATGATACAGCTGTAAAAAAACAATGCCCCCCAACCTTTTCAGTTTATTAATAGATGCTATAAAAATAAATATTAATCTTTATCTTATCTACTTTCGAGTAGATCCAAAGTAGCGCAAAACAAATGAAAAAGCACACACTCACAACAGAGGATATGACTAAGCCACATCAAGTAGATAAGAGCCCAAACTCCAGACATGCTGCTAAATCAAATTGGTATTTACATGTAAATATTTGATCTTGCACGTAAATGATTTGTCTCACCAGCAGCAGGACCTACACAGATAACTCACGTTAGCACTGCCAGTGTTTTCCTTCTCAGGGCTGTCCTGAAGCAGCACATCACAGATCCTGCAAATTGGAGGAGAAAAACTGCAAACTGGTGAACAACAGCACAGTGAGTGTAAAGAACACACTTTTATCACTACCCAAAATACCTGGGTATGGTTTAAAAGAAGAGATTCCACTCCAAGGAACAATTTCAAAACTTTTTATGAATACCCAAGGACTGTGCCAGCATTACAAGAAGCACTAAAAAGCCCTTATCCCTGTTCTCTTGGCTATCCTTATCCTATACATGATGCAACAAAGAAAATTAGACTCTCTAGCCTAGTTTCAACTCTTGGGTTTTCACAGGCAGTCTGGCATGAACAAGAACCAAAATGAATCAGAAGCTATGTGAGAATTCAAACCATGCATTAAAAAAACTGGTGCTGACAAAATAATCCAGCTCATTCACATCCTCTCCTCCACATGCCCTTGTTTCTGCTTCCAAAGCAAAGTAGGAAGAAGCACAGGAAAGTTTACACAGCATTCTCAACCAAGCTGAAGTTAGAAAAGGAGAAACCCCAATAGAAGAAGCAAAACTATTGGATACCTTGCCTAAAGAATTTAGGTTGATACGATCAGGGCCAGGAGAAAAGTCACTTGAGTTCCCAGTTTGAGTTGTGCTGCCAAGTGCCACTGTGGGAGGCTTTAAGCAGACCTGCAAGCTTCCAGTCCCATCTGCAAATGGCACTTGTCTGGCACTAGGTTTAAAAATGAAAAAAAGTTTCAGACAGATATATTTGAGGAGTCCTTCTCTAACCAGGAGTGCTGCTTCACTCCCAGAGTTTTCCAGTCCAATGTACTTTGCTTTCTGTGTAAAGTGGGAAGAAGATTGATGTCCAATTTCTCATTTACACTGCAGATACTCATCCCTTCACCCAGTCTGTGGAAACCAAACTTTGAAATGAGAGGTGTTCTAAGGAGGGAAAAAGAGACAAATCTCACTCGTCTCTCTGTAGTGCTCAGTGCTCCACATATGCTATTTTTGCCCTCTGATTTAAAGAGATATATTACTGCTTTAGATAACTGATCACATGAGGAACAGAGTAAAACAAATAGTTTAGAAATTCCTAATTGGCTTTTATCTATTTGCATATAGGTAACTATGGAAAGTATGGGTAAGAAACAAATACATTACAGAAATTAATTTAAAAACCAGTCAAAACCATTAAAGAGCTAAATTCAGTGCATAGTTTATTTGCAAGAAGCTAGCTACCCAGCTCTAACTGCAACTACACGTGACAAATCAGAAAGAAACAAATTGAATTAGGAGCTCCTAACCCTTGTGTCAGAACATTCAACAGGGCATTAATTTTTAAAAATTGAGACCAATTTGCATCAAATATGCCTCTATTTTATTTCAATAAATAAACTTTTTTCTCTGTACAAAAGTCGGAAAGGCTCAAGTTCATGAAAACATAAGCCCCAGACAAAGCGTGTAAGAAAAATGGTATCAAAGAACAAAGTCCAGGTGAAATTCTGCATCTGCTGCATATAAAATACTCCACCCACACTTGGCTGAGTCAGGAGAGAAAGCAGCCACACACAGCTACTTATTTCTGCTGAGAGTTCTTTGCTTCTCAGCGTGCTCCACGATTTTTTCTTCCACATAGAGCCCCTTCCTCTTCCTGACTGCATTCATGTATTTACGAGCCTGGTTCTCCGAGTCTGCCTTCTCCCCAAAGTGCAAATATTCCTCCTCAGTGGTGGGCACCCAGAACGGGTCACTCGAGATGATCTAAAAAAACAAACAAAGCAAGAGAGAATAAAGTGCTACAGAGGCTTCTCAGCTTATTTCAAATAATCTCTGCTGAAGCAGAGGAACAAAAGGCAAGCAGATCAAGTTGTCTGAAAACCTGAATTAGCTACTGAAGCAGAAAACAGGAATTAAGTAAGAAGCCCTTCTTGCCCTAAGAATCCCACAGTAATTTTTCCATTTCTGCAATTATCTGCATAGTTTTAAAAGCAATTTTAATTGCCCGTCAGCAAACAGTGCCAAATAATGTTGAGAAAATTCTCAATTTTCAAGAAGAAACTCTTTATTTAGGGGATTATCTCACTACAGTTTTATTAGAATCTATCAGAACTGAAGATTTCTGCTCATTTCTGTGCCCTATGCTTTCCAATCCCCATCCCGAGTTGGACAGATGGTTTAAAAATCACTTTTTCTAGTTCTAACATATTTAGCAGAGCTGTTCTTGCAGCCTTTTAGCCCTCCTCTAGAACAGATTTTAGATCAAACATGATCAGAGAATAACTGGACATGCCTTTATCCCCAGCCCATCCTATCTGCCCCACACTTTTGGGGCTACCAGACAGGGTTTTATAAAAAACCCAAAATATGAACATTAGGAAGGGATGGAATCAACCATATCGTGTTATACAGGTTCCACTGCAAATTTCAAAAACACTGATTTAACTTGACTGTAGATTTCCTCACAAGATGCAGTTACAGGTAATATATTTTCACTAAAATACTCCAAGGTAAAACCAGATTCATTTCTTAAACAACATCCTCATGTAAAAGCAGTACAGACAAGTATTAGTTACTGCAAGATCATGGCAGTTGTAACAGTTGAGCACATAATAATTTCTATAATAATAATAATAATTTCTATAATAACAATAATTTCTATAATAATATTAATTTCTATAATAATTTCTGAAATATTAGCACTAATAACTGACAAGGAGAGAACAAATTTCCATAAATTACCCATTTTAGCCTAATGTTATAAACCTTTTCTACCATTACAAACTTTTTTTTCTGACAAATCCTTTCAAATTGCATATGATACTTCAACCTAAGCAAAATTTCCTGAAGCTCAGATTACACAAACCAGCAAGAAGAGAAATTCCAAAATGATGACTGCAGATGGATGATTTTCCCCCAGAAACGTTGACAATTGTGAAGTCCTAAATTAATACCTCATCTTAAATAACTCCTAACACAACCAAACAAATGATGCTTTATGGGGAGTTAGGAAAATGACTGTGGCAGTTTAGTTTGCACTAAGCAATACTGCAGGTTCAATCTTGAAAAAAGGGGATGTGAAGCTCAACCAACACAAACAGCTCCAGTTTGCCACAGTTAAACACTTGCAGAGTCTTGTTAAATTAAGTGGGTATTACTGGTGCTAAAAGTGACAGCCAATCTCAATTATTTACATGGGAAATGACTATGCATGGGGTTGTCTGGCTGAAAACCAAAAGCAAATAGAGCTCAGAAATAAACAGTCAGAAAATTTTTCTGTGTTTATTTTTACCATAAACGTAAGGACTGTGTAAGCACAGAGGAATCTGCCTGAGTCACAGCCACTCTGATTCTTGCACAGGGCCTTGGAAGCAATGCACAGAAACCTAAAGGGGATTCCTTGACAGCTCACATCGATACAAACAGAACACTCCCCACTCTGAGTCTCAAAGTTCTACTGTTATTTCATGCCCTAGAAACACACAACAAGGGCAGTGAGGATTGATTTGATGAAGCTGTAGTGATGCTCATCCTGAACATCTTCATGATGTGAAGCTACCAAGGACCTCCCCTTTCATCATCTGAACAAACAGAAATTCCCAAGGACATGTGAAGAGGAAAAGGTGATTCACTCTCAACGGATTTGCTTCAGACTTTACTGCTGAGGGAAGTTATACAGCCAGAACCTGATAAATTAAAGGCTGTCACTATGCCCTTGGATGACATTTTTTATACATTGGCAAGACATGTAACACCCAGAAATTATGCTCAGAGAGAAGCAGTGAGACAGTGATTCTTGCAGAATGAATAGAAGAGTCCAAAAGTAAACAAAACTGAACTTATGGATCTAATCTACCTGTAAATATTTAGATACTGTAGTGATGGATGTTTAAGGAAATCCCCAGGTTTGACAGACTGGCTCTCTCAATGATTGATGGAAGACCTGCTCTACCAAAGTTTTGCACTGGATATTTCTTCCCCTGACAAGAATTCTTTATGCTTTAACAGGCCTCAGGAAAGCCAGGATAACAGCTCAGAAGTATGTACTATTCAGCATTTATTAGCCAGCCAGGGTAAATTGCTGCCCAGGGTTACAGAATCCCGAGTGAACCTTGCACTCTGCATATTGCAGAGCAGTGCTGCAAAGAGGTTAATGAGGCTGCAAAGATCTAGCTCAGCAGCTAGCCTGGCTTCTCAGCCTGCTTAATCATCCAGCCACACACACTGCTTCTAGAGCAACATCTGGAGGCAGCAGAAAATTTCTCTAAGAGGACTACACCTACCTAAACGGTGCAGATCCAGCACAAGGATGGATTAATCAGCACACTGTGTAAGCAGTGAGGAAAAGGAAGCTGCATGTGCTGGAAGCTGGACCATCATCTGTGCACCTCCTGTGCAAAACCAGTGTAACTCTGATGTGACTGCACACATTCAACAAAAATAAAAATTCTCATTGTGAGAGTGAAGGCAAAAACACAAACTAGGCTGTTGCTCTTGATTCACATCACATGAATGAATGAAGGCAAATGCTCAGAGCAGGTGGCACCATCACTCCCCACGCTGTTAACACAGTGCAAGCCAAAGGAAAATGGTCCCAAAGCATTGCCATCAATGTCCTGACATTGGCAACTGCCAGAATGGGGGGATGGGTTTCAAGAATCAGAGCTAAGAAGCTTTTTGGGACCTGAGGTATTGTTTGTATTCATGGGAACCACACAGTGATGATTCCGGAATTTGAATGCCTAAGTGATTGAAATTAAGGAGCATTTTCAATTAATCTTCATTGATTTACTTTCTAGAAATCATGGGTGATATGATTTGTTTAAAGTATGACTATAAGCACATGAGTAGAATTCCACTATGCTTAAAAGAAAAATAAAAACCCCAGTCAAATGCATGAAGAGTGTCCCATCACTCACTGCAGAACTACGAGCCTGCTCTAGGTATAAATAAAACACTGTTTATAATGTAGTCAGCTGGGATTAGGTGTTTCAAAGGAAGTGAATAGATTACTTCAAATATTGTAAGTGAAGGGCATTCTTTAGAAGAAACCACTCTAAAGCGAGATATTTCATTAAATGTAACAACTATTCAAACCAACACACCCAAACAATGAAGTCTCAAAAGATTTGTTTAGTGAGAGCATGCAGAGCAGCACAGGCAAAACAGATGCCACTCTCTGTTAGCCTAACAATTACACACTAATTATTCAAGCTATAAATGCTCACATCTTTTTGAGAGACATAATATGAATACCTGTAATAATAATAATCAATAAAAATAACATTACTATGTTAATACTGGAAGATGATAGAGCGTGTACTAATTCTGCAAGTGATTATGTAAGCTCATCAAGCTTTTCAATAAGACATGAGTTAGAGCAGACCACTGGCAATTCAAGAGGACTCGGAATTTTAAGCCTTAATTTGAGGATGATTTATCATTTGCATTTCAGTATCACCCAGATGGCTGCAATAGGGATCCTGATCCCATTGTCTCGGGCATTTCACCAAATGATGGTAAGAAACAGTTTCTGCCTGAGGCAGCCTAATTATGCAAAAGAAGGCTGAGAGAAGCACCAAAAGCAAACAGAAGGGATCTGCCTAGTTCACCCAAAAGGTCAGGCACATTTGGGAACACAGCCATGCTCCTACTGGTCCTTACTGTCTGATGAAGACACAAAATTTCTTTTGAGCCAAATATCACCAGTGTGGAAAATGCTTTAGCTGGACCATGAATAGAAAGAGCAGTCTCACACTGTCTGATGGGGATTTTAAGACCAGCAAGCAACATGGCCTTTGTGAACTGCTTAATGCAAAATCCTAAGAAACACTAAATTCAGTGTGACTGGGCACTACCACAAGAAGCCATCAGCATGCCAGGAAAAACACAATGCCAGAAGTTCTTTTTTCTGTTAAAAGAGAAATTAAAAACTCAGAAGAACTGAGTTTCCAAGATGATGTGGGCTTCAGTGGGTCAGAATTGTTTCTGCCTTTGAAAACTTGATGGCAGAAAGATAATTCAAGAGGATTTACAGTTCAAAGCAGCCAAAAGTATCCTGTAAGTCAGAGCTACCATTCTCAACATAAAAAGATCTTAAAATGCCTAGAACATACAAGAACTCCTCTTCCAAGAAATATTGTAATAATGAACATTTACACAGTTAGTTATAAAATAAACTCATACAAGCTTATTTTGGCTCACGAGCATCATCCTTGTTTGTGTCTCAAACAGTGACAGCTAAGCTGTAGCCTTGACTTCAGCCAGTAGCTGCAAACAGGAATTTGGCAACTGGAAATATAAAAAGGAGATGTGTGGCTCTAACTGTTGCATTTTTTTCCTATTACTTAAGAAACATGTATTGAGAAAGAGAATTAAAGTCCCACCCCTACCATTTTTATTTACTGTTTCAATTAGCTTCAGAGGTCCTGGCCAAAACAATGAGCTTTTCATAATTTGAAAGGTTCCAGGTTACTCCTAGAATTCATTTATGTGCCCAACCTGTCACTGGTGCAGTAATGGATGTAAAGTTACAGTTCAAACCTAGAATAGATTCTCTCTCATCACCTCAGCCTGCTTCCTGTTTAATGCAAGCCTAACAATCTCATCCAGCAACTTCTATATTAAGCCCCATCCTCCACGCTGTAAAACGACTTACAATTTGAAAGGCGTGAAATAAAATTCAGAATATAAAACTTCCACATTCAGAAGTCTCATATTCCTAGCAATTATTACAAACAATCCTTCTCTTACCTTTCTCCAGAGCCCTGAGGCACGTTCTAGGCACTATTCTACTTAGAAGGGATAATGAAAAAGAATTCTGATGAAATGTGTTTACAGTTCACTCATGCCCCCTCAAGAATAAAAGTAGTTTAATAGCCAATCTTCATGCAATTTCAAAGATGTGAATTAGCAGGAATACTACACATTTCACAACTTTACAGCTAGTAGATGTCTTGACAATTCTTGCTGAAAATTCAATCAGCGTCTGAATAGAGCCACACACGTTATTTTTTTAACTTATAACACAGATTTCCCAAATGGGATGAGAGTTTCATTATTGTAAGGATTGTGCAATCACAAATACTTTATTGTTCAAAAACCTTATGATTAAGATAAAATGACATGACTGAGCAAAAGACTTAACTGCAAAGAACTGAGAACAAAGGAAACAGGCTCAAACAAAAACATACATTAACTGAAGGTGTATTATTCATTCAAGGATTAAAAATACACCTAGTTCATAATTATTCCAAAGTTAAATATTTCAAACTAACAATTCAATAAGAAAGTTTATATTGAAATCTAAGGAATTATTGCCAAGTAAAAACCAACACACCTAATATTTGCCTAACTTTAAAAATTAATATGCTTAAGCTGGGACTAAACTGAAAGCTCCCACTAATGGTTAGTTGGTGTTGTCCTTTACAGACAGGAATAAATTGCACAAGCATGTCAGAAGAAATTAATAAAAAAGGAGTATCTGATAAGATAGACCTTGATATATGTATTGCTCTGTCCCTTGGGGCTGGAGCAATCTAACTACACAAAATACTTTCATTAACTGCAGAAATAAAAAAGGCAATATCATTTCCACAGAGACCAAAATGGTTTCATTTAAATGTAGGCTCTATCACTGACCTTCCCGTGTTTAGAGCCTACAAATCATGTTACTGAAATATAATAAAAGAGTGAACTGAAACCTCAATTCTTTAAACATACTCTATGGGTGTGATTTCCCTGAGATTAAATATTTAGAAGTTGAAAAATCCCCCACACTCTCTATTTCACTTTGTGTAAAATGGGGTTAACCACACATTAGAAGGAATTTGTGTAGACAAATAGATGTCCAGGTATTCAGCTAATGAGCTGAGCACACTGAGAAAACACCACCAGCACAGAGCTCATTCTGAATGCCATGGAAGGGTTTGGAGAGAGTAAAATTAAAGCAGCAAACAGCAACACAGGAAATGCACAACAAAATCAAGGAGCTAATGAACTTTCTTCCCATTTTTAACGCTAAGGAAAAAAATGTTTAAGATTACACGAAGTCCACATCGTATAATCCTACACAATGGTGCATTAAATAACAGAGATTCAAATAAAATGCTGGTGTTTGTCAGGTAGATACACCCACCATAATTCAGCAGCAAAGTGACAAAGTCACACCAACACATGATGTAACTTTGGGCAGAACACAAAGAGAAGAGACAGCAGCTGAGACACAAACCATTCCTCATGGTTCTCTGTCATATTACCACTAGAGATTCTGAAAATTGTATTTATCTAGCAATTCTGTTGCTGTGAGAGTACCATGCACTCACTGCACACAGACACCATTACTAGCAGTTTAATAAAAGGCTTGTTCAATCCCAAAAATATGTGAGCATGGCTTTCAGGGAGACAAAGAAACCCAAGCCTCCCCCAGTGACAGATTTCCCAGGTGCAAAGGTGACTGGCTCACATGGTAATTTTTCTTACTACCAATACATTTAACATACTAGCCGCAATTACAATCTCTCCCGGGAGTCAATTTTAGAAAATGCTGCCAGTTGTTCAAATCTCCTTCTCCTGTGCATGTCTATAATTAGGTGTGAACATTTTCTGATGTGAAATTCAGAACATCTGACAGTGAATGTACACGCCAAGGCCTGGGGATAAGGGGAGTTTTGAGAGCCTCAGGGTTCACATTTCCACTCAGTGCTGGAGCACAGGAGCTCCAAATCCTAAAGAAACTGGCACAAACAATGGTTAGCTGGAATTGGTGTCCTTCTGGCTGATGTTCCTGTAGGGCACTGATGTCAAGGCTGTTCAGACAATACCAGTGAAGCCACAAAACCTCAGCAGCTGCACTCCAGGAGAACATCCAGACCTGCCAAGATCACTGCACACAGTGCTGCCAACACTCCCTGGTCTGAGATCCCTGACCTGGAACCAAGATCCCTACACTCAAAAGATGCAGTTTAGCTATTTCTTTTGTGTGTACACCATCTATGCAGAGTTGTCTTTTTTTTTCTTTTCTTTTTTTTCTTTTTGCATTCTGTGCAGCTCTGTTTTTCCCTTTGTGGTTTATGTGATGCTGGACTTACACACGAAGATGAAATGAATCAATACAGAGGAGAGGTAAGAAAGTCCCTGGTGCCTGCATTTACTAACACCACCAAGGCACCACTGCCAAGCAAGACATCATGTACTTTTCCAAGTGTACTATTTCAAGGGCTCTTTTAAATCCTCTTCCCAACTCTCTCGTTAGCACATGGCCTGTTTGCAGAGGTCCTCCTTTTCCATTACCCTCCACAGAAAATTCCTCAGGCAGTTACCACAATTCCTAACAAAGAAATACTGTCAGTGGAGCCTTTTACAGATGCTACCTAGAAGACAATTTAGCTGTGGATGAAGAATCCACACCACATAAAAAACCAGCACACACTTCAGATTAACAGTGGTAAGCAGCCCAAAGCTGGCAACTGCAGTCAGTGTCACTGACCTCAAAAATCTGCACTTGGTTGGACTCAGAGATTTCACATTTGAGGTGACAAAATAAATCAGAAGGTCAAAGAAACAGGCAAACAAACAGACCTTTTCATCCATTTGGAGAAGTTTGTATTGTTTTCTAATACCACATAAAGGAATACCTGACCAAAACAAACAAAACCCCCCAACTGATCCCAGAAAAACCTATACTTTGAAGTTATTTTAAAAATTTAAGGTGAGAAGTTTATACCCACTGACTCTTGCCCTTGAACCCGTTTTTAGCTTCTTCAGTGGAATCTTCTGAGGAGCCCTACAATGCAGGGTTTGTCTTGAACAAGGAGTTTTAATTCACAGCCTTGCCTTTTTCTCCTTGCAGATTACTCTCCACACCACAAACTGCACTGCACTCTCAGCTGGTGACACTCCTTACCAGATTTCCCATTTGCCATTTCCTTTACACATTCACATTCAACTCTTCATTTCTTTAACTGACAAAGATGACCAAAGGGAATGATTCTGAGGACACCACTACTTGCTATCAACGGACTGAATTTTGAAAGAATGAGATCTATTCCATTTAAAGCATGAAAATTTATGTTGACTTGGAATACGGAAGGACAAGTGCCTCCTAGACCTTAAGAGGTTAACTTTCATGTGCATTAGATTTACTGATACATTTATTTTCTGTTAGTGGTCTGTTGGAGCTGTTTTGTGGTTTTGGTTTTCCTCCCATACCCCAAACAAGTTTGCCAGAGAGCTCATGAAAAAGGGCACATAAATTCAAGAAAATACATTTACAAAGAATCAGTTTCATTTATGAAATATTTGCTTCCTATTGAAATAAAAAAGCATCCCATCTAAACAAAATATAAATACAGTTCTGAATAGCATATCTATAAAACAAAATAACACAAGGCTACTTTTCTCCTCAACTCAAAAAGGAATTAATCAAATGTCTTGACCAAAATTTAACCTTTTCCGCTTATTATTCCAGTCTGCCACATCTACAGGAAATAGATCACCAAAACAGATGGAGTGAATGGATATTTTTACCTCCCAGTGGCTGAACACCAGCTGTGGACTGGCCAGGCCACTCGTTCTCTTCCTGATTTCATCAGCAAAGCCAAAGCTTTCTGCCACTGGCAGGACTGCCTTAATAATGAACACATCAGTGCCCTCCTTCATCTCCTCCTGCAGCACTCTGCCTTCCCTCTTGGACAGCACAGCATACACACGGCCTGCAGAGACAGTTCAGGTGAGATCAGCAACACAGGGACATTCTGCATCATGGGCACAGCAATATTTGTTCAGGGAGTTTCAGCTCTAAGTAAAACACACAAGTTTTTGGGCTAAAATTCCTTCTTGTAAGTCTGTCAATGAAGAGGACCCACTGAATTCAAGCAAATTGAATTCACACAGTGTGCAGAACCATCTGAGTAACATTTAATACATTCTCACTGCTGTAAGAATCCATCTAGGTTCATTTCATACCATCATATGACTCTTTTCAAGAGGCATTTGTTAGATTATGTGCCAAACTTGCTTTTTTTTCTTATAATCACATATTTGAGAATCATTACGAAGAAATGTTATTGTGTTTTAGGAACTGTATCTTAGCTACCATTAGAAATTTGCTTGGGTCACCATATCCCTACATGGAATTTGCTCCAGACAGTGGAGTGCTATTCTAATCACAGAAAACTAGTCTATCTGAAATACTACATATCTATTCAGTTTAATGGATTTAATTAGATTGTTAATTAATTCAGTCTCAAGTTAGTCATGGATAATTCCAATTTTCTTTCTCGAGTTAGCATCCAATCCATTGAAATGCAGTGTATGTGTCATAAAAGTAGCTGGGAAAATGCCCATGTTTGACTTTACAGCTGGCATCATGTTTTTAAAAGTATTTTACAGACAAAAACTAAAAAATACATGTTGATCAAGATAATAAACACACAAGAAAACCTGAACGCTTGAAAACACTGTGTTCCCCTCTCTTCATTCCTGTCCTTTGCTTCAGTTCAGTTTATTTTCCCTGTCAGGAAGGTCTGATGTAAAAAGGTTTATATTCTGAGAACACAGAGGACCTCACTTTCCAGGAGCCAACATCTCAGAAAGAAGCAGATCAATATGGAGATACATTAAACTTCCCAGGTACAAATGTATGGAATGCCCAAGGAAAGAATAAAGGCACAAAAGGTTTGACACGTCACCTGCCAAGGCTGACTGGAGAGAATTGCAGCTTCTCACTTCTCCTAATAACAATGCAATTTAGTAGCTTAAGTTTCACAGTAAAAATTAAAGCCCTGCATTTGTAATGAGCTAAGTGCATGTGCAGGGCTATTACAACACAATTCACAGTCATTAGACTGGACTAATTTGTTTGCATGTTTGAGTCCTACCTTACACTCATTTTATATATATATATGCATATATTTATGATTTAGAAAGCCATGCTGCCATTTGGGTTTATGGCACAATTGATGAGCCAATGAATGCGTATTACTTTACTGTAAACAATCATGCTTTTTGGCTACTATTTTGGAAAACAGTCATTTACAGTGTTTTTGTGGTTTAAAAATTGTTATCTTGCCTGCAAGTTGGTGTAGAGACTCAGAAGTATTTCTGGAACAGCACAAAGTGCAGTTTTGACAGGAATTGTTACACATTAGAAAAGAGCTTGGAAAGCCAAGGATCCATGTCAGAATAGGGGGTGTTTAGGGTAATTTGCCAATAAGATAATGGCAGCACACCTTTACCCAGGGTATCTCCAGAAAAGAACAGAATCATTCACCTGTGCAGAACAGTTGCTCCTCAAAAGCATTTTTATTACATATAACTGTAATTTTGGGTCTTTGGACTGCTATTATTATGCTTGGGTGCAAAACAGCTGAGATTTTTTTTCAACTAACCAAATATTTAATTATTGTATGTGGGATATACTTAAATTTCTGTCATGATTAGTACAGTCTAATTAAAACTGCTGATAGCTTAAGTGCAATAGAAGTTAGTGTTAAAGAAAATTTTGGTGCATTGGATCAGACTCAGCGTGCAAGCAACTGCCATGGAAAACTCCAAGAACAAATCCAGTTAAGTGGTGTCACAAGTAGGTCATGAAAACAAGTTTAAGTAGGTGTAAGTGGTAAGGTAATATAAGTGACACCATTTGGCATGCACTGGGTTCAGCAACTTGCATTCCAGAAGGATATGGATGCTACTTAAGAACACAAAATTACCAACTGGATCACAACAATGATTTAATATTCCTTTTCCTGATTTTATTTCTACACTATTGTATTTTAATACCTTGATATGGCATTTGCTAAGATCCTGCACTCCCTTTGCGAACAGGTCAGGCTTCCCATCTCTTCATGGAACTAATGCTTAATTATGAGGCACAGTATTGCTATTCATGGCTCCTGTCTTACAAAAACTTATCAAAAGGCAGTATTTTGTATCTTGCACTTCAAAAAGGTGTAGCATTGCTGTTTATGCCCATAGTTCAGAACAGCACGAATGCTAAACTCTCATTCAGAATAGTGAAAATAGCACTGGAGACCTACACAAGACTCCTGACAAAACCTTTAATGAAGTTCTGCCTTCTGATCCAGACCCAATCCTCACCTTGGAAAACAGAAAGCAAATTTTTGGCAAAAATTTACCTAAAACTTCAGCAGTAGCCATGATTTCACAGGTGTACATGGCTGCCATGAGTCTCTGTGGCTTTGCCTGCAGAGCGTAACGACAGGCTTCCTTCATGGTGGCAATCAGCTGCCCAGAGAAGGGGCCATAGCAATCTGCAAGCAGCAATTCTCCTTTGTGTTTGCTCATTTTCTCAGCTGAGTCTGCAGCTCCTGCAGTCCTGGGCTGGTCTTCATTCCCTCTGGGCCCTTCCTCAGTGCAGCTGCTTGCTCCAGCATTATCTTCACACTGCTGATGCTCTGTGTTATCGAGCTCTCCTGAATCCTGCCTGCTGTTTGGCAGCACATCCCCAACTTTATTTATTTCCCATTTTTCCACTGTAAAACAAACACCCATGAGAGGCTCTTCACACATGGGACCTGAAAGGGTAGCCAGCTGAAATCCACTTACTATGCTGTTGTCAAAGTCTCTGTATTTACCTACTTCTTTCACTGAGTTCCCAAGGCACTGCCACACAGACCTTTTATAGCCCCCAAAATTATGCAATAAAATATTAGGCCCACACTTCCGTGGTCCAAACGACCAGATCTGATCGACAGCATTTCTCCATTTTCTTCCCTGAAGATTATTCTCCAACTTTTGTTTGAATTCTTTGATTCTATCAAGAGTCTTCTGATTGATCTCATGTGTTTTTTTATCTTCATTCAGAGATGTGTTGAGCTGTTCCATAGTTCGAATTAAGTCACTGTTTTCTTCCAGAAGTCGAGTCACCTCCTCAGGAAGGGGCAGTGCTCTCACACTGAGAGTAGCTTGTTTATTTGGAGTATTAATTGTAACAAGGCCATCTGAATCAACCTGAACTCCTTCAGGAATTTTATTCTGGTCCTCTTTTGCTTGGTGTATGACAGCAACTTTCTGCTGTTTTCCTATTTCTTCATTCACCATATCGACTTTGGGAGGTCTTGTTATTGTCTCTCGGAAGGGTATGATAGGAGCAGACACACTGATCTGTACCTTTGCAAACCTGCAAAATGAAGTTTAAGAATTAGTTTAAAATCTTGGAAAGTTTTAAACTTGGGGATGGGAGGTAGAGCAATGGCCCTAACATGGAACAGATGCTCATGAAGAAATCTGATTGCAACATGGATTACTACGTAAAGCATTTCAAACTCAAATTTTATGTACTTCAAAAAAGAAGCATTGTCTTTTATGTCTTCAGAAATACTTGGAAAGGAACTCAAGAAAATAAAAGCATAAGCATTGCTATGCCTCTGCATAAATCACTGGTTCACCCACATCTTGGAAACTCTGTTCTCTGCCCTCAAATGGAACAGAACTAGAAAAAAAAAAGAGAATAAAGATGATCAAAGGAACACAAGCATGAGAAGCCTTCAGATGTTCCAAGGGTACAACAAAGATCTACAAAATCACGTGGGGCATGGGAAAGGCTGGCCAGGATTAACTGACACCCAAACCACAAAGAGCCCTGGACTGAGAACCACAGAGGCTGGGAAAGCATCCCAGCTTCTCCAGTTTCACTGCTGCTGCTGCTGTTGGCCACACTGCTCAGACACAGCACTGGGGGGACTCTTGGTGTGACCCAGAACCGCTCCTCGGGGAGGGAGAGCCCTGGGAAGATGAAGCTCTGGGTGACTGAACAGAGCTTTGGCTTTTTGGGCTGATAACCACTGCTGTAAAAGTTTCATGCTCTAAGTGATGCTTTGAAGTCAGGTGAAACATTTTAGATATGACAAATGTCATGAATGATGGCAAGAATAAAGGGAGAATTATTTTTTTATCTGACAGACTCAAAGATCAGAGTTGTGTATTCTTTTTAACCATCCATGAGTTCTGAGCAGGTTCATTAAACCTCAGGATGCCACAAGCACAGAGTGGGTTTGTGCTTTGGTACTTAAAGACTCTTACAATATTTTCTCAAGGATACAAGTAAAGGATACAAAATGGTCACTTCTGACAGGCTATCACACTCTGAATAAATGCCAAATTAAACGATAACTCATAAAAAACCCCAAAATTATGTACACCATAATTAGGAAAAAACTAGGAATGTAAATGTACATAACACACATTCAGTTTTACAAGCGATCCAGTCCAATTTTCAGAAGAAATTACTGGTCTCTGATATCAACTGAAATGAGTATGGGTACAGTAAGACAAACATTCAATCATTCATCAGGTTTGCTTTTTGGTTTAGAAACAAAATGACAGTAAATGTATATGGCAGAAGTATCAGAAATGTTTTAGTAAATGAAGTTACACGAAGGGATTGTCTCAGACATCTGTTCTTTTACCATTAAAAGATACTAAATATATCATGTGTGCTTGCAAAAACACTGCTCATGAATGAGATTAACATTTGAGAAAGATAATCAATGAGAAAAGGCACAGGATAGAGTGTGCACATACAGCTTTGGTCTTGGTGCTTTATAACTTTTCAGAGTTCATTTATCAGACATGATTCCCTCAGTTTTTATTTTGTACAAATGCCATATTACATTCTTAATTGGACTCCTGCACCTTCTGCAATTTGTAATTTCTAGAAAGTGCCCTAAGTGTGTTAGATGCATAGAAGTGATAAGCCAGCAGCTTCTGCCCAACTGCAGATAATTTCATAGCTACAAAAAGGTACATTTGGGATCTGATGGCAAAAACTGTTGGTGGACAAAGCTCTATTTTACCAGAATATAAATCAAAGATATCCATCTGACAGAGCAATACAACAGACACCTTCTGAACCAAAAATATTTCTTCCTCCTTGCCCCTCTAACCTTTCCTTCAGGTCATCCAAGCAACGCTGAAGATGAACTTCTCCCGCTGTCACCAGCACATGTTCTCCTGTCTCCTGGATTAAAACCTGCACACATGGATCAGCCTGGTTTAAAAGCTTCATCCCTCTGACCAGCTGAGGCATATCACCTGGCAAAACAGGGTATATTAACAAAGGAATGCTGGGGAAGAAAGGCTTGAAATAGGATGGACTTGAACTGAGAAATAGTAACACTCATTTTCATGGAAGCCTAAACACAAATAGGTATTTTAGGAAAACGCAAAAACTTTCAGTGGGCAATTTTCAGCTTGTGAGTCACACAGAGCAGCGTGGTTTAAGAGCAGTGACTGAAAACATAAGCTGTACTCAGAATTTGTCACCATCAATTTCTGCACCGATTACAAAATTCACATCATACAATTATAACCGTGGTACACACCACACTTCAATGGATTGCACATTTTTGTTTACAAAGCTTTACAACAGGTTTAGCAGAACGAGTCAGATGCTGGCCATGACTATGTTACCTTGCTTCCCATACACAAATCACCAGATACAGCTCATGAACAGCTCACAACCAATAAAACCCCTGAATTTTATTGATATGAAGTGATTAAAAAATTCAGGCCTTCACTCGTCATTTTCACAAATTATCAAATCATAACTTTCTTATCTATTGCAAGTTTTTTGATCTTTCAACAAATAATTGCATTTCCTTGCAATCTTTCATAAATAAGTGCAGCCGTTTCTAAATTGCTAATGCTTAAAATGCTCCAAATACATAAATAACATTAACTTCATTAAAATAAAAGTTAAAAGTATTCCATATGTATTGCTTAGAAGGTGTAACAGCACATAAAGCACAGGAAGGATTTTAAAATAGCTGGAAGCCACTAGAAAGCTTTAAAGCAATTAAAATCTGAAAAGGGGAAAAATCAGGAATGTGAGAGCTGTTCAGTGAAACAAATCACAGCTGTCCCTAAAATGAAGGTGTTTGAAAAGAGTTGTCTTAAAGTTAATGGAGAATGAACAAGCACAGATGAGTCAAATTGAGCTAGATTACATCAAAGCTATGCATAAACACCTCGTGTCAGCAGCCTTTCATAATGAATACAATTTAAAGGAATTAATTATGAAGTCTTTTTGTTATTTTACATATGCACTAGAGAATACCCCAGGGCTTTCCAGGAATGTGTATTCATATTCAGAAGGAAGAGTGACATTAAACTTGTCATTCACTTGGAGACTATTAAAAGAAATATGATATTGTTTATTTACTGCTGAGCTTGTGAGAGTGTAACAAAAAAGCATCCTTGAAAAATGAGCATAAAAATAAACAAAAAGTGACAAAAATGCAGGGTTAGTTCACATTGCCAACACAGCTGAACAAAGACTTTTAACTTTGTCTCTGCATTTAAGCTCAGAGCGCTGAGTACTCTTTCTTTTTTTCTTTTAGAGCTTATGGTAACCATACAGGACGATTTTAAAATGAATGTGCAGACAAGATGAGTCACTTTTCCACGTAAGCAGATGCAGTTGTGAGGCAGGTTTGATGTGGCAGTTCAATGCACACGGGTGACAATGGGCTGGAGCCACCTCAAGATTACAGGAGCTCACTGGGCAACTGCAATGGCCACATTTGGCTTCTTCCTGTTATTGTAAGCAACAGTGGATTTCAGGAAACTTCTGCCAAGCAGAAGCACCTTTCAGGCTTCTGTGCTTTTAACAAATTTAGTTCAAATAACAAACTCAAAAGTTATTGAGGAGGAGAAACTAAGTGATGGAGGAGGAGGAGAAACTAAGCTTCATCTCTAAAGGAACAAAAATCACCCCCAAATTGGTCAGTAGTTCTAGAATTACATTCCTTTAACATTTTGAACTTAATACTACACTCAGCAGAACCAGTAATTTCCAATACTTTTTTTGAAGACTGCTGTAACAAATGTAGGATGTACAATATATGATTATCTGTTACTCAAACACACGAATCAAACAGCTGCCAAGCTGTCCAATAGCTCTCTAAAAAAACATGTAATCTTAGTGCAAGAGTATTTTGCAACTGAACACAAAGCCAGTTATTTTGGTTCTACAAATACTACAACAACAAATGGAAATTGGGCTGAAATTCAAATAAAGGCAGAGATATCCCACTGTGGTTTGGAGAAGTGGGGTGGGGACATCAAGGAGAAGCAGAGCTGCTGACGTGCACCACACGTACAGGATGGCAGCAGCCATGGAGAACACAGGATGTGCTCACCCTCACCTTCACAGGAAAGGAACAGGAAAGGAGTGCAGGATCTTAGCAAATGCCATATCAAGGTATTAAAATACAGTAGTGTAGAAATAAAATCAGGAAAAGGAATATTAAATCAGTGTTGTGGTCCAGTTGGTAATTTTGTGTTCTTAAGTAGCATCCATATCCTTCTGGAATGCAAGTTGCTGAACCCAGTGCATGCCAAGTGGTGTCACTTATATTACCTTACCACTTACACCTACTTAAACTTGTTTTCATGACCTAAAAGGACACAGCAACTTCTGCTGTGCCTGCTCAGCTACAGAGACACGAGAGAGGCACTTGGAACAATTCACATGGGCCCTCCAGGAAACCACAGACCAGTTTGCTACTGGGCAGTTGTCTGAATGAGAACCCAAACCAGCCAAATCACTGAGAGCTGCACTGCCTCCACCCTGAGCTGGCTCCCATCCCCATCCTCCTGAAGCTCACTTGGATGTTTGGGTTCCACAGCCACTCGCACAATCGGGGTCGCTTCGAAGTTGAGAGGGGTAAATGGAGGACAAGCAGGTGATGTTGACAGTGTGGCAGACTTCAGCACAAAATCTTGCAGGCCTCCTATTCCTAATAGAAATTGGGGAAAAAGCACAACAAAAATAATCACCCACTGTCATATTAAATGAGACCAAAGACATGATCATCAAGCTTAAAAAAAAAGCCAAATTATTCTGATTACAAAAGTAAGATTCAAAAATTCCTCACTGTTCATGCAAAGTATCTGTTAAGACACTTGTGCATAAACTGGGTTCAAATGTCTCTGGTGTGACATTTGATATTCAGTCTCACAGTTCCCATTGCATTCTCTCAGTGTTTTAAAAGGCATGTTTATAGCTCTGAAGAACAGAAAGGACATGAGGATTTTTTTCCCTTCTAATATGTCCAAGTCTTTGTACAGCTCAGACTAAAATCTGGTGGTTTAAATTTAGAAAATTTGGACTGCAAGAACCCTGCAATGGTCATCCAGTCCAACCTCCAGTCCAAAGCAGGGCGAACTTCACAGCTGGATCAAGTTGCTCAGGACCTTCTCCACTCAAGTTTTAAAAACTTTTAACAGTGGAGATTGCACAGGCTCTGTTGGCAACATCCTCCTGTGCTTCATTATTATTATTATTATTATTATTACGAAGAATGCTCTTTTTTTCCTTCCCACCCCCTCATGCCCATTTGGGATTCACTTTTTTTCCCACCCAATTCTTATAAAAATGAATTCATCCTGTTGTAAGCTATTAATTCTCATTCTAATATACTTTATAATGCTGACAAGTTGAAGAAAAGTGAGCTTAAATTGTAGTGATAAGAAAAAATACAGACAAAAAGATTAGCCATAAATCTGTAAAATAGCTGCTGTAAATGTATATCGAGTCTTGGCTGGCTGGCACATTTAAAGGAATTTGAAAATATTGCCTTCAAATTCCTAACCAACAGCACATGATTCCGAATTTAGTCAAAGCTATTAAAACACCACTAGAAGTGTTTGAGTAATAAAGACAACAAATAAAGCTGATCTCAATATATACGATCCCTTTAGCTGATGCTCCTTCAATCAGAAGCAATGAGCACTGCAATTCCAATGGAGTATAAATTAAATGAACATGTAACTTATAACACTATGGGAAAACTGCAGCCTTTAGCTCATAAACTGTACCTGCTTAAAAACCAAATTCACACTCTAGACCGCAGTGCATTCTACTCCTTCCCCCTCACTCTCTCCTACATGCCTGAAGAGTTCTTAACCCCAACTCCCCATTATCACCCTGATACTTTTCCAGGTTCTTTTTCTGGCTTAGCTTTCTTCATTTGAGGCCCAAAACAAAGAGGGTCAGCTTCCACCCTATGAGATCATGCAGGAGCTGGGTTCTGGAGAGCCAGGCTGCTGCAGTTTCATCTGCACAATCAGGCTGTTCCTCAGCTCTGGAGGGCTGGCCAAAATTTTGGGTAATCCAAAACCCAAAATGTCATTATATAAGAAAAACCTTCTCAAAATAACTGGAAGCAGAAACACATTCAATGACTTTACATGCAGGACTGCAGATGCTACAAAGAAAATAAATCTGTATAAACTCTGTGTTGCACCTGACCTATGACCAGCATGTATTTCCTCTTTTTCATTTATTCAACATGTGGTTTGAATGAAAAACAAATGCTGGATCATCATCACCACCAGGGACTGAGAAAAGGGATGGGTCCATTTTATTCTGATCTTCTCCAGCTGGTAAAATGAAAATGATTTAGAATGGGAGGTGAACAGCTTCTTTGCACACTGTAATGTGAACCAGAGAAATAAAGTTACCAAATCTTACTTGAGATAGATTCACTCTCCTCTTAACACGTTCCTGCACTCTTACTGTCATGAAGAAAAATTGAAGCTTTTTGCTCTTTTGTTTCAGGTTTGAAGGTAAAAATACATGAAATGTAAGTGTCTGGCACCAATAATACACAAAAAATAAAGAACTCAGTTTTCATGAAAATCTGTTAAGCTTACAACCTGAGTGTTTAACTGCTGAAGTGTGAGAGAAGCATAGAGGAGTGTTCACCCATGTTAAATCTATTTAATTTACAAATTCTTAGTAACAGATGTCAGAAAAAATCCATAAGGGTTCTTGGACACTTTTTTTGCATAGTATGATTACTAAGTGTCTGCTAATGTATTTTCTGAGTAATGTGAGATGAAGATGTAACACAGCTAATTCCAAAGCACCACATGACATATCAATGGAAGAATTCTACTAATTGTGATGATACATAAATCCTAAACTTCTTGAGCAGCCCACTGATATTTACAGGCACTACTTGAGACCACAGATCCCAAATGTTTATCAGTATGCTACTTGAAAGGCCTTAGAAAAGTCACTCCAAAATTTAGCCTCACTAAAACCGTGTGAGATAATGATAAAGAAGTCTTTAAGAAGTTGGTGGTTTGTGCTTTAAAAGCAGACCAAATAATGGCTCAGGGAGAATTATTACACAGATGGTGGAATATTACAGAGATCCTTCTCCTGTTGAGTCCCTTTTCATACTCGCCCTGGAAGACAACACTAAATCAAGCATATTCCTACCTGTATCACCAGATATTAACACATATTAACATTCTATTAATGACAGAAGCTAAATGGTAAACAGGGGCAAGAACATCATGATTGAAATCTGCAAAAGGAGTAGGAGTTTTAGGACAAATCTCCATTTACCTTTCACCTGTATGTCTTGCTGGTAACCACTATACCTTACACAATAATTTTGCTGCCTTTAAAGATAAAGAATGCTTCTCCTGCTCAATTCAGCTATAAAGATCTGAACACATAACACATCAGCTTCAAGGTATAGATAATTAGTTTCCCTTGATGTACAAAGATTTAGGTATTTAATGTTCTTTGAAGTTGCAAAAAAAAAGAAGCAGACACCACCACCATGCTAAAGTTTTTTGATCAGATAAGGGAATAATTTAGTTTGCAGTGTGAAAAATCAAACAAAGAAGAATGAAAGCTGTTTAAATTTTAACTTCTGCCACATTGTTCCTAGCCTCAGCACATTAGTTCAGTCGATCATTATCTTCTCTCACTGATGATATCACCACTTAAGAATCCAGGGCTGCTTTGGAATGGAGACATGTCAAGCTTTGGACTAACACAGCAAGGAGCTAAGGAAAGCAAAAAGCTGATGGTAATCTTCCCAGTCAGGCTGTGTCTCCACTGAAATCTATCATTTCTTATCAATGGTCCCTCTTTAGAAAGATTAAGACCTTACAATATGTAAAGCCTCCTGGTTTGAGTGCTCCATGCACTTCAGGGTGTACCAGTGAGGAAAGACCAGGCAAGCTCCCCAATAATTCATGTGAATTGTGTAGATGTGATGCAAACCTCTGCAAATCTACACAATCTGAGATCTCAAAGTGAGCATGTGCCTTTTGTTTCAATGGGACTGTGCAAACACAATGACACCTCTGTCATTTTCTTTGAGCACTAACACAAATACTTCTATAACTCCCTGTGAGGGACATTTTAAAATAGGTATTTTTAAAAGGTGATTTAAAAAACATGTATGAGAAAACAAATTCACAAATCTACTTTAAAAGTATGATTGGCTCTACATGTTCCCAGTTTATTCTTAAAGAAAACAGGATAAAGGCTGACTAAAACAGAGGAACAAACTGTATTTGCCAAATAATTTTAAAATAAAGAAATTTAAGGGAAGTGCCTTCACATCAATCATTCTTCCTCAAATCTATGCAAGCAATTCTCCTTTTCCCAGTATTTAGCATAAGACTACAAAAGATTATACCATTTGCACTCTGTTACCTATTAGGGTGACTAATATTGGTTTAGTGTAACCAGATAAAGTTTAAGCATCAGCCTCCAGCCTTTCATTACTGTCCCTAATTTAAAGGAAAAAAAAAGGAAAGGAGGGATTTTGAAAGGGAAAACAGCCTTTTGATAGGATTACACTCAGTTACAACAGAATGCCCTTTATATTTGAGGAGTCTTGAAATGTTTTACTAATCACTGGGATTAAATGATGGTAACTGTAGGGACAAGCAGCTACTGTGGCACAAGAATACCTTGTATTATACATTTATCACCTCAGATTTTAAGCATGTTTCTCTTGAGCCTCATGGGCACTGCAGAGAGACATCTGAGGGCAGAACTTGACCTCTCTATATTAGAAACTGTCTCTAGAAGGGAAGGGAATGTAAATCAAGACACAGACCACATTCTAGTTGAGATTTCATCAACTTTTTCCGTAATACACGCCACATGTTAGCACAGATTGCTGGTAAGCCTCCTCTTCTCTAATTGTGCACTTCCCCCTCAATTCTAACTTCTTTCTGAGGCAAGTGAAACTGCTTGTATGGAAAACAGAATATTGTAAGGTGTTTCAGCTGCTCTCAGTACTTTCCAACCATTTTACAGAAAGCTTAATTCAACATGTTATTTTTCCTTTTTCCCAACGTGTTTTTTTTTTAAGCTGAATCTCTAAAAATCACCAGTATCCAACAGACTGTAGAATCATTTGTTCCAGTTTATTCCTGAATTTCAAAACCACAGGCTCCACTGAGTACATGCTAAAGATTAACATGAATTCAGTTTCTCCATCCAAAGGTGTTCAGTTGTAATTTTACTATAAAATTTCACCTTTATGTTCACTTTAGCAGATGGAGGGGAAATCTAGCCTAATTTTCTGACCAGGTGAGAGTAAACCCAGCCATATTATTAATAATGCTAAGACAAAACTCCCCCTGCCCAAGGGGCACCATTGTGGTAAGATATCGAACGCAAAAAGCAGATTTTGACACAAGAAACAACTCAATGCTTTACCACTGAATCTTCCAGGAGTGAAAGATGAGAAAGTGTCAGAGCACCCCATGGAGTTCTTTTAGGAAAAAGCAGCAGGTCAAAGAACAAAGCTGGCTGCTCTCAGAGCTGCAAGGAGAGCGAGAATATGGTCTAATGGCACGTTCCACTGAAATATCCCATTACTAGAGTATGGTTTCTAGGATTGCAAACACATATAATGAGCAAACATCATTTATCTTCTGCTGAGTGTCTTTGGGAAAAGACACCTTGATTTCATTAGGCCTTAGACTGCATCATAACACACATTTCCTAAGTGTTGACTGAGCTGAAAATTCTAATTATGAACATTCCTATAGTTTCTCAGACCATACTACAAACAATTTCAAGAAAAGCATAAAAAAACCCCTTTACATTAAAAAGTAACATCTTTAAAATGTTACAGCAAATGGTTTGAGATCTACCTGCACCCAGTATGAAAAAGCTGACATCAAAGCTGAGTCAGAAATTTGCTTGCTAAAATACAAATTTACCTTAAAGTAAACAGAATCAAATCAAAATCAGGTAACAATCTGAATCTGGCTTCTGGATTTACAAACTGTTGTAGCCAAGATGAAATATTGATTTCCTTAAGCTGTTTAATGAGACCAATAAATAGAGAAGATTAAAGTAATTCAGATAATCCTGTTTTTCTTATGCTACAAAATTATTTCATTTATCATGCCATAATAATTTTGGGAGCTTAAGACTGAAGAAAATGATCCTGTTTAAATATTTATGTTTAAGTGTCATTTTAGCATAGAAACCTAGAAATTTCAGACATGGATCTGTACCAGGCCCCCATCCCTCTTTATGTATTATGAAACCAATGCACTTGTAGTGCTACAGGAAAAAAAAAAAAATCTTTACTGCAGTTAAAGCTACTTTCATCTTTGAACTGTAAAGCACTCTTGATACAGTGAACAGCACCTTTTGTGGTTTTACAGGATGGTTAGTAGCTGTCCTAAGCAGCACACATGTAATATATTTTGCCTGTGCTCACACATTAAAATTCCTTTCCACACACCAGCTCAACGTGACATCACTTGAAAGCAGCAATGCTGAGCAAAATAAAGATGTGGACATATCTTTGTGCAATGTCACACATAGGCACTGGAAGTCCCTTCAGTTACAGCCTGCATGGCAAATTAATGCTTCCATTACTGCATGTGGAAAGCATTTAGCACCGTGCAAAACTCCTCAAGGGTTTCTGAAACACAAACCGAATTTTAGATTCTTAATTACTTGAGATAAATTATTTTAATTTGACCTGACAGCAACACATCTGAATTTACTTAATTTTTTAAAAAAAATTACTACCAGATCTTCAGTGTCAGCTCAGAATGGTTGTTGTCCCAAACAAATGGAATTTAGGAACAGTTGTTTCAACATATTTACTTTGATAATCTGCAAGTCCTTTTAAATGCTGATTTTATTTAGTAATAGTAAATGTGCTTTTATAAATAAACTAATGAAATTGCATATTGTACTGGAAAACAGATCAGCTGAATTCTTATGAAGCATCCTATGCAAGCAAAAAATTTGCCATTTTGCCCAGGAATCCTCAATGGAAAAACTTCTGGACAACAGAGCTTTAACTACACTCTCTAAGGACTCTATCTCATTGTTCACACGTGCTGGCCCTCTACTGCCAGTTTCCACTGGTAAAATGAGTAAACTATTAAAAAATAAAAAAAAAAGAAAAGAAGTTCTTCTGTTTGTGATTCCTATACTGAAATTCTGCAAGGCTTCACCCATGATGCTGCCATCTGACTTGGCAAAGACAGAAAAAGCCAGGGCTAATGACCCTTCATAAAGCTGTTCTGCACATAATTATACATTGATAATAAACCTCATCCATCAACAAGACTTAAGAAAACATTGAAGTGCTTGGTAAAATACTTCAGACTTAGGCTTGATATGAATACCTAAGTTTGCAAAAGGAAAATACACCGAAAGATCAAAATTTCTTCCCTCAAGGTAATGGAAGAAAAAGAGAATTCTCCAGAGTCATCTAGCAAAGACAGTTGATACTGCTATGTTGGACTTTAAAAAGGAGAGGAAGTTATTTAAACCAACATCTCTGGCTAGTTACATTAGAAAAAGGTAGATCAATTGTTATTCTACACCTTTGCAGGGCCACCATCGAAACTTTAGCTGTGCACACATACTCAGTTCTGGAAATTTATTCAAATAGGATTGCATGTTATAGGGTCATGTACAGATTAGATATCACAAGTATTAATCAAAACAATCACTTCTCACTTTATTTCAATGTGGTTTTTCAATATTTCACCTACACTGAGAGGTGCAGAAGTTCAGAAGGCAGAGGCAGCAGCCTAAGGCCAGGAAGGGAAGTTTGGAATCAGTTGTGCTCTATCAGATTGAGTGTGAAAACTGTTTAACAGTTAAAAAAAAGGAGATGGATGCAAAGCCTTTGTGCTTGAAAATGGACCAAAGTTCAATATTTATTTCTAAGTAGACAATAGATAGACACAAATCCCCATATAATATTTTAGTGTTTTTATGAGAGTGCTGGAGGCAAGATACAAATGAGCAAATATCAAAAGTCTATCAGGCTTTTCAGCACAATAGAAAACGTAATTCTTCTAATTTCTTGAACAAATGCTTCCCACGACAGATCAAAAAAATAACTAATCTCAGCTAACAGATCAATACATCAAATGATTTCTTCCTAAATCAGACTAGTTACAGCACAATCTAAAAACCAACCAAAGAGAAAATGCCATTCCAGGATTTATTCAGTTTTAGTAATGTCTCCTGAAAATGGGCAGACTTCATGTATACACAGTTTTCTTAAATTGAAGACTGTAAAATATAACTAACATCTGTTACTTCCCAGAATCAATTAGAAGTGGTGTTAAAATTAATGAGGCCTTCAGGCACTGATCTTGCAAAGAATTAATTTTAATCTATGGAAGTCTTAGAGATTTTGCCACGTTTGCCTAGAAAAAGCTATATGAACATATTTCCACAAATTCTGCATTACATACTCCAGGTACATGGGGAATTTCGAATCTACTACTAGAAGTGTCAACTACAAAAGACAATGGCAGTGAGTTTAAAAGCACATTAAATTTTGTCCATACATGTGCAGGTTTTGGAATTTAACTGCAGAATCCCCATATTGATTGGGGACTCATATTTCATGACTTAAAAGAAGAACGTAAGGCCTTTATCATTCAATCCATCAGGTAAATGCAAATAGAGCCTGATCAGTTAAGAGGGTATTTCAGATATCCCAGGCAGCACACTGCTTCCCAAACGTGCACAATATCCTGTGGGAAATGCCCGAGCCATTGACCATTTATCCTGTTAACTTGTAAGACATGCAAGTAACTAATTAAAATTCAATTTTCCAAGGCCTGACCCAATGCCTGCTGCTCTCTTTTAAAGGCAACCTCCCCACCCCCAGCACATGTGTCTGTAAGTGATTTATGCTGGCTGATTTTGCTGCCATGGGAAATATGGCTTGGAGTGTTCCAAAGCACCATGAATAAAGGACTGCTTCAGTCTGCATTATCCAGAAATTAATGCTCAATTTAAATACAATCATTTTCTAGAAGGATAAAGAAGAATATCAAATTTTACTTCAACCTAAAAGAAACCTTTAAGTAGCTCATTTGTAGTTACACAAGCGACAATATTTTGGGAAATAATTAATCAGAAGGATTCTAACCAAATAAAGCACTTTTCAAATGCCTCAGATTAGGACTATTTGACATAATGGCTGTAAAACAGATGGCATGAGAGGGAACAGGGATATCTTAAATATATTTGTTCTATCAGCAGCTTAGGAAGTTATTGATAATGAGTTATTTATCACATGCTCCATTTTAATAGCAAAATTAATTAAAAAATAAACAGAAAATGCATTCAAATTAAAAAAAAATACAGAAGTTGCTGCCACATGAAAAGCTATTACTGGCCCATTAATACTGACCTCAGACGGAAACCAATTTTTTTTTTTTTTTTTTACAAAATTATATCTAAATAATGGATTTTGAAAGTCAGCTGCACTTTAAACAATTCTGCCAGTCTGCCTCATGTAAACTAAGCATAGCAAAATCCAACATATTTAAAATGGAAAAAAAACCCCAACCCTAAAAGTTAGGAATGCTATTTATCCTTTTTATCCCCCTCCAAGTCTCTTCCCCTAAGGAAAGAAGACTGTAATTTTCACCCTAATTTCTGATTGCTTCAGTTAATGTATCATCCAGTGTTATTAGTGTAATTTGCAGTCTGAATAATTTTGGCTTCCTAAAATACTGCAACATATTAACTCCCATTAGCTTCAGGTCAAGAAAAAAAATGGGAAAAAATACACAGATCATCCCTAAAGTACGAGAATTCTTAAGACAAGTGCAGAAGACCACATAATTAAACTGGGCTTTAAAACATTTCTCTATTTCAAAATACAGAAATTAAATAGAACTAATCTTGATTTTCTAATGCCTTTTTGCAAAAAAAAAAAAAAAAAAATAAAAAATTTTTTTTTTTTATAAATCTTTTTATTAAAAAAAAAAAAAAAAAAAAAAAAAAAAAAAGAACAAAACAACAAATAAGATTTGATTTTATTTATATCACAGGAGTCTCCATGCATTGAGAACATCCCCAGCCCTGCTCCCTGAACCAGAGAGGGAGATTGCAGCTTTTACCCCTCCACACCTGGAAAACCTGCAGTGCTTTAATTCCCTTTTCTAAAGGAACTACACCAGTCAAAGACTGCTTTATTTGCATTAAGGATACAAGGAAAAGAGAGCCCACACCAAAAGGCAGTGTGAGAACAGCACCTCAAACACAGCCAGCTGCCCCAAAAAGAACAAACCTGTCCCCTCTCCTGGCTCACCAGCATTTATCAGACTCCGGGTGAGACAGCTCAGGATACTAAATAAACAGAGTAAAACCAATAAAAAGCAATTTTCCCTCTCACATAATCCTCACTCCCTCAGCTATCAACACACTAACAGACTGTTTCTGACATTTTGTCCAACAACAGACAACTCAACACATTAATCCTGAAACCCCAATGGCATGATGAATCAACCAGCATCTCCTAAAACTAGTTAAGAGACCTTTTCCCCCTTTCCCATGCATGCAGAGGGAGCAGCTAACACCTCAAGGCTCTGGAAAAAGTGAACTTTTGTCCATGCCCACCTGTGAGCTCCCAAAGCAGGCCAGGCTGGCTGACATTGTGCTGAACCCACAGATGAGCTATGGTTATCACCCACAGGCAACAGCAGTGCTCAACTGCTGCTTCAAGACAAAGCAAAACCTTGAAACACTAAAAAAAACTCAGCTGCTTTTCTGAACAGAAGTAACGTGGCCTTTTGCCACTGCTCTGTTCAGCTTTAAATATTTTGGAAGAGTTCCAGATAGATAAACCTTTTTTACTAAAAGTGAAAGCCATTTTCTGCTAAAAATGCCTGAGCACTGAAATGACTCTTTTTGGTTGAGAGGCAAGGCTTTCAGCACAGTATGTCATATTTCCTGGTGGGATTGTGGACACAAAAGAATCTGTTAAAAATGGAGTATGTTTTTAGTCCCATTTCCAAAGTAAACCCAACTCCTGTAATCACACAGGCTCCCCTCAACAACTTCTAAACATGTTGTCAACCTCCACTAAGCTCAGCAGCCAGAGAGAGGAGCAGCTTCAGGTGTAATTAAGTTTCCACAAGTTATGTAAAATCAATGGCTAAGTACTGCAGGGAGACCAAAATTGGTGTGCTCAGTGCAGCAAGGGCAGGCAAAACACACTGATGGTCCATCACCACTGTGGGACAGCCTGGAGGGAGCTGGGGCTTTGGGGACACCAGTCCAAACAATCTGGGCTGCTAGTAATGCTGCTCTGAGAACTTGAACATCACAAAACAATTAGTCCCTCATCCCATCCCTGGATTCCATTCCTGGAGCCCCCATCCCATTCCTGGGGCCCTCATCCCATCCCAGAGCCCTCATCCCATCCCCAAAACCCCCATCCCATCCTGGAGCTCCCATCCCATCCCTGTAGCTTCCACCCCATTCCTGGGGCCTGGATTCCATTCCTGGAGCCCTCATCCCATTCCTCACCCCATTCTGTGCAAAACCTTTGAAAATCATAACCATCAGGATTCCAGACATTTTATATCCCATTTTGAGAGCTTCTAAAATCACATTTGCTTTCAACATCCATGTCCTGAGCAGCTCCAGCAGGCTGAAGAGTGGGGATGGGTGTGAGTGTTTTTATGTGAGTGCAGTGATTGACAGAACCAGAATTACAGAATTTTCATTTACAGTAATGGGTTCACTCACAGCCACAAAACTCACCCCAGCTGCTGACCCAACACTTCAGGATTGCACAAAGCATGATTCGTACAGATCTGAGCATATCACACTTGGAAAACATCAGCTCTTTGGATGAGTATTTGTTGCTCAATATTATGTTTCAGAAATCCAGTTAGTCACTGACACAGACTTGTATGGAAGCTGGCAACCCGCTGAAGCTTAAAATGCCTGATTTCTGCCCCATACATTAACCTAAACAACTGTAAAACTTATACATTCAGAGTGGAGTTTTTCTATTTTCCTACCAAGTCTGCCTATACCCAAGACAATAACAGTGCACTTAAAACAACATCAAGTGCCTTAGAAAAACTCGCCGAGTTCAAATTTAATGGGATGACAGAAATTACCTCTGTTCTGTCCAGAAAAACTGACTCACATCCTAGCTGGGGTCCTTAAACTCACCGCAGTTTTCCTACTGTGATCTCACTGTTTTCACACAGACAGGATCGGAGGCAAAAATTGCAATGTAAAATTCTCACTACCAAATTAGCTGAATTTTCTAGTAAAACATGCGTGCTCAAAGGAAGGTTACCAAATGTAAAACCCCACAAAAAACATTAGCCATAGTCCATGACAATCATGACAGAGGAGCAGCCTTGGAAAATGGAGCTTCTCATTTTAAAAAATCTCTCTTGAATTTTGCCCCTGTACATAACAGACCTCACCAGGGAAAGTCAGGTATTAGAGAGCAAGGAAGTGCAGAAAAGAATCCTTCTTCTTTTAATCTTAATTAGATGCAAAAAGGTATCTAAATTTGGGTCCAGGCATTAATGACAAAATTTCAAAATACAATCAAGTAAGGTGAGCAGGTGTTCTGCATCTTAAGACAAACTAAATGTTAACAGCCCCTCAAGCATTATTTCTTGTCTGTCTATGACTGGAATTAAACAATGGTTTATAAATCACATCCTCACCCACTCAGATTCTGAAACTAGAGGTACTACCTAGGTTTGCTATTTTCAATTCATACTGTTTTGACAATAAAATTACCTAGTAAAAACTACTGTAAATACAAACAAGAGTTGAAACTCACAATGAAATTACAACAGTTTTTACTAACTAAATATAAACAAGAGTTGAAACTCACAATGAAATTACAACAGTTTTTACTAACTAAATACAAACAAGAGTTGAAACTCACAATGAAATTACAACAGTTTTTACTAGTAAATACAAACAAGAGTTGAAACTCACACTACTTGGTTTGCACACTGCAGAATACTTCTAGTAAATATCAGCTTTTCCAATTATTTCCTAAACAAAAAAAGCACTAGGAACAATGTACACTTTGAGCCCAGATTAGTGCTTCTGCATAAACAGGGCCAGTTAAAGGAAAAACTTTTGTGTTTGCTTAGGCTGTGGTTAACTAAAATATTCTCATATGGTCTTATTTTATTGACATGGGATAACTAAGCTAATATAAATTAAAAGCAGAGGTAGAATAACAGAAATGCAGAGAGAAAGGTGGAAGAGAAAGGGAAAACAAGAGGTTAAAACTAAGATTTGGGCTGGGGAGCTTAGGGGGAAAAGGGTCGATTTCAGAGCCATGTTAACACTCCAAAGACAGCTCAGGGATGCCCAGCCTCATTTCTACAGTCTGGCCATTATTCTGAGCAGAAGGCAATTAGTGTAGCCATTAAAGCAACATTCAGAGAGGAGCTCTTTTTCATATAAAACAGTAGCTTTGCTCAGGACAAAGAAAGTGTCAAAAATAAGAAGCTGAACAAGATGTTTTCGTGGCACTGGTTTTACTTAACACCACACTGCCCCTGAAACCTGTAAATTTCCAAGTTGAGCTAATAAGTAGGAACCATGCTGATTGCAGATTTTTGGCTCTCAGACTACTCAGTGAGATTAATTTAATTTAGAGTCAAAACATTTGTAGATTTTCTGCATGAAGAAATGCACATTAAAAACCATAATCCAAAGTTTTCACTACACTGACAGTGCTGTGAATCCATCTGAGACCTTCACCCAAAGCTGAAATAGCAGCAATTTTTGTATGGTTTGAAAAACAATGCCCTCTTGGCTTCCCAGGTTCAATTATATCTGTAAATACAGAGCCTTGTTAAATCAGATAACTTACACCTCTGTTGAAAACTGAACCTCAAACATACCTCCTCAAATGAGGCAAATTTGCCGAATCTCTCGGACATTAATGCCCTGATGTCCCAAGTTCATCCCTGGACAGACTTTTCCCACTTGTTCAGAAATGGAATTCTAATAACTTTGAGTACAAATCTGAAGTCACTGTAGCTCCTCTATTATAGATCCCCATTTAGTAATTGGTACTGAAGTCTCTTCAGAGATTTCCACCAAGCAAGGAAAGTTAGGTTGTTTCCTTTAGAACCACATCAAGAGGAAAGGAGGAGCAAACAGCTACACTACAGACACCTACTAAAAATGCTGACATTCTAGTTTTAAGAGGATACTGGTTTTAAAAAAATACAACACACCAAATTAAAAAAGCACGCTCGAAGTAATTTTTATAAACAGACTCTGGGAGGGTATAGCATTCAGCCTCTTGAAATGAAAACATGAGGTCATTCCCCCAAGTGACCACTGAGATATCTCAGTATGCTGTAAAAAAATCCCAAATGCAACATTACAGACGTGAACTCAGCAAATAATCTCGAAACTTCACCTTAAGACTTCTCTTACTATTTTACACTGATGATATTAACTACTTCTTCTATTCCTTCAGTATTGGAAAAGAGGCTCATTAGCCAAGTAATAAATATGGCTATTTCTGTAGATAACTGTTCTGCCTTTATTTATACATGTATTTTCATGGAAGGAGGGACTAAAAATAGTACATTGATGCTGACTTAAAGACACTAAGTGTGAAATACTGGGGGAAATCCCTGTCTTTTCTTTTTAAAGAGACTTGCAAAATTACACCCAGCCAACCTCTCCCAGAAGATTTGGAGATTTTGGAGATAAGCTGGGTAGAATCTGAGACCTAAACCCACAGGCAGTGAAAGGCTGAGTAACACCTGCCCAGGGCAATGACTGCATAGGTCAATTGTCCACTCTGCCACAAGAGGAGTCAGGCCCTGAATTCTGAACAATCAACAGCAGTGTGATAATTTTAATAAGTCTCATGGCCAAGAATCACTTCTTTTTGCAATAAACAGACAAGTGGCTGCACCCCAAAGGCTCTGCCCATTCTATTTGGAGATGTTGGTATGGAGTAGCTGCAGAGCCTGTGCCTGCTGTGCTCCCAGCTCCTTCCAGCAGCAGGGCTATGAAATAGTCTCAATTCCTGTTAGTCCCACTGCTGCCCACAGGCACACAAGCAGCAACAACCAACACCAACAAGTCTGGGCAGTTTTCCTTCTGGTATGACTTGGGAAACCTCAGGCATCAGCAAGAAGCTGTCTGCAGACAAACCATGCAGAATCAGGAGCGCTCGCCTCATTTGGGAGATTACACAGAAATCTAATTTCCACTGACATGAAAGATCAGTTTATAGAGATTACAAAAATTAAGAGTTGCTATAAAACTGATATAGAAAGCTTCATTGCATTCTCCCCTTTCCTCAAAAACCTATTTGCATTTTTTGGACATTATAATCCAGCAGGGGTCAAGAGCAAATTTACAGGCATTTTTGGGTAGATGAATGTATTATGACTGCAGCCTAAATAGTCTTATACAGTTTAAATTTTTGAAATATGATTTTAAAAATCCCTTGTATTTCAGTGCCAAGACAATGCATTTTTAAGATCTCATAATAAACTACTGAAAATTAGAGCAGAGATCATTCCAGAAGCACTAGAGAACTTAGAAGTGCTTTTCTTCAGAAAGAATTACTACACTTATGATTTCCTTTTATAGTAGTAATAAGCTACAGTCAGAAAAACAGAAAAAAATACAGCTACTCAAAAAAGCAATTTAAATTCTCAAAAAAACCCTAAACAACCAAAAACACCCACCAAAAAAAACCCCATAAAACAAAAAAGGCTTTATAAGGAAACTATTAACCATTCAAAGTATCCTTCCCAAAAAAACAATTAGCTGAGTCAGTAATGTGTTAGTGACACACAAGTCAGTGCTATAACTCTGACCTGAGACAGGGCATATTTTTTTCCTCTCCAGTGGTATCTTGATATTGATTTAAAAACAAGGTAATGAATCACTTATTTCTTTTGCAATCAAGTGTGTCAAGTCAAAGCCTCTGAAATAAACCACATGAAATGGTAAGGCAAACAGGGCAAAGGAAACTCATCCGATGATCAGCAAAATATACTTCTAATTTCATTTGATACTAGTTCATTAGCTGGGCACTATGTTACGTTTTGTTACCCTCAAAGCAATACAAATTTCTCAGCCTGCTTGTTAGAAGCACTCACAGCAAAGAGCAGGAAATGCAAAGGGACTAAATCCACTACGGCAAAAAGAGAGTTAAAGAAAATGGTTTCAGTTCCCAGCTCTGAAAGAGGCCAAACAAGAGATTAACTATTACGTCGTTGGCTCAAAGAAACAACTTGAACATTCCATTTTTTCAACAATTTAACAATCAATAAAGCATTAGCTGTCTAGGAAATTAATAAAAATACTGTGATGTCAGGTAAATGCAACAGCCCACAGAGATAAAACATCATTCAACAACAAAATCCCTTCAATTATATACCTTTTCCTCAACAGTGCTGGATTACTAAAAACTAGTTAAAAGGGCAGGGTCATCTTACAGGCGTTATAAGATGGAAGTTAGAGATAAAAACTGTAAGTATTCCAAAACCGAAGACAAAGGTTTGAGTTTTCTTTGTTTCATTCAGTATTTTGGGCCAGTTTCAGTACCACTCTGGAGGAAGACTGCCCTCCTGCGTTCACCAGATCACACAGCCCATGCAGCTGCAATCACTTCAAGCTGGCTATTTTTTTTTTTTCTTTTTAAATAATCACATTACTGATTCAGAGAGTGAAATTAGCCCACCAAATGTTTGCACAGAAATACAAGGCTGGTGAACAGCAGGCCTGTTCCTAGTGCTCTCACAGAAGGTGGTAATGCCTGCTCGTTGGCATCGAGCCTAGAAAGCCATTCTGGGCCTTTAAAATGGCATTGCTGCTTGCAGCTGCTCTTTGCTCTTAACAGAGGCTGCTTATTAAAAGCTCCTAAATTGTTCAATGAAGTCCTAAAGGAATAAAGTGCTTGTTAGACACCTTGTAATGAGGTTAGCTGTACTCCTTCACACCAGCTCTTGATGCTACTGCAGCTCTATGGCACCTGTCTTCTTAAAGGTATCAAAAAATCCAGAGGTATGAATCCATCATCACCCACATTTCCTACAGCACACTGTTCCCATGTCAAGAATCCTCTAAGTGCTTTATAAATAATTAAAGAATGAAAGCACACTGTATGGGAAAACAATTTTAGAAATGGAAACACCAAGGTACACAACAGTGTGTCATGCAGGAAGTCTGGCAGAGAGCTGGCAACAGAAGGGACTTCCAGATTCCTGCTTTTAACAATGTGATTTGGTAAGTTAAAAAACCAAATGCTCCTAATTTGGTAGAACACTTGATATTCACATAGCTAACTGCATTTGAGAGCATTCAGGAAACCATCTAGACTCCTACGAGCCCTCTACTAAAGCACTACAAATCTAGTGGCAAGGGAAAAGCTTGGCTTTTAAAGCATTCAACAAACACAAAAAGCACTGCAAGACTTGTATAGGCAGCTCTTAGAAAAATCTAGGCTTTGTACACCAGCAAACACAAGTCCATTGTCAGGGTACTTGTGCATAAAAACCAGCACACACACCAATAACTTAAAATACGTGTCATTCTGAACTCATTTGTGTGTATGCACAACATGCCTTGAGATAAATTTTATTCTAATTAACAAAAATGTATTAGTGAATGATCCTTCAATTATTCATTCAGGAAAAGCCTGAGACTGAGCCAATTAAAAAAAAAATCCCACATGGTAATTGACTTATACAAGCTTCCAAACCACTGTTTTCAAAAATGTGTGTTGGTTTTCACACCAGCACTTGCTTCTATTACCTAGCAATGGTAATCAATATCCAGTGTGGGAACCCTAAACCCTTCATCTGTGCACATGATCACAAAAAATCCAGTACCTCTTTTTCCCTATTTTTAAATACTTTTTTACACCACCTTCAACAACCACTTTTTGCAGAGAACAGAAAAGGCCTTTTGTCTTCAATTATAGGACAGCAAGAAGAAAAATGAAAAAGAAGGGATGGAGTAAAAAGGGAGCTATTATTCTGTGCATCTGGAGGGCATGCACTTGTTAAATCTTTACTTATGAGCCCAGGTTACTTTTTCCTCACACACTGCCTCATGATTTTTCCTTTGTCACACTGGGGATCACTTTTTATAGCTCTTTTTATAGTCTTCAACCACAAGAATTTCACAACAATTGTTACAAAGCGATGCTTTTCCTGTAATTGTACTTTTTCTCTGACTGGCTCGAGTAAATAAATAAATAAATAAATGTATTTATATACATAAAGGGAGAGAGAGTCTTGCATAGGAACAAACAAATCAACCGTCCCCTCTTCCTCTTGCATTCCCCATAATACAGACTTATTAATAGTTCAAAACACTTAGTGGTGTTTTAATTTAGACTAAATATTCTTAACATAGAAACATAACTGAAATCATTTGAAACTTGCATATAATAATCTCCTTTGTGGAACTTTCAACACTGTTTCAATTTAATTGTTATTGTTGTGCCTCCTGGTAAACAAGCAACATATTTTTCTTTCATGGAAAGACCTAATAAATGCTGCTTCAAATGCTGCTTCTTCACAACTTTCATTAACAGAAAAAATGAAAAAGAACAATTGTTTATGGTAGTGTTAATTTTTCTATTTGTGTACCTGCATTATCAGTCTCTACAGCTTGTTAACAATACCTAACACTACTTAGCAAGCCTTAAAGGTGCATGGGACATTCCAGCAGCTTCCTCTTTGCATAGATATCATCAAAACAAAGGCCAGTGTTAATTACAGTGGCATTAAGAACGTACATCAGTGAAGCAGTCTTTGCAATCTAATATCTAAGAACCATTTCTTTAAAGTTCTAGAAGGACAATATTGTCAAAACAGTGCATATCGTGTCCAAGGTCTATGATACAGGACTTTTCTTTCCAATGTGTATTCAGGCAGTTTTCAAAAAAGAGAGCACAAAATGTGCCCAGGCTGTCTTGGAATCCAAAATCAATTATTTTGAGATACAGATTTGATTTGGGTGGCACAGATAATTGTCACATTTAATGTCTGCAAGTACAGAGTACATCTATATTTGGAATTTAAGCATGATTCTGGTACACCTATAGGATTTACAAAGCAAGAGCTCTGTTTCTGTTAAGACAGCAAGGCCTCAGCCCAAGAGCAGATGGTGCAGAAGCTGAAATGGCCTTTCAAAAGTCAGGACAGAGTGACAGGGACAGCCAGCACTGCAATCAGGACAGGCAGCTGGACCATTGGCAAGGGCAGGGTCTCAGTCCCAGAGCTCTCAGAGCTGATGCCCACAGAGAGGTTCCAATTCAGCAGCTGCACACCTTGAAAAGCCATGTGATGTGACAGATGAAAAATAAACTGCTCCTGAAACAGTGCACTGAGGCACCGTTTATTCCTGGATCAGTACTTGAACTTCATTTTTTCAAATGAAACCTGAAGATACCTTCATGGCCCATGGCAGTGACTATCATGTTCTTCATTCAGCATTTTTACTCAATCCAAGTGCCATTTGGACCCCGAGGGCACATGTCTAATCCAGTATAACCTCATCTGTGCTCCAGTAACCAGATTCTGCTCCTGCAAGGTCTCTGTTCATTCAGAGAGTACAAAGCACACCCTTGCAGTGCCATTAACAAGTGTAACATCCTGCCTGCTGGCACAGCACACCCAACAAAAGTGCTGCTGGGGAAGAGGGGCAAAATAAAAAGGTGAAAAATGACAGTACTCTCTTCTCAGAGGGCACTTTGTTCATCTCCTCCTCTTTAGAGCTCAGAGAAATCAACAGTCCTTCTAAATGACAAATTCTGCAAACCGAGTATTGTTGTCTTGAGACAAGGATTTTACTCTTTTCACAGAATATTCTCACAAATAATTTTTAAAGATTTATTACCAAGACTTTATTACCCTGGGTCCCCAAGAACTTTTTGTTTCCAATCATATTTCACCTCCTACTCAAGGCCTACAAAAATGCACAGTAATCACAAGTTTGCAAAGAATAATTCTGAATTACAAGCACATATATGGAAGGGGCTCTACACTGTATTTGTCATATTACATGAAAATTACTGCTTAAGGCATTCTGACAAATACTATTGGCAGAACAGTCAAGCTGCAAACCTGCAATACAAATTAACCAATGCAAAACAGTTTGTCTCCCCTAACCTTCAGGATCTCAGAATAATACCAGAAAAGAAATTCCCACAGCCTTGCAGAGTGGCTACATTAATTAGACATGGACACAGTATCACTTTCCAGCTTGATGTTCTTGAATTCTGTTTGTCACAGCTTCCCAGTCCAAACACACTTTGCTTCATTACCCTTTCCAGTTAAAATATTTTGAAATCTCAATTTTTCATCAATTAGAGTAGTAGTAGTATTTTCAGGAAATATTAATTGAACAGAAGGAACAAGGGATTAAATCTCTCCATCTTCAGTAAAACAACCTCTCTATCAAGCTTTGTCTTTCATCATTAAACCTTCGCATAAACCAGTAGAAAGGATAAAAAGGCTGCTCACTAGGACCAAGCAGATGCTTCCTTGTAAGAAAAAAACATATCAATAATAGCAGATGCTTCCTTGTAAGAACCAAACACAAATAATAGCAAAAAAAACCCAAACCTGATGAAAAAGATCTGAAAAAATCTGTACCTTGAGTCTTAAAGTGGAAAGAGGCAGCCATGATTAACTGTGTATTCCTTATGGCAATAACTTAATTATACAGAGTAAAACTACAGAGCTTTCTGAAAAGCTTCTTTAATTTACTAGTTAATCCACAAGCAATTTCCTTATATGGCTGGAGAGAAATCACTGCTGGGTGCTCTAAAGCTGGAAGAAAAATGGCCTTACAAACAGAAATCACTGTTACTAACTGGAATAATAAAAGCCTTATTTTTAAGGCTTGTTACACATTGCTTTCATATAAATGTATTGCATTTTCTTCTGAGTGTGGTAAATCATCATCAAATCAGTAAATTATTTCTTGAATTAATATAAATTAACAGTGCAGCCTTACAGGAAAATAGGAGAAGCAAAGGAAAGGCACTTAGGATTTTTAGTTTTAAAAAAATTATTTCAAATTACATTTGTAAAAAATCCAACATAGAGACTTGAGCTTGTGTGCTTCAGGTAAAAATGAAAACTTGCTTTGTGTGGACACTTTATAATGATCTGGTGGTAAAAGATAAAATACCAAATATAGTCTGGCTAAGATTGACTGTGAATTCTGATCTTAAAATTCCAATGAATTCTTCTAAATGAGACACATTCACACACGTTCTTACACGTGCACACTCACACACAGTTACACACACACTTTCTAAACTCTAAACACTGCTTTTGTTATTAAAGACAAATGAAGGACAAAGCCAGTGAAGAATGCTGCTCATTCTAGAGCAGAGCAGCTCAGAATCTGGCACAAAAGAGCCTAACTCAGTGACTAGGTTGACTTTTACAACCTTCTCCATGAATAAAGTGAAGAAATTGCCACGGCCATAAAAAGTAATTTTTAGCACCAGAGTTCAAACACGCCCATAAATAATACTACACTCATCCATATCACCAGATAAGTCATATTAAAGAATTTCCACTGTTGGGAAAGTATTATAAATAATCCTTGCAATTTATGAAATATGATAATTTAGTCCTGTCTTTGGTAATTCCTGGCAGCAGTGCTCACCTGGCAATAATCCAACCTGAAGATAACAGGCTCATGTAATCCCCAGTTTTCTCCTATTCAAAGTGCACAGAAATCCCAATTTAATTAGACTGCCTTCCTTTTCTGCACATACAGCACACGTAAAAATATTCACAGATTGAAGTTTTCTTATTAATCACCAAACCAAAGCCAGTGTATTTGGGATGACATAAGGATTCAGGCTCTAGGAGTTAAATCCCAGCTCTTACCCAGAACATTTCCTGCAGGTACTTCCTCCAGCTCTTCAAGCTCTCTTCCCATAAGCAAGTAGAGATTTTCCAATGTACAGCAGGTCATGTGGGGAACTGCTGGCAGCTCATCTGCAGCACAGCACTGGCGTGACAGCTACACAGAGCACAAAAACAGCATTTGGACATTTATCACTCAGCTCTGATAGAAACTTCTTCCATGAAACCTCCTTGCATTCCAAAAAACACAATCTAAAAAGCGTCTTCATTTCAAACCTTAGATGTTAAATACCAACACACACTTCCAAAACTCCAGACTTGAGGCAAATGTAGGAATGTTACCAAGAAGATAAAAAGTAATGCTTTCCTTGGCAAATTTTAGGTGTGTACTACTTCTACCTGCTTTTCATTATCACTGAAAAAACAAATGTCTTGAAGTAAGTTCAAAAGTAACGAGATTCTTTGATCAGAATCTCAAAGCATTTAACACCATTTTTTCCAACAGTGATATGCACATAGCTATAGTTAGCTAATAGAACACTGTACTTAAAACTATTTTGGAAATGTTAAGGTTTATAATGAGTTTACAGCCACAATCAGCTATGAGCACAATTACCTAAATTACTTCAACACATTTTGGAATTTTTCACTTGAACTTTTTTATCTCTTTTGAGTGAGACATAACGTAAGAAGCTAAGTCATCAGAGTTTCAAAAGAATCCCACGTTATTACAACAGTTCACAGTCACCTCTTACCTTATGCAAAGACTCAGCAGGATCATATTTTGGTCCTAAAACAAAGATTTTTTGCCCTCTTCTCACCACACCACTGAACACTCTGGCAAAAGCAATGAAATACTCCTTGTTGTCTGCCTCCTGTTTCACTGCCTTTGAGGTCATGCTGTCTCCTTGACCAGTGGGCTGTTCCTCTTCACCTGAGCAGTCAGAAAAAGTACATTAAGCATAAAATCACTCTCTGCCTCATCATGTGAAGGAAGAAAGATCAATGATGGATTATATTGCCATAACTGGCGAATCACAGAACTGTTGCAGTTAAATCAGACCTTTAAGATCCTGAAGCCCAACCATTAACCCAGCACTGCCAAGTCCACCACAAATCCCTGTTCCTCAGTGTCACATCTTTACAACATCCCCAGGGATGGTGACTCAGTCACTTCCCTGGGCAGCCTGTTCTAATGCTTTACAACACTTTTGGTCAAGGAACTTTTCTTCTAAACATTCCCTGGCACAACCTGAGGACATTCCCTCTTCTCCTACCCCTTGCTACTTGGGAGGAAAGATCAACCCGCATCACTGTTCCCACAATCCAATCCTGCTGCTCATACACTGCTTTTGTACCAATTTATTGGCAGTTTGGCATTGAAAGTTATTTAGTTTTTAGCAGAGCATCTCCTTCAAGCATGATCTCCCTTCAATGACTCCAAGTACTGTGACCAGGCACATTCCCCAGCTAAGGAACATGAATCCACAGCACTATTACAGCATTTAGGAATGATCAGCTTTCTTACAAACCCCTCCCTGCTCTTTGTTCAGTTCCCTGTACTGAATTTTGGATTGGCATGTGGGAGGGGATTTTTTAGGAACACAACCCCCTGGCAACACCAAGACACAACTATCAAACATCCTCCTGGAAAAACAGCTTTCAAGGCAGCACACACCTTTGGTATCACCAGTGTTCCCAGTTGCTGCAGGTGGATTTTCACTTGGGGGTTTTTCTGATGGCTCCTTCCCTTGACTTGCTGCCAGTTTTTCTGCATGCCTTCGCTTCGCAAGTTCGCGCCGATGAGCAATTTCTTCTTGAGTTAATGGCCTACATTGTGGTTTAAAACATCAGTATTTGGAAATGTCATTTGTTTTTAAATAAATCAGGTAACAGTAATTACAATACTATATTTGACGTATGTAAAAACTCACACAGAATCCATTTAGTCCCCCCAATACTACAGATCTGTAGTCAGCTAAAATCAGCAAACTCTTCCTCTACCATAAATAGACTTTCATTTTTCTTCCAAATACACAGAAATCAAATACTGCCTTGAACAGTTTACTTGGTTGAGACCAACTCATTTCCAGGAAAATCCTTATTTATATCAAAATCAGGACGGTTTTCTGCATATAACACCTTCTGCAAGAGACTTAATTTAAAAAAATACATCCTTCATTAACCAAAATTCTTCATAGAACTTGAAGAAATCGTTTGGAAGAGTTACCATGCTTATCTTGAATCCAAATGTTCAATTTGAAAGTACGAAAACTACACGTAAGTTAAATAACTTTAAAAATTACCTAAGAGAGAGGCCCTCAGGATAAAATGTCAGAATTTGAAGCAGAGACTTTCAGAACTCAGAACCTGGGGCACACATATTGCATATTATAGAAAAGGAGAATGCAAGACAAAATCATCACTTCAAACTACTTAGCAGCTTAGTTAAAGAAAAAAAAGGAAAAAAACTGTCTCTTAAACAGTCATGACAAACTTAAGAATAAGTATTTCTGAAATTTCAGATACTGTGGTATTTCTGTTTGGACTGTTTATTCTACTGCAAAAGAGAGCAAGGCTTAACAATACAAAATGCAAAGCAGATGGTGGAGAAGAAAACTTTTTTTATTATTTTTTTTCCCTGACAGCAGCTGTTCAAAGTTATTTAAAGGGTTGGAATGTCAGAAAAATTTCCAGAGAAGATAGATTGATAGGGAAAGTACAGATTAGACAGCCAAGGGTGTCATAAACACAGCCTATTTATGATGGCATACATAGAGAGGCATACGTATTGCAACACATTGGAGTGTCCAAAAATACTTTTCACTTTTTGTAAATAACTCGTGAGAGTAAAAGAAAAAGTTTCTTTGCTTTTTTCCACTTTGTATGGTATTTTTCAAAGTATCGGTACATTTAGCTGTCAAACAGCCCTAACCACAATTATTAAAGTACCTTAAAATTCTGAATGCACTGGTCTAAGTTGCAATAGATATAAAAACACTTAACAATATTCTCAATTTGATGAAAAAACAGATTGAGTGTAGGTGGGATTTTAACTAGCAGGTACAAGCTAGACTTCCATCCTGGTTTCTGTCACCATCAATTTCTAAAAAATTAGTCACTCCCAGCAGCATCATTAGAAACTACAAAAAGATAATGTTGTCAAATAAATCCTTATACAGAGTTGTAACACAATCAAGCAGAACACAGAACAAGATTAATGCACATAAGGCACTGGATCTGCAACCAAACCAGTTTCAAATTATATCCTGATGTATCCAATTTCTCCACTTGGCAAAACCAATCAGAGGCAAAATCAATTTTGAACAAAAGCTGCCCAAACCAAAAGAAAGGCTGTCTCTTCTTCTTCCCCTCCCTTTTTTCTCTCCATTAGAAAGGATCAACAGCCTCATATAGGCAGAAAAAATTGGCAATGCCGACACAGAAAAACCAGCAAACAAAAATTCTGTAGCAGAAAGAGAAAGAAAGAGATTCCCTGCTCCAGAGAAATGCTACAGCATCCAGACACAGGAGCCTGGCACAGAAGGGTGACCACATCCTTATCAACTCATCTTAAACTCAAACATGGTAAACAAATGCTATGGAAATGATATTGTGTATAATACCCGTACTATTGACATTTAATAGATTGCTGATTAAAGGCATTAGAGTTCAGGTAGTGTAAACAAGATACTGCTACTGTGATTCCCACATTTCCCCAGGATAACACGTTTGGTTCAAACTGAATGACAGCTAAACTTCCTCACGCAATCAATCCTCTGAACATGATGGCTTTTCTGCTCTTCCACATTATCAAAGACAGACTTCAATCCAAAGTAGTTCAGAAATTTGGAGTGAGTAATCAGAACAAAACCCCCAAAGATAAAAATTTGCCTTTAATTATTGCAATGTTTGTGTTTTTAACCTCCAGACCATTTCAAAAAGGAAACACCACAGTCAAAACATCAACTTATTTCCAAAAGAATAAAAGGACAGCCAGCAAGTGTCTGTGATGCATCTCTCATGCCATGAACAATGGTTTTCAAGTTCTGAGAATGCTTTCTCTCCATACAGCTTTTACCAGTAACATATATCTATTTCTTTCTTGGATCAGCTGCCAAGATTTTAGCCAGATTCAAATGTATACTGTTAATGAAATCTATTTCATGGTAACCATAATAGGGGTTTTAATTTTTGAAAGCATTTATTAGTCCATTAATTATGTGACTGGATTCTAAATTCAGATGCTAACTTCTAAATCTGACAGACTATTCAGATGACACACACCCTATCCATTTCTAATGCACAAACTACAATTCAGAATAAACTATCAATGAAAACAAAAAACAACGGACTCAGATCACACTGAAGTCACTACAAGTTGTACTGCCTTAAACATATAAACTAATTTACTTGCAAGAAGATAGTAATTTCTTACAGAGCTTGGAGCTTAATGCAGGTTCTCATTTTGATCAAGACAATGTAATTTCATTTCAGCTGAAGATTTGGCAAAAATCAAAGGATTTTTTTATCCAATATAGTTTTTATGAAACATGAGAAAGAAAACAAATGAGTACACTACAATCTGTTGCTTTAAGACATGCTAACACGATGTAGCACAAAACACACAACTGTTATTTCATGCAGAATTGTATTGGAAAGTGTCTATTTCAGGGTGACACACAAGAAAAAAAAAATAGTCCTGATTTCAAGCTGACTGAGGAGAAAGAAGAACCTTTCACATTATCTGGAGGAAAACAGGAGAGGTATTATAGGTTTTATATCCCCCAGGGTAGTAGTGAAATACAATTTTAGTACAGTACCTTATCTGTTCAATAGACTTTCCTTTATTAACAGTGGAAAGTAGAAACGCAATTTCTCCAGGGCACTTTATTCATTTACATTATTCAGGACTGCAAAATGCACTTGAGGTAACATAAAAGGTTTGCTTCCTATTGCTCACGTGGCATTACATCACTGAGATTTTACCAAGATGATTTCATCATAACAAACATACAATATGCAATTTGTATTTTCTTAACACTTTACATTAAATACCCTAGCAATTAGTTGGAAGCAATTGCAAGTAACTACTAAATAGGGTTAGATAAAGACAGAATTCTGAACCTCAGGAAAAGCAAACTGGTACATTTCTACACCTGTACCTAAATGCCAAGTCTGGATTTTATTCATACACCTACACTCAACCATTCTGTCTCAGACTAGAGCTCAATGTCACACACCAGCAGAAATGAGAGACAGACCCAGCATATGCTAAATGAACACCTAATATTGCACACAGCAGTACTTAAGAATAAATAACCACAGGCAACATCAAATATCCATTACATAAAGCAAGTGGAGGAGGGGCCCTAATTTGTTTGTCTTCTCTGCTCAACCACCAATTTACATTTTTGCCTGATTTGGTAGGAATTAGCAAATAATTTCAGAAGCTCAGACAGAAGAAACTGGAAGATAGAACATTTGCACAATTCTCATTTCTTTACAAAACCTGGTAAAAACTAATGACATACGGGTACCGTACAAAAAGTCAATTTTCAAATCTTTCCAAGCAAAGATAAATACAAGCTAACAACCAGTTTTAGTATAGAATCTATTCATTTTAAAGTGACCTTCAAGGAGATATTAGTTGCCAACAGCAGTCTCAAAGGAGCTTGTTTTAATTAAAAATCCATCCTTTGTTATCATTTACTGTACACCCTGGACTTAGAAGAGCTTTCTGCTTTTCCCAACTTATGCTTAATAATTATTACAAGCAGATGGCAGAAATAAGGCAAACTATAAAAAACTGCAAAGTCAATTTGAATCTTCTAACAAAGTTACAAAAAGGTAACCTTACCCAACACTATCTCACAAAAGGAAAAAAGAGACACTAGCACGAATCTACGTTTTTTCCCTCTGGAAGTAAAAGACTACAAATCTTGAAAAAAGAAAGAAATCTGGAGAAAACACTCTGATTTTTTACATGCTTTAACATGCTTACAATCAGTCCCTCCCCACTCCCAAGGTAATAACCTTAGGTCACTCCAACAGTTAAACAGAGGTACACAAGAGCACAGCTATGGCTCCTCAAAATTCCCATGCAAATTAAACAATATGTATTGATGTTCTTTCACAGCAAAACATGAAACAATTGAAAATAGACACAGTGCAGATATTCTGTTTCTCCCCATGTTCAGACCTTCTAATGGAGCACTCTCATTGAATGCCAGTTTAAATACTGGATCTCACATGCTCCACTCAACCATCACTCAATTCTGTGTACACTCTTCACTGTGTAACTGCAAACAGCACACAATGACCAAGACATTAAAAATACACTCAAGAACCACATGTGCACCACGTTGTGTTTTTAAAACACTTGCATTTTGTTTCATGGATTGTTTTCCTTCTTTAGAACTAACGTCCTTTTCCAATTTCTTAAAGAAGTGCTTATCTGTACAATCTTAACAAATCAAATATTGAGAAAGACACATTTAGCTCTATTGCTGTTTTTCAAATAACAGAAGCCAACTGTCACCTCAAAGCAAAATCCTTAATATTATCTAATCAACAAAATGACACAATACGAAAATCAATGATTTCCTCAAAGAAAAACACACACGTGATTTCATTTTAATATTAGCTAATTAGTAACTAATTGAATAATATGAAGGCCAGCAAGAAATACTTTGCACATAATCTACACAGCAAGGCACTACAATTTTCAATGGACTGAATAAACAGGGAGAAAGGAAAGTAACTAAAATCTTGAACATGTCTGTGCCTGAGCTATGTAAAAGCCACATTTGCTCCTATGTCACATTCTCATCAGCTCCAAGATTGATTCTCCCAATAAATAAAAAAAACCAGGTCATTATCAGTGACAGAACAGGCAAAAAGTGATGATATGAGTGCAGCTGATCCCTGTAACTGGAGCCCATCCCCAGGAAAGGAGACAAAGCAGGAATGGCGCTGCTGGGCCACACCTGAGCAAGAGCTCTGTTTCAGTGCACTTCACACTCAAAGCAAACCTGCACCATCTAGTGTCTGCTCAGCCCAGGAACACGGTGCATCTTTCCCTGAATTCGAACAGGGCAAAGATTTCTGGTGGAAGATTTCTAAATAACCTTGGTAAGAAAAAAATTGAAATAAATCTAGCAAGTGTGAGAAAAATCTAAGGTAGTAGTAAAACTTTCAAATAACACTACAGCAGCAGTACCATTTTCTGCACAAATGCTAACCATTCACAATCAATCTAATTTAGCAGGAAAATTATTATTTTCTGTATTATTTTATTGTACAGTGACAATCCCCTCCAAAACCAAAAAATAGCCAGTTAACACAGCAGCTGCCTACTGAAAATGCTTCAGAGGTTTGGAGGGATGAAAGGTTAAGATGAACCTCATTCTTGTAAGCTCCTCAGTAAAGTACTGCAGAAAAAGCAGGTGGCTTCAGCTAAAGTAGTACACTTAAGTGTGGCAGGAAAATGAAATCCAGAAGGATCTACTCCTCAAAGAAAATCAGATGGCTATTAAACAATGAAATGCTGTAACAGAAAATCTCCCAAACATCCCGCAAGAAAATCTTTTGAAGAGCATTAATGCCCTTGAGATCACTGCAAAACTTAAGATTTGGACCAATCATTTCATTTTGCTCTTGCAATGGACAGGATGATGACTGAATGTTTGGCCAGTTTGATGGAAGTGTTCCTCAGTACAAACACAAACTGTTATGATGATGCCAACACAACCTCACTGATAAACCAAGGCAGTGTTACAGCTCCATCATCTCCACCAGACATCCCAAAACTGCACAGTGCATGCATCAGCATGACACCTTGGACATTCCTCCAGAATTCCAGATTTCCAACTGTACCTTCTAAAACCACTATGATTAAACAAATCACCTCCTGAACTCATAAAGAAAATCTTAACTTGCAGAAAATATTTCAATGCATTTCAAGAATTCATTAATTATTTTCTCAGGTCTAAGTCAACTCAACCATGCATTCAAAATAATTTTTCCCCCAGAAGCAACAACTAACATAGATCAGAGATTAAAATGTTACATTTTCATACCTTGGTTTATTCTGGGGCAATGCCTTTGCGTCAACAGGAAACATCTTGGAAACAAAGACAATAACTGGGGCTGTTCCTTCACTACTGCATTTCATAAAAGCTGAAAAAAAAAATAAAAGGAAGTTTTGGGTTTTTTTTCCGAAAGTATGGACAAAACTATGGCCTTACGTTAATTTTGCAGGCATTGGTGATTATTTCCTATTTCAATGGATAATATGCTAAAGACAAATCAACATGAAAAATGAAATTTCTCCAGCCTAATCATTTGATAATACTGCTTGTGTCTTCAAGTGTGTTTCACAATACAATGAGCAAAACTCCAAAAATAGAACTCTTGATAAAAAAATACATATACTCCAATTAAACGAGATGGGTTTATAGCATGATTTAGATCACAATGAAAACTAGAGAGCAGCAGAGGATTAAGATTGGACATTATTCAGTATTCTGAATATTCTCAGTAAGTATTCTCCCTCCTTTTAAACTAAAGGGGGAAGTCCTGCAAATGTTCAGATGCTCACAAAATCCTAATAACAACCTCAAGCACAAATATTCCTCACAGGATGAGAGATTCCCACAAAACTCATTCATACGTAGGAAATACCCATAAACGATTTTTTTCATCCAAATTCAAACACATGACATTCAAACTACACAATACAATTCAAAACTTCTAACACAGAAACTGAATCATCTTCTCCTTCTCTTCTCCCTTTTATCTAATGCATGAAAAGACCACAGAGCAAAGGCAAACAAAAGCATAAGACTACTACTAAAAATTAGTAGGATACTAAATGTGGAAGCACACTACTCCTTCAAAAACCAAGAGCAGCAAGAGCCACGTTTACAGAGACAATTTTCTTCCAATTAACTTACACTAATACAATGTTGAATACTGTCTGGAGAATACCATGTTTTTAAATGTTAATAAAGGATGAAAAGCCAGTTTTGTTACCCCTGGGAAACCATTCCTAACAGCCTGTCAATTTGACATTCACATCTCATTTTTAATTGACATTTGGTATCTCATCCTCTTAGATTTCTTGAGGCTTTCCTCAAAACATTGCATTACAATTAATAATCAATTACTAAAAGATAATCAATACCCTTGCAAAAATTATATTCAAACCACTACTGGCTAAAACTCAATGATTTGAATACACAAGTTAGCAAAACATTCAATTCTCAATTACATAAAGACTTCTACTGTTTAGAACTAAAAACAAGTATTGACCTCGTATCCTTGGAAAATCCCATTTTAGAGTTTTAGATCTATCACCTGCAGCTTAAGTTGTCTAAAACCTGTGAATATACAAGATTGAAGAAATGTGCATGGCCATAAAACTAAGACTGCGATGTGTCAATAACAAACATCAACAAAGCTACTGCAAGTGAAATATTTATAAATTCAGGTACAGATTTCTACACATCTTTTGATCCAAAAACAAACAAATCCACCAGGCCAGAAACAATCTTTATGTTAATGAGAACACCAACTCACCACTTTTCAGCTCCCGAGTTTCTGGGGGCAAAGAATCGAACGTTCTTGCTCCAACACACATCAGCTTCTCCACTCTCTCTGCCATGATGTCACGAGGACTGGGAATTTTATTACACACCATGGCTAAAAAGCACTGTGTTAAGGATACATATTCAGATTTCTGTACTGAATGCAGGAACTGGAAGGCAAATGCTTTCAATGGTTCCTCAATTCAGCCCCATGCACTAACTGAGAGCAGCAACAGATCCAAAACCAACAGATCCAAAACCAACAGATTCAAAACCCAGCTCTGTTGTCACAGTGCATTTGGGATCCTCTCAGGTCAGCAACATTTTTTTGCCATTTATCAAGGGCAGAATGGAGAGTTAAGGAGGGGTGGCCTGCCCTAAGTGCAACTGGGAAACTAAAAACACACAACTGGGGCAAGATTTCTAGAAGAAATTAGTATTTATACATCAATAATTGGTGCACATCTAACGTAATGTAATACATATCATATTATAAACAACAGGAACAGCAGACACACAGCCAAGGCTGCTTTTGGATTAAGAAATTTTATGCCTAAAATGTAACTGCAGACATCTACAGAACTTCATGGACAGAAGACCTATGATACTATTAAAAAAAGGGATTGGTTTCTACTTCAGGAAAACCACTAAAATCTGAATATAAACTACATAATGAAGGTGCACTGTCAAATTACCTCCAGTTTAATACTTAGCTTCCTAAATAAAGGATGTATGCAAAAGCACAGAGCTGGCAGAAGTGTAAAAATAATTGTAGATACATAACTTGTAATGTTACAAGCAAGAAAACAGATCCAGCTAGACTAGGCACAGACATAAAAAAGGAAAACAAATTATACCAAATCACACCCTGAAATATGAGAGCACACTTTGAAGTCTGAGAACTGCCAGTAGAACAAAAACCAGTATCTTTTTTAAGGATACAGAGGATTGCATCAGATATTGGTAGCCACTGGCTACAAATGGCATTCAGATGAACTTTGGGGTCTGTGTGCCGTGACTCCCGTGCACCAATTCTCAATCCCAAAGAGGTGACTATCTTTTCTATTTTCTCTTTGTCTCTGTAAGCAAAATAATAAGTTTATTAAAAATCCAGAAAAGCAAAATATAGCCAGTATCTATTATTCTTGAGTATTTAAAAAAATCACCAAAGCACATGGAAACAGATGCCATGAAAATTCCTTAGATGCACTCACCTTTTCATAACAGCCTCATAGAGACTCCAAATGTTGTCCAGCACCAGCTGTACAAACAAAGGTTTCTTTCCTTTGGACTGGTAGAAGATAAAAACAACTCATTACCAGCAATTCCTCCCTCTTTCAGTAGCCTTAAGACTGCACTTTTCATAAGGAGCATGTAAAACCTTTACTCAAAATCACAAAGTCTGCCTTTAAAGAATGGCATAAGACACAAAATAAACATGAAATTTAGAAGTGGAAGACAAAGGTTTCAGTTTCAGAAAAAGAACCTGACTACCCTGAGCCTCCTCACCACCCTTTTTGTAACTATTAATCCTCACCTATGTAAACAGCAAAAAAGAATCATGATTATATGAAAACTGGGAAACTGCTTTCTCCTCCCTTAACTTCTAGTGATGGAAATGTTTAATGCTAGAGAAGTGTAGTTTTCAGGCCAGGGTTTTGAGTCCAGCATTTAGTGGAAATTCCCTAGGGCAAAGAAGTTTTTTTCAATCCTAAATCCCAAGATAAGTGTGAATATCCTAAAGCATTAGCTGTGGAAGAGCTCTTCACAGAGGACAGAGACCCTTAGTACTCTTGTTCTACATAATTAATCTTCCTTTCCTTTCCTTATTTTATTCTATGCTGGAACTTGAAGCTGCAACATCCCTTATTTGGTCAGCACTGTTAGAGCAGATTTCCTCCGTGCAGCCCTTGAGTGGTCAGTTTTGGAATGTTCTATGCTCCAGGGGTTGCTGCAAGGCTGTCCTAGTGACTTTACACCTCCAGTAATACTGAGTCAACAGGCACTGAGTTCAAGTTTAGAGTACACTATGAGTAAGAGAACTAGGAAAAAAAAAACCCTCCGAAATAAAAATCAGGTATTATTTCTGACAACCTCCATACCTGATCACCTTTCATTATCTTCTTTGCTTTTGTATTTAGATAATAATCACCCCATAAAGTCTTCAGAAGTACTGCAGGCTTGATTCCAATCTTCTGGCTGTACAATTTGGCAAAATGTTCAATTCTGAAAGCAAAGAAAACACATCTTGATAAAAATTAATGGTTTTTTAGATAAACAGCTTATGTGAAAATCACACAAAAATCTCAAATCCTTGTTTTACTTCCACTTTTCCAATTGTCTTCACTTTAGTTCACACTGTTTAACATTTACACCTGCAGAAATATTTAGTCATAACAGATCAAAAACACAAACAATATTTGAATGGCTTTGTTTTGTTTCAAGCCAGTTTCAAGGCTTTACTTGAAACAAACATTTGTGTACTATCCCCTCACCAAAAACTCCAAAGCATAATACAAACCTGATAAATACTTAAGTGATGACTCTCAAGTTTATTCTTTGAAAGGCTTCCAATGGCACATTAAACTACGGTCAGTGACCACAGTGGTAGATGTTAAAAACCAAGCATTCTTTTGAGCCACACTTAAGCCATCACATGGTGGCAATTCTTTTTAATTAACCACTCATGAAACTTCTTGTTTGAATCCTTACTTTAATAATAAGTAAACCCAAGAAAATGATATAAAACTGTAATGCCATAACTGTGTTGTAAAGCCAATTGTGATGCTCAATAGTCCCCACAAGTTAACAGCAGGAGCTGCTTAGGCCCAGAGAGGGAGCCCTGAACATTTATGGTTTCCTTGCTGGAAGTGCTCAACGAGCAGTAATAGAAAATGTTTCCATGTATTTGCCCCTGTGCATAAACAAAAATACACTTACAACTGCAACAACCCTATTTACAGAACAGTGCTATTTGATAATCTTTAATTTGAAATTCAGAATTCCGACTTAAAAAAAGGACCTCCCCACATCAACAAGACATAAGCTGTGAATTCTGAACTAAGCCCAAAGAGATTTCTTTTCCAGAAACTACCCTGAACTCTCAATTCAGGGAGAACTTTCAAGATTCTCGTGCCAGGAGCTCCTGCACATATATTAATGGCATTTTTCAACACTTGTGGATTATGAGAAAACCATATGCACTTAGCACAGTGGATAAGGCTAGCACTGCCTAATAAGTTAATTTTTTCTGCTAATACTTTGAGGAGGAGAACCCACAACCATCGAACAGCTGTCAGAACTTTCCATGATTAAGAAAATGCTCTACTGATCTGTATTTCACCACATAGTACTGTAGCTGGCAGTCCAGAACAACCTCTTTAAAGTAATTAAGAGCAATGTTCCTTTTTCCCTCTCCATTATATGATTTATTAGAACCAGGGCCAGACAGTCCATCAGAAGAAACAAAACAGTCTTGAAAGACATCTAAACTAAAATAGCCCATTTTATTTTCCCTTTCCTCTGAAGTGACAAGAACTGCCCGTGTTAGAAAAAAAACTCCACACGTCACCTTATTTAAGAATCTGACCTAAAAATCGTGGAGATGATTTTCTTAGAGGGCTGTGGAATACTCAAGGCATTCCCTGGATCACTGAGTGTATCCCTCTAATTACAATTTCAGGATGAAGACAACTCCTCCACCTCGTGGCCAATGCCCAGAACAGGGCACTCCTCACTCCTGCTGCCCTCCAAGGCAAAGAGGGAACCCTGAACCCCTCGTGTGTTACAGTCAATCCAACTGCTACAATTAATAAAATACCAAGCTTACCAGGCTAGGCTGGACCCTACACTGGGCTCAGAAGCTTCTGTGTCAGTAAAACAGGGATTCCTGTCACACAGATGATCGATTTATACACAGCTACACATCACAGAAAAATCTATGAAACATCTTTAGAAACACGAAGCAACTGAAACACTTCAAGAACAGTAATCAATTCAAAAAAACCAACAGTAATTAAATCCCAACCTTACCCAAACCCCCAGCCATCAATCGCACTGGCAAACACCACATTTCCATGTTCTGGGGAAAAATAGAGATGTGAATCATCAGTATCTTCCAATCCTGTACTCCAGTCATAAATTTGATCTCCCGGGGCCGTGTCTGAAACACTTTCACTTTCTGTTTCTTTTTCAGCTCTTTCTTCTAAGACTTTGGAGGTAAAAAGTGTTCCAGTGACTGCATTGATCTAGAGAAGGATATGTAAAACCATCAGATTCATTCATTCTTTCACAACTTTTGCAATTAAAATGCAATTTCCCCACCCTCGAAAACATAAAAGGAGAGGTTTTGTTAACAAGGTAGAATGCCTATGATTCATTTGGCAATTTAAGACACACCCAATTCTACACATTTGAAGCTCACAGGAGTTTATGAGACTAACATTTTGACATTAACACCCTGCAGTTTCCAAGTCACAGTCAGCCACACCAGGACTGAATCAGAGTATCACATGTAACACACTTTGTCTCTCAAACAAGGAACAGTGAAATAGGAACTTGCTTCTGTCAATAAAACAAGAACAGAGGGCAAAGGGAAATCAGGCAGATAAGCACTCCCAAGTGAGCTCGGGTGGGGCAAAAAAACCTCTGAGGGTAACTTAAGCTACAATTTAAAAGATGAATCAACTTTATTCCTACATAAATCCATCAGTATCAGGAGCAGTCTAACATTTGTCTACCTATAATAAGTTTAAGTAATTTAACAGAAGAACAAAACATTCAGCACTTTCTTTCTAAAAGCAGAAGACTTTTCCTGACAGCCTTTCAAGAGGCATTTACTACCCTTTCCTCCACCATCAGCTTTTGAATAAACCTCAAAACTAAGGAATATGAGGCATCTCTGTGTTAAAAATCAGACAAGATTTACACAGTGCCACAAAACCTGCTGTGTGAAATGACATTGTAGCATGATACCTGCTCTAAGATGTTCTTAAGGTGCAAGTATGCTTCCTGAGGGGTGAGCTTCAGCTCCACAATCAGGCGGTCGATTTTGTTGATCACCAGGACTGGACGGATATTCTCCAGCCACGCCTGCCGCAGGACTGCTTGAGTCTGACAAGGGAAGAGTTTAAAAAACACATTACAGAAAGCCTGATACCACAAAAAGAACATTAAAAAAATAAAATTTAATTCTGAAATTTAATAAACATATAGTAAGGGACGGGTTGACACTCAAATCAGAAGTTTGACTCCCACAGTATACAGTGTTAGTTATTGAAGAGTTCTGCAGAATAGCAGGATTTCATGGCAAAAAAAATCGCCAATAACAAAATCCAACCTATATAGAAAAGCAAGCCACAAAACTCAAGTTATTTTGCATATTTTTTTCACTTTCAAAATCCTACAAGCCCATGTAAATATGTGAAATTATTACCCTTAAGACTTTTCTCTATCAAAATATTCCATTACCTGAAAAACTGCATACTCACTGTTTCAACCCTGCATCTCTACACCCACTCACCAGCACTGCTCAGTTTTTCAGCACAACTATGATTTTTACTACTCAAGTCTGAATTGGCATATATTACAAGTTTTACAAAACACCTTACACAGCTCATGTTTTATTTCTATACAACCCACTTCTGACTTTATTTACTCCCCTCTCTCTCTGTTTAATACACTTTATTTCACCTGTGGGCAGACTCCTTCAACAGCATCCACCACTATGATGCAACCATCACACAGTCGGACAGCAGTAGATACTTCTGAAGAAAAATCCACGTGCCCTGGGGAGTCTATTAAATTAATCAGATACTCCTGATCACCTAGGATCAAACAATAAATTAATATTTTAGTACAGCTCTCAAAAATATTTCTTCCAGCCACCCACTTGCACTACTTCAGGTATTATTTTTTAATGTCCTGACACTAACTAAGCTACAAAAAAACCCCTTACAGCACAGCATAACAGGCATCTCAGCAAAGCAGGAGGACTGTACTAAAACCTGGGGTTTTTTGAAAGAAAGTTTTGCCTTTAAGCCACATTAATTCAAGACTTAAGATCAATATATATGCATTTATATCTAAAGCAAAAGGATGAGGCAACTACTCTCATGGCCTCCACTCAGAGATATAACTAAAGATGTTTTTCCTGATACTGAGATGGAGCTTAATTATCTTGGCTGACTGTTAAGTGCATGCCCAAGTCTCTGCAGAACCACGGCCTAACACTGAGAAACACAAAAGTAAACTTGTACACAAAGATGACAACAGCAACAACGAAGAGACAGGGAAAACTAACAGGAGTACATATTAAAATTTATATATGCCAGCATCAACAACTTACCTTTCACAAAGTGCAGTGAAATTGCACTCGATTTCATTGTTATTCCTCGGACCTGTTCATCTTCCCTACTGTCAAGATATCTGAGCTGAGCACAGAAACAAAAGAAGAGATGGTAATTCTGCAGAAATATCTTCACAATTTACTTACTAACTGTCAGAGAATGACAGTGAGATAATGAGGTTTAGCAAGACTATAAATGGAATTTCCTTAATGAGCAAGAATTTACAATTCCAGCATGAACACTCCAGAATTTTGTTAGAAGTGACAGTGTAACTCTACCTTTCCTGCCAAGCGGCTGGAGATGATTCCATTGCTAGATATAAGGCAATCAGCTAGAGTAGTTTTGCCTGAAAAGAAAAATGAATTACTTAGATTAAATTAATACAAATTATGGCAAAAGATGTTATATATAGTATTCTAAAACATCAACATTAATAAAGGATAAAAAATGCCACAAAAGTACAAATTAACTTGAAAAAATAACAAATCCAATTATTCAGCTTCACCTGTTAGGTGCACACAAATTTATTTTTGAAGAGTGGATGCAAACTTATCTGTCATGACCGGAAAAGTAGTTGAAATAACAAACTAACTCTACATCAGAACCTCATTATAACATGCAATTAGACAAAATATTTGTGTTCTAAAAAAAGTGTTTATTATTTCCATCTACCTAACAAACTTGTTCTGTTAAGCAGACACAGAAAAATACTCTACCTCTCAAACATATATTACATTCATGCCAACATTCAACATCATAGAAGTAAAAAGCATTCAATTTCAACTATTTCAAATTATTATAAATTCTAAAAGACATGCTGCATCAGGCCACGAAAAAGGTCCACAAAGCACATTTACTTTTCTGATTCAGGTTCAAAATAGTTTAAAGCTAAGTTTACAAAACCGTACTGCTTTAGAACCAAAACACCTCACCGTCATTCAAACACACCCAGGATGTCTCAGACACTTTTCAGGATGTCTGTGCCAGCCTTACCGTGATCCACGTGGGCCAATATGCAGATATTCCTGATGCCGGACGCCTTCTTCTGGAGCCCAGCCATCTTCTCCACGCTTGTGAGCACCATGGCTGGCTAATCCTGGGAGCGGAGCAAAGTCTATTACTCAGGACTCAACTTGGAAAAATGCTTTGTTTTGTTTTTTTTTAATTAAGTAAACTGCAATTAGAGCTACTCATCGGGGAAACCTCCCGCGACACGTGGGGCGGGTCAGGAACCACCGGGACAGCTGAGAGCACGACCCGCGGGCCGTGTGTGCCCTTTGGAGCCCGGGCTGGCGCGGTTCGGGCTGCGAGCGAGCACGGAGCCGCCCCGAACCTCACGCTTCCCTCCCGGCCCCGGTTCGCGTTCTCCCCGCGCCGCTCCGGGCGGACACGGCCCAGCCCAACCCACCGGGTGAGGGCCGTGCCGGGGCCGGGTCAACGCCGCTGCCAGACTGCTCCCGGCGCTGGAACACGCGCTGGCACACGCACCGCCACACGCACCGGCACACGCACCGCCACACGCACCTGAGCCCGCTCCGCCGCTCCCGGAACGCCGCGCTCCGCCCTGCCCGGCCCTGCCCGGCCCTGCCCGGTGCCGCTCCCGCCCCGTGACGCCGGACGGAAGCCGGGCCGGGGCCGTCCCCGCGCGCCGCAGCGTCCCTGGTTACCGGCCGGGGCGG
>VZRP01019243.1:91095-173800 GCA_013397995.1 Malurus elegans
TCCACACCGAGCCACTGCCTCCACACCGAGCCACTGCCTCCACACCGAGCCCTGCCACCTTCCCCCGGCACACTGCAGCCTCACCGAGCCCTGCCACCCTTCCTCGGCACAGTGCCGCCTCACCGAGGGGCGGGAGGGCTCTGCACGGGGGTCCGGGCAGCCTGGATCCATCCTGGATCCATGGAATGAGGATCAGCAAGGCCAAGGGTCGGCTCCTGCCCCTGGGTCACAACAACCCCACAGAGCGTTACGGAGGGGCTGCAAAGGGCCCGTGGGGAAAGGGCCTGGGGGTGCTGGTCAGCAGCACTGAACACCCGCCAGGTGTGCCAAAAATGCCAATGGCCAAGGGCCTGTGGAGCCAGGTGTGCCCAGAATGGCAGTGGCCAAGGGCCTGTGGAGCCAGGTGTGCCCAGAATGGCAGTGACACTCAGCCTGTGGAGCCAGGTGTGCCCAGAATGGCAGTGGCACCTGGGCTGTGGCCGGAGCAGTGTGGCCAGCAGGGCCAGGGCAGTGGCCATCCCCCATTCTCAGCACTGCTGAGCCCACAGCTCAAGGGCTGTGTCAGTTTGGGCTCCTCATGACCAGAAGGACATGGAGGTGCTGGAGTGAGTCCAGACAAGGGCAGAGGTCTGGAGCACAAGTGTTACAAGAATTGCCAAAGGGAGCTGGGGATGTTCAGCCTGGAGAAAAGGAGGCTTATCGATGCCATAGATAAAAAAAAAAATCCACAAATCATGTTTTCCAAAATAATGAGGGACTTAAACTTTGAAAACTTACATATATACTCACAGGCTGAAGTCATAAATGTTAGTATTTTCAATTTCTTCTCTGTATACTTAAAAATAATCATAAAAATAATCACCCTAGGATTCAAAGATTCAGTTAATACTTAAAAAAAAAAAAAAAAGAAAATCTAAGAACAACATACAAGAATAGTCATGAGATCACAGAGGTGTGCTCAATATTTTTTGGAATACAGGGCAAACGCTGTGGTTGCAAAGTGCACCATGATCCACAAGTTTCTAGCCAAGGCTTGCAGAGCAGGCACCCCTCTATCCGTTTCTGTGTGGGAAGACTTTTCTATCTGTTCATCAGCCACTTTTTTTCATCTGTAGACAGAGATGTGAGGCAGGCACTGACTAAAGCTCCTCATGTTCTTTTTGGCCAAGACTGTGATGAATTTTGCCCCATAAATTTGTTTCAAAAGTCCTGGATTAATGAAGAGTTGGACCATTGTTTTCATGATGAGATAACAAATCTGGCTCGGGCTCAAGTAGAAAGATGGTGAGATAACACAGTGAGACAGCACAAAATGAGGTTCAACTCAACTAAAAATTCTCAATCCAAAAACCCAGTTCAATAATACGAATAATTGAATTAAACATGCATAAAGCTTGTGGTTTAAAATAAACCTCACTGACGTTTTTACAGTCAATAAAATCTTAGGCCATTATTGGTTTGGGCAGCACATTGTGTTAGCTGCAGAGTAGAGTGTTTCTGTTTTCAGGGGAAGGTTGTTTGGTCACTTGGCACTGTTACCTGGACACTGGAATGCATACACAGCTTAGCAGGCACTTCAAAGCTACATAAATATCAAATGTTTTGTACACATGATCCTTTATCTGTTTGCAGGAAGTTTTATGGAGGTATAATTACTGCTTGATTCCAAATAATAACATAGAAGGAAACAATCTTCCCTATCTATTAACAGAATTTAAAATACAGGGGAGGAAAGGCAGTAAGACAGAACTTCATTCATTTAGAGGACGGAGATCAATTCTATCCACCCTTTGTATTCTGCACTAAGGACTAACTCCCAGCTGACACTGCTTTTATTACTGCATTAGTAAAATGTGCTCTGGGACTTTGTCAGCAGCACAAGATTTTGTGGGTTTATCACTCAGAAAAGATTTTAAACAAAAACTACTGACACAGTTCAATCTTCCCCGTTTGTTATTCACCCCCGGTAGACAGCGTGTGGGTTTTCCTTTTAAATGAAACTATTCCCAATTGTCTGCTCTGCTGTGTTTGACCCAGACGCCATCGCTGCTGCCATAGAACCACGAGGATTTACGACGCTGGAGCGCAGCCGTACCACAAAACCGAGTATGGGGAGAAGTACCCTGGCTATGGCAGTGTCTGCCCTCCCGAGAGCTGCAGGCCACCACCACAGCTCCGCCCTGATCATGGCACAATGAACAGCACCTCAACCTTCAAGTACATATTTTAAAACAATGCCTTTTAGAATTAACTCTATCAAGCTTTTCATTTGTTCTTTTTTAAGAGGGGACTTAATATCGTATTGCAATCTTCTCAAAAGGCAGTCATTGCACTCCTTTGCACTTTTTTGCATATTTAAAGTGTAAATGTTGGGTATAAAAATACAGTTACCACAAAAAGGTCATTAAAAATAGCAAACCATGCAGACAAGGTTTGCATTCTTTACAGCAGCTTTTAACCTGTAAAGATAATCTAAAATTTTTGTATTTGTTTCAGCCTGTTAGGAAATTTAGGTCTTATGGAAAAGCTGGCAAGCTGGCTAACTTTCTGTAATACATGTGTAAAATCTAAGACAGAGCAAATTGAAATTTTAAGAAAAAGGAACAGGGAATTTTTTTTTCTTTAATTCAGACAGTTGTAAATTAGTTTCAAGAAAGCAAATTGTAAAGGAGTACAGTACATTTGTCCTGTTTGTGCATAGACTGTGATGTTAAGCTTACAAAATTAAAGAGCATCCTTCAAAAAATTAGAAAAAGATATTACCCATTCATTGTTAATGATGGGCAGGGCATCAAAGTTTACTTTTTCCATTATTATTGCTTTTCTTTCAAGCTATGAGGGCATCTGGTGAAACTTGTTTATTTAAAAAAAGGAGATATAAATAGAAAGGCCAAATGCCATTCTACCAGCTGGGTCATGTGCTTGTGTGGACCATTTAAACACCCACATATGTAATATACACCCTTTTAATGTAATGTGTCCACACAAAAACAGTGAAATGCTGTTTCTAATTTTATCCCATTCTCCTCATGCAATTAGTAAATGCTACCACTTGTAGTAATTTGAGCTTCGCCCTGCTTCTGTTTTCTGATCATTTCTTTGCAAAATTATAGCAATTTTGTTTTCTTTCAAATACTTCCAGTAATATTGTTAAACTGCGAATGAGACTTGGAGTGTTGACAAACTTAGTTCACCATCTACCTTTGAGTAAAGGCTCTATCATGCATCAGAGAACCTCAGTTTATGTACTGTGATTTTCTCTCCTCTGTGCTATCCCTCCAACATATGGTGTCTGATTGAATTTTCTGAACAAACACTTTTTTATTTTTCCATATAGTGAAAAGATTACAAAAGAGACTTGATAAGGAAAAAGAGGATTTTTTAATCAGTGTTGTGTTTTCCCCAATTCAGATCTGATTATATACCGCACGAGGTGAAGCTACCTTCTCGGACCCAACCAGAATACAGACCAAAGTCAGGGGACATTGACCTGGGGACCGTGTACCGGAGAGATTACAGTCCCCATAAAGTTGGACCAGTGGTACTAGCGAGGCCGAGAGAGTCGAGGCACACCTCAGGAGCAAGACTGGACACCATACCAACCTATCGAGGTAATGATATCTGCCACCTGCAGAAAGAGAACAATCCAAGGTGAAGGCAGTATGCTCAATTAGCTGTATCAGAAACTGGATTTGTTGGCTTAGGACAGATTTAAACACTCTAGAAAGCAGGTGATAATGCCTTAAAACATTCATCACTCCTGTTGTTCAGAGGTGACATTTATTCGTCCTAAACAAAAAGCCCTCTCTGAGTTTTTCTTGGCTAGGGAATTCTAGCATACACTTAGGCTATCTCAAGCAAATATCTCAAGGAAATTAAGGTGCATTTTTTTTTCAGGTAGTTTAGTTCATGTGACTTATTTTTCCACAGAGTATGTCGAAGGCGGAGCTTAGTGTATGCTAAAGCTTACATATACACCATCCTAGGAATGATCTCTCTTGACACAAATACTTCTATTACAGTGGTCAGCACAAAGGTGCTAAATCTTTTATGTAAAATGGAAGATACTGTATTTAAAACTTGTATAAGGCTATTTTCTGTATAGTTTCTGTTGAGAAGATGGTCAAAATAGGGCATCAGGTATGATTTTTAGGGTCAGTTTTTATCACATACTATCATAGAAGATAGTTTTTGTCAGATCACAAACATGCAGATAAAATTATCCTTTTCGCTTACATCCATTTTCTTTGTTTTGCAAGATTTAATACCAGAAGAATTTGTCTCCATTTTAAAGGAATGGCTGTAAGTAAGGGTGGAATTTTGGTTTTGCCTTACAGATGACTATATATTACGGAAAGGTCCAAGATCAGAATCCTGTAAGGTGGAGCGTCCATACGAGCCGCCTTCAGAAAGGTTTGGAAATCCTTCCACATTTCAAGATGACTACATTCCTAGACAGCCCAATCCCCCTGCAAGCTGCAAACCTTGTGAAGTCAAGCTGGCCACGGGGCCCTTCGATGCCAACACCATCCACCGCACCGCCTACGTTGTTCACGACGTGGAGCCCATGTTCGTGCGGCCCAGAGAAGAGTACAAACCAAGTGACCAACCCCTCGACGCTCTCACAACCCACCGGAGAGATTTTAAAGGTGCACCAGGGGAACAAGCACAACCCTTCAACCCTCAACCCCACAAGCTTGGATCTGACGCTCCTTTTAGAGGAATCACTGAATTCCAGGACCGTTACCAGCCGTGGCTGGTCACCCCACCCGAGTCCTGCAAGCCCAAGGAGTACGTTCCACCCACAGAAAAGATGGATCTGAACTCCTCCAACCGCCTGGATTACATTTCACACAAGGCTCCTCCTGCAGCCCCCATCAGACCACCTCCTGGAAGAAGAACCTCTGCCCCTTTTCAAGGCAAGACTACTATGAGAGAAGACTTTCAGCCCATGAGCCCCTGTCAGCGAGGGATTATTAAGAACGAACCGCAAATTCCAAGACCTACAGGAAAATTTTCTGGTTTGACTACATTCAGATCTCATTACATACCACATCAGGCCAATCCAGCTCAAAGCTGCAAACCTGTACAAACTGTAAGTAGTGGAGTTCCTTTTAAAGATGAAACTATGTATCGCACTGAATATACTCCAAAGAAGCCAGAAGCCTGCCCAGGACTTCACCCAGATGCTCTGGGTTATGTTTATGTGAACACAGATTCTCAGGGTCACAAATACTACCGCCCAGTGTCTCCAGAACACTCCTGCTCAAGTTGTAATCCTGTTCCACAGGAAGTGGCTGGGGTGTCGTAATACTTACATGCAATATTTCAAGCACCTTGGTAAAATAATTGGAAACCAAGTTGTTCATTTTTTCTTTAAATAACACTGAAAGCAAATTAAAGAATGCAAATTTTGCTTTTAAAAGTTTGAAGAAAACTAAAGCCAAACCAAAGTTTGTTACAAGACTAATAAAGTTTTGCCAAATGCTGAAGGAACAATACTCCCTATATGGCATCTGTCCTTTTTCTGATTGTGCATTCTAGTTTCCTTGACTCTCCAGATTTCACCACGCTCCATCTCAAGCATATTTATCATATATTTAATTGAGATTTTCTGCAACTAAATAATGTATTTGTGAAATAGGGTCTTTTAATGATAACATATTCTACACAGTAAGCAAATAATGCTGTCTCTAGTAATCTAAGAAATCAGTAATAATCTCAGCAATCTGGTAAGATTTTTTTCTTAACAGTTTACTGCCCAAATTACAAGACAGTATGCCATGACACCTAGGCATTTCTAAAAAAACTGGTTTTAGGTTTAGTCATCTCTGCTCCAACTTCATTCAGGTCTGACGTGAGTACAAAGGTCCCACTGTAATTTCTGGTAGCAGTTAACCAGTGGTAACCTTCCTCTTTTTCTGTACACACAGTTGAAACCACTCAACCCCAATGCAGCTCATTAGACTCTGCTTCCTAATTTTCCTGATCATGTTCTTTCAGCCTTACTTCCAAAGGAAACAAAACAAATGCACTTTGAAGCAGAGAATCAGGCCCAAAAAGTAAACATCCACTGCAGTTTAATCCTGCTCTCTGATTTTTAAAGCTGAACATCTGGTTATGGCTGCCAGAGTTCACTGCTGAGGCAGTCTGAAGGGGAAAAGGGCAGAAAATGACACAGGTGTATGTAGAGATAACAGAAAATAAACTCAGGTAAAAAAAAAATATCAGCTGAGATGCAGAAATCTGTAGACAGGCTGCTTTCAATCTGTCTGCTCTCCAAAGAATTGCTTGTTCTAAATACACAGAAACCAAAGTTCTGACAGAAATTTTATATGAAGTTGTTATGCTTCTGTATGAAATATTTAGTATTTTCTCTATGTATCTTTAGCTGATTTTGAGAAATCCATGTAAACCAATTTCAGTTTTATTGCTTTCATGATTTAAGCAAGTGCCAGTTAATAATTGTATAATTAACTGTATTGTCGTGCTCCATCACACTACTCCAGTATGATTTTTTTTCTCAGTATTGCATATCTTGTACCCATTGGTGTGGAACAGAACATGAGTTCTGCAGAATCATGTGGCTGTACTTCATAAACAAACTTATAAAAGGACTAAGATCAATAATGGGAATATTTTCAAAGCAGGAACTTGGTCATATGAAAGCGTGAAAGCTGAACTGAGATATCAGCTCAGGCACTGCACGAGAGAGATCCAGACATTCCCAGAGCATCAGTCACTTTTAGACAACTTTTGTCTTTGGACTGTTTTTGCAGTATCATTCTGTTAATGAAATGAAAAATCAGTTTTACTTTTCTGTCTGAAAATTATTCACCTCCCTCAGTCTGTGAATGAACAAGGACAATGTAAATCTGTGAGATCCTAAAAGCAGGACAGGAAAATGTCCAGTTGATTGCCATACAAAGAAGAAATACAAACATCCTTTTGAATTATTCTGTTGTGCCACAACTGGGGAAGCAAAGTCAAAGCTTTGCACAGTCACACCTGGGCAGGTCCATCTCCGAGTCACAGTCATGGCACCTCTGGAGCGTTTACAGAAATTCCCAAAGATCTCCAGCTCTCCTTTCTAGGGAGGGAGAAATGCAATCTGAATCCATGAAGTTATGTGTGCCTGCATGTTCTGCTCAAAATGGCTCTTCTGCTGGGTCTGTGAGTGAGCCCAGATGCTTTTTTTAATTTTCACAGCTGTTTTTTCAGTTCTGAAATCATTTCCCTCCCTTAAGTTATGGAAAGTTATTTGCTGCCATCTACCAGCACGGTACAAACATTTTGAGAGGAAGGCAAGTGGAGGGCATATTCAGATACATTTAACAGTTCCTCTGCAGATGTGTTTGAAGACTTTAGGGTGGAGGGGCATATTCCCTTTCATTTTATCCTTAATGTTTTCCCGTAAGTTTAATATTGAAAGAGAGAAGCCTTTATACTTTACAATTGAAAAAGCCTCAACACACTGACTGTGCTTCCAGGAAAAGCATCAAATGATATTATAAACCTTCAGATGCCCTTCAATACCTGACGTCAACTTTTTCATAAGCAACAAATCACTGAAATGCAGACCAAATGAAGAGACAGCTGGAAAACTAATATTTTTCCAAAATAACAGCTGTTAAAAAAGCATTTTCTGATGTCATGCAGGAAGGTTATTCATGGATTGAGTTGCTATTCTGAGTGCTTTCTGTGCACTCTGCCATCCAGCAGCAGGCTCCACAGCACTGCTGTACAGAGCCTTTGCTTTTTGTAAAGACTCCACAAAAGGAATGCAAAAGGAAAATTCAACCTTTGCCAATGTTACCATGTAGGATAACTCTGAGACACCACCATTCCATTGCTAGACATTCATTTTCTATTAAATAAAATTGTTAAAGGCTTTTATTGTTCATTCTTAGACCTTTCTTTCTAAAGACTGTTTACACATATTGGATATTCTGAAACAACAACTTTTTCATGGAGCTATTTCCATCACTCACTAAATATAAAACGTGGAGCTGTTCTGTCAGATCAAAATGAACTCTGCTTGGTGAAGGCCCAGCAAAGAAATGCTGTTTCATTCCACCTTTTACAGAATCCTGATTCTAGAATTCAGTAAATCAGAGCTGACTTTTTGGATTTTGGCAAACTACCTTCCCACTTCTTCAGTCAGGTGACATCTATGTTGTCTCTCAATAGAAGTGTAAAGCAGACTGCAGTGAAGCTGACAGTATGTCTGATAGACTGTTAAAAAAAAGTACTGAGTCTTTGAAAAAAATCCCAGAATTATGAACAAAGTAGGTTGAAAAAATTAAAGCGTGAAAGCATGGTTACCATGAAAATCATGGTAATAAACAATCTCTGGGTAATCACAGGGTTGAATAATCAAACTATACTTTATTTCAGAAATATCAAAACTGCATTCAAGAAAGCTAAAATCTTCAGTTACTGGAGAAGCAATAAAATAATCCACAGAGGAATGTCATGCCAATTGCAATTCACAAACATTTACAGCACTGCTTCTGTATAACATGCATATTTAACCAAAAACAAAGTTAACACAACAAAAAATGCTATGGGTTAACATTTGACAACTTTAAATATAAAGGGAAAACATGAATAAGAAATTTCAGTAATAAGAAAAAATATATGTCCAAAAATCTTTATTAAACACTGTACAAAAAAATATTGCACTTTTAAATCAGACAATAAATATCTACAAAAGTATCTTACAAATGTTTAATTTAAAAAACCGCTTAAACAATCGAGACCCATTGCTGATTAAAAAGGTAATGATCAGGAATATCCTCTCCTTGCAGTCAGCCTTGGACACGATAGTCCACCCCACCCATTTTCTGTACAGTAGTGCTACCCAAATTCTCAGTGATGCAAACCCTCTGCAGGAGTGCTCAAGTGCCCCCACAGAATACCAGAGCCAAGCAAAGCAAGCATTCAGGCCTCCAATATGAGCAGTACTTTGGAAACAACAAAAGAAAAAACATGTATTTTCTGCTTCCCTTGTGGTCCTCTCTGCTTTAAACCCTAATCAGGCAATCTGCAATACAGAAGATCATTTACCCAGGAATATCATGGTAAGAATTTATCAACTTGCAAACAACTCAGGTTAATGATCATGATGAAAAATCATGTTGATGGAAAAATGCTCAGAATAGATTTCGTGCACTTGACTATCTTCACAATAATTCTTCCTTGGACATTCATCCCCATTAATGGAACAAATAAAATGATTATTCAAGACAAGAAATCTGACCATTTTGGCCAGTTACTGGCTCCTCATGTGACTTGAAGTGCAAGAGAAAAGTGCCCACAAATGTTTGCTCACAGCTCTGATGAGGAAGCTTCTGTCTAATTTAATAGGAATACAAAAGTACAGTCATGCCAGAACTTTGACTGTACTTCAGAGACTGGAATTAGAATAGAAACAATGAAAAATGGCACCTCATTTATTCAGAAGAGATCTACTGCTGCTTTGAAAATCGTACAAGGGTCTACAGTGCCTTCCTGCATACACATAAATACAAGGAGGAAAAATTCAATGTGCTTCCATGTATCCATCTGAGAGCTGCAATCTGTAAAGCACATCCTGTGAGATCAACCCTTAAGCTCAAGCTGTTTATGAAAATGGAGCTGCTGCCAAAATTTTACAGCTACAAGCCACAGCTTCTATAAATTTAAAAATGCTGTTAAATATGATGCAAGAAAACCAAACCACAGTCAATAGTCATTGCATTTCAAATTTTTTAACTATCTTTTGTGACTCTTTTTCGTAAGTTAAGGAGAGCAACCATTATTTGCTTATTTTAGGTAATGCTTTTTTTCCCTGATACAATTATAAAACTGTGGCCTGCAAAATTTTACAGATGATATGCCATGATATTATCTCGGTAATCCAGACATGTTTAAAACATTAGAATTTCCATTGCAAAGAATGAAAAATGAAAGCTCCCAGAAAGAATATCTTATCCAGCACATCAATCTACTGTGTTTGCATTGGCCCCACGTTGCCATTTAACTGTTACAATAATTCTTCATTTACAAGGACAGACTTTGAGCAGATTAATTTAATGAACCTCTCTTCTCATCATCTCTCTTCACTGCAGCATCATGAAAGTGCCATAGAGGACTCACATTTCTTGGCATGATTGACAAGATCTTTGTTTGTAGGTGTCTATCAAGCATATCTTTAGCTGCTTACAAATGTACAGTAGTGAGCTGTATCCTTGCATTCACCTTGTGAAAAATATATTTAAACATGACAAGGCTTTATAGTGAGCAAAAGAGAAATAGCAGAACTTGCCTAGTAATTGTAAACAACTGATGGAGTCCTGCTAGCTTTGTGATTATTTTACTGTGCATTTCTGGCAGCAGTGGATTCAAAGCTGAGCAAGGTCACAATAAGAGGTGTGATCTCACTGCATTCCTTTACTCACTGTTGTTTCACAAGACTGCCCCATCTTGGAGGCACCGACAGCTCACTCAAGAGACTTCTGAGTCACTGGTACAGTCACGTAGGGAAGTCTGCAAAAAACTTTCCAAATATCCTGTTTCTAAAAGTGCTTTTGAGGCTTTAAAATCAAACTGGCCTACTTAGAGAAAAGAAACCCCAGGATTACGAAGTGCTCCTTGGAGAGGATAGTTTTACTTTTGATGTACAATCAAATGCTTGTAGAATCAATAGTGTACAACCGTGAGTCGCTTTCTAATATAACTGCTACAAACTATTCCTATGCTCATATTTAAATAACCATTTACACAGTGCCACAGGAGGTGACATTGCAGTGCTGCCAGCTCGCAGGTCTCTTCCTGGCCGCACAGAAATGCTCAGCCATGGCTTTGTTGCTGTGTCTGTGCACGCAGGACACTCGCCGGGACTGGACGCCGCTGCCACAGTTCACACTGCAGGGCCTCCAGGGGCCCGTCCGCCAGTGCACATCACACTGCTCCGAGGAACAGTTCCTTCTGTCGGGAGGGCTGTGCAGGGAAAGCAGGGACACTTACAGCTGTGCTTTTTGCTCAAATCTCACTCACAGAATGACAGAACCCACGGTGGAAGGTGCATGTGGAACCCAACCACCCCACACCCCAGCTCACAGCACAGCCCAGCTTGCCCAAGGTTGTGTCTTGAGACTCCACAACTTTACATGTAACCTGTTCCATTATTTTTTCTTATATTTTGAATTCTCTGTATTTAATTTTGTGCTCACTCATCATGCCTTCTCACTCATGAGAAAACATGAGTTTCTTTAAGCCAGTTTCTTAACCCTGGAATAGAAAAGGTATTTTATCTTTAGGAAAACTCAGCTGACTCTGGAAGATTGCAAACTAGATGCTCTGAGTTCTTCAGGCATAACCTCTCCTGAGTTCCTGAATTTAACCTCTCCTGAGTTCCTGAATTCACCCAGTGTCCACAAAGGGATGACTGTGACTGCCTCCTTTCCTTTGACACAACAGAAATTTGCCAACTGTACTGCAGTGACAATCCTGTACCTTTGATCTGATCATCTAAAGAATCTAACAGGTACCTTCTTCAGACAGTTTACCTCTTCCTTTCATCACAAGAGGAGTTTGACACCAGAGATCCGTTCCGAAGCTGGCACATAAACTGTCGGTGCTGTGAACCCGCAGGGCGGCCCCCACAGCGACCAGAGCACTGCAAATTCAGAGAAAAGGGTGAGGGGAGAGAAAAGAAACAGCCAAATTAGGAACAACAGAATTACCCTCACAGGGAGTTACCCACCTACACAGCCCAGCCACGAGTTTTGAATCTTGCCTTCTTCTCCAGCCCCATCACCCCCCGGTTTGGATAAAGCCTAGATATTTTTGGTTCTCTGTGATATTTTTGGTTCTCTGTGTGCAATTTTGCCAGGACACTGACTTTCCTGCCTGCTCCTAAATTTAAATCCATTGTCTGCTCTCGTCATGCCACATCCCTACTACTACAATATTCTTGCTGTAGGTCTGACCATTGCAAACTTGCCTTGCTAAAACCTGCTCTGGGAATGCAGCAATAACAATTAATTACTTTGCATATTGAACAGTAAATTATGTGTTAATAATTATAAAAATCCTATCAATGCAGACACAGGTTTACTCTCTGAAGGAAGAAACATAGAAAATACAGGAAAATGAGACTGGCAACTGCTGTTGAAGCACATTCGTATATCTTTTTTGGGGACTTCACAGGTACAGCTATCCAAACTGTGCTCCTATATGACTGCAATACAAGCACTAAACTACCCTGGAAAATGGAATACATCATCATGGTTTAGCTTATAGAACACACCAAAGCTGATAGTCCAGTTTGAGGTCATGTCTTCAACAAACAAAAGTTGCTCAGACATCATAACACGAAAAACCCCACCAAACAGGATTTCTGATTGACGGGCATGGAAGGTAATTGCAGCCCCAGAGCTCCTCCCTTGTGCAAGGACAAGTGACACTGTCCCACAGTTAGAACACAGGAGATTCAGACAAACGCTGTGACTGACCTGTGCTGTGCTGGGTGCTGGCCCCAGGGGACAGGAGTGGCCAGTGCAGGGCTCCCTGGCCACGGGCCGGGGCTGGGGACAGGCTCTGGGCAGCAGGGCCAGCACGGTGCCATTGGCCTGGGCTTGGTGACACCACAGCTGCCGATGGCGAAACCCTGAGCCACAGGGGACAGAGCACTGGGACCACGGCCCGGCCACCCACCTGCAGGACACAGAGAGATTACAGCAGTGAAAACAATACTGCAGTGCTGCAGGGTACAGATTACAGCAGTGAAAAAATCCTGCAGTGCTGCAGGGTACAGATTACAGCAGTGAAAACAATACTGCAGTGCTGCAGGGTACAGATTACAGCAGTGAAAACAATACTGCAGTGCTGTAGGGTACAGATTACAGCAGTGAAAAAATCCTGCAGTGCTGCAGGGTACAGATTACAGCAGTGAAAAAATCCTGCAGTGCTGCAGGGTACAGATTACAGCATTGAGATGGAGAGTGCATTTCAATAACAAAGAAATAGGGGCTAAAGGGAAATGGAGCAGAAGGGAGTTTACCTGGCAGGGCAGTGCTGGATGTTGCATGGCTGGTAAATGAGCCCTGGTTTTGGCAGCTCTCTGCACTGGGAATCACTCACTCTGAGGCTCTGTGCGTTCCTGCACTGGGGGCTCCTGGAGCGCCTTCCCCAGGGCCCGCAGGAGGCAGAGCAGGGGCTCCACTCCGAGTACTGCCAGCTGGGATCTGAGAAACACAGAGAGAGGGTCAGAGAGGCACTGCATGGATCTGAGAAACACAGAGAGAGGGTCAGAGAGGCACTGCATGGATCTGAGAAACACAGAGAGTGTCAGAGAGGCACTGCATGGATCTGAGAAACACAGAGAGGGGGTCAGAGAGGCACTGCATGGATCTGAGAAACACAGAGAGTGTCAGAGAGGCACTGCATGGATCTGAGAAACACAGAGAGGTCAGAGAGGCACTGCACAGATCTGAGAAACACAGAGAGCAGGTCAGAGAGGCACTGCATGGATCTGAAACGCAGCGAGTGGGTTAGAGAGGCACTGCACGGATCTGAGAAACACAGGGAGTGGGTCAGAGAGGCACTGCATGGATCTGAAACACAGGGAGCAGGTTAGAGAGGCACTGCACGGATCTGAGAAACACAGAGAGAGGGTCAGAGAGGCACTGCACGGATCTGAGAAACACAGGGAGCAGGTCAGAGAGGCACTGCACACTGTACCCGGCCACATTTGTAAGGATTGGCACGAGAGACAACACATCCTCTGCAGAAATGCAAATATTTCAGCATTGTGGAGAGGGAACATGAGCCAAAGCAGAGTCCAGTCCTGCTCAGCTCACCCCGAGCTCAGCCCTTAGCTACGAGCAGAAAGCTCTCTAGAAGGCAAATGAGATCAGCACATGAAGGGCAGAACCGGGCTCACAGCACGAACTGATGAGCTGCTGTTAAAACTTTCATAACATTTTTATACAATGAGCAGTAAGAAGAGGAAACTGTAAATCAGGCTCTCTAGGTTTCCTGCTGTTCTACACTGTTTGCTCTGAAGAAAACTCATCTTACTCCAGACACCTCACATAATTTCAGGATTTAAGAAAATCCTGTACTAAACTACGGAGAAGTATTTAATGTAGAAATAATTTGCCACTGAGGCATCTGGCAAGATGAAAAAGGAATTTATTCTTTTAAAGAGCATTTTATATTAAAAACCAATCACTTCTAACAATTACTACCTTTATAGTTGGTCAAAATTCCCCACTTACCCCTTCCTCCACAATTTTTTTTGACACTTGGTAAAAGATGAAGTACTGTGCAATGTTGACAGATTTTTATGTGATCACAGAAGGAGTCAGGTTTTTCTATAATAACCAAGAATAATTGATAGCTACCAGCTGTGTCCACAGGCTCACTCATGCAGCACATAATGAATTCTTTAACTTATTGTTTTTCAGTGTTTCCTTATTACTTCTGGATTTCTTAAAATAATACAAAAGGGCCTTTTTCAAAGTGGAAATAGTTAAATTTACTGACTGCAGCTACGATGGAGAGACTGCATTGTTTGTTTAACTAGGATGACACTGCTCAGAAGTGCCCTCAAAATGCCTACTGTGCAAAAACCACCAAGGGAGGTTTCACAGCCTCACAAATGCATGGCTATGGCAGTGATGAAACATTTACACAAGTGTCAATCAGAGCTAAAGCTCAGAACTAGAAAATGGATCACCCCAAAATCCTGCCCAAGCTGACTGCAGAGGGGATTGGGTGACCAAAAGGCAGCTCAGCTGAAGGCTGCAGGTGGAGAGCTCATAACTGGAGAACCTGTCAGAAATTCCAGCTGGAACGACATCTAGACTAGGATCTAGGGCTGGACACTGCCTGAGCCCCAGGCACAGCAGCCAAAAGCCAAATCACACTGAGCTCAAGAGATAAAACAGCCAGAAAAGCTGAGAGGCTCAACAGATGCTTGTTTTTAAACCTGAGTCCCTCGTTATAACTGGGCTTTAAAAAAGAGAAAGAGTTATTTTCTAAACACTTAACATGTTTGAAATCTGAGAACATATTTGCAGATACAGCTGATTGTCCTGCTGGTGCATATGTAAAGTTCTTTTCAGATCCTCAGTTGCACATTTGATAAGCTACTGATAGAAATGTGGTTTTGTGTGAGTGCATTACACTGGGGAATGTTACAACATATTCTTGAGAATTTCACATGGAAATCTCCGTGTGCAGTGTGAGCTGATTAAGGGCGTCTGCAGTAAGATCACCACCATATTAATTGCAATCATGCTGAAATATGACAATTCTATTAACATTATTTATATTATAATGACGGTGTTTCCAAAGGTGACCTCAAAGTCAGTTCTGTTTCAGTTTGATGGGCTATCATGGAGAAGTTTTTTGAAGGGGAAGTTGCTAAAACCTGTCTGATTTAAATAGAAAGACATGCTCTCTCAGCTCCTCAGATGCACAGGCAAGAAATCAGACCCCCCACATGAGATGTGAACACATTAATTCCCATATCAAACTCTGAGTATGGATATTGTCTATTGACTTCAATCATATGTGAAGCTAAACATCCATTTCTGAAGTACCTTCAACACAGAAGAGCAGGAAAAAGTTCTCAGGAAAGCCTTTACAGAGTGAAAGAGGATATTTTAAAATGCAAGAATTTGTCATATAATTTTCAACAAACCTTCCTCCTTGACATTTACCCAAACTGACATTAGTTTTGCACTAGCTGAGGTCCGACATTGGAATTGTCCAGCAAATTGAGCAGAGCTGGTGTTCACCTCTAGGACACGGCCCCCAGCCAGGCTTCTGTAGTCCAGAAACTCAACTCCCTCGATTGGGCTGTCCCCAAAGAGCCACTGCACGGCATTTCTGGACCTGGGCAGCACCGGGCACCCTGAAAAACAGCCGCATTTCAGCAGCGTGTTCACCACTCCAAATAAAAACAAGAATAGCATTTCAGCAGCATCTTCCAAACACTCTGAAATGGTCATAAACAGCAATATATGAGTGTGGGATTCTATATAAAAGGGCATTGCCGTTCTAAATAAAAATAAGAATAGCATTTCAGCAGCTTGTTCACCACTCCAAATAAAAACAAGAATAGCATTTCAGCAGCATGTTCCAAACACTCTGAAATGGTCGTGAACAGCAATGGATGAGTGTGGATTCTACATAATTTAGGATGGCATTACCATCCTAAATAAAAACAAGAATAGCCTTTCAGCAGCATGCTCCAAACACTCTGAAATGGTCATAAACAGCAATATATGAGTGTGGGATTCTATATAAAAGGGCATTGCCGTTCTAAATAAAAATAAGAATAGCATTTCAGCAGCATCTTCCAAACACTCTGAAATGGTCATAAACAAGAATGTCTGAGTGTGGGATTTTATATAAAACGCCACTACCATTCTAAATAAAAACAAGAATAGCATTTCAGCAGCTTGTTCCAAACACTCTGAAATGGTCATTCTAAAGAAAAACAAGAACATGCATGAATTGAAGTGTGAAGTGCAAGCTGCAGCCCCAAATCCTGGCTGCCCCTTGAGGGGATCAGCTCTGGGAGCTGCTGTGTACTCACCACACTCCTTCACACATCATTTCCTTCTCTGCTGGCTGTTACAAACTTCTACAGCAGCAAAGTGGAAGGGGGGAACAATGATTTAACTGGAATGAAGATTTCATCCCAAATTCCTCAATATGCAAATAGGTCTGTAATTAAAGACCTTCTATCTGTTTGGGAAAGGAGTCATAAATACATTAAATGGAATTGCTGCATTTTCACTCCACGGGCACAGGCAGGGATGGAAACAGAGGCATTCATCAAATGGGGAAAAGCCACAAACACTGTGGAGCCCAGCTGAATCCCTTCCACTCCTTCAAGTGAAGCTCAAATATTAATTGCATGGCTTTAGTGTCAGGGGGTGTCACCTCAATGTGTTAAGGGAAGCTATTTTTTGAAAAGCTGAATAAAAAACGAGCGATTGTGTGTCTTAATCTAAGGTCTCCCCCCGGTAACTGAGCACTGAGTGAGAGTTAAGAAATCCAGGTGTCCACCAAACCTGGACTTTTGGGAATTGCACTCACTTTTTCATTGGGGGCCCTTCTGTTTTAATAAAATAAATAAATAATGTTCATGAAAAAGCAGTAAAGACAACACACCTATTCTCAGTGTGTCTCCAGGTACCACAGTGACATTTGTACCAAGCCCAGATGCCATCAGGACACGCTTCCTTCTGCTTCCCTTCAATAATTGAGTATTATTCTCTGGAAGTCTTGGTTCTGTAACACAATGCGTAAGATTTCTTCTCAGCAAGAATTAAATCATGATGCCAAAAACCATTTCATATCAAAATATCCAGCATGCTAGTTATGAAGCAGTCACAGGAGCAGTTTGAATTCTTTCTGATCAACTTCATTTATGCAGTTAAATTATCCATCTAACAAATAAACTTCAGGTATGTGTACAGGGAAACAGAAATTATTTATGTTCATGCAAGTTTCTGAACTAATCAAATTTATTGCACTTATTAGAAAAACAGGCCTGTAACACTTAATGTAAAAACAAGATTTACAGGATGTATTTCCTGTTTTTCAAGACAATGTTATTTATTATTCCATTACATACAGAAATTGTAAGAAAAAAATAGCTCTCAGTGGAACCCAGCCAATTTGTCTGCTCCATTAGATGGAATTATGACAAAGTGTTACAACAGAAAAAAAGAAGAACATCTTTTAAAATCACATTATGCATAGAGATAGCATAATGAATGCAGAGACAAACGCCCATCACTATAGCAACTCCTCCTTTTTATCACATGCTGGCAGAATAACTGCCAAAAACGTGGGCAATCTGTCAGTAACACACAGTGCTCACCACTCACTCAACATTTCTGTAGGAATGAATGCACATGACATCTACGATTCTCCCTCCACAAGAGTTTAAATCTTTTGCTCTGTTCCAGCTTCTCTGGGTCATTTTACACTGAGCCAGAGCAATCTGTGAGTCCTGACAGCAGAACTCCTCCTGTTCCACTGCAGCCTTGCACAAAAACTTGCAGAATTTGGCCCTTTCCTACCCACATTGCAGGGCATGATTGTATTTCACAGTGTTACATCATTCATCTGCTCACAATAGAGGCATTTACACCGAGGTTTTTTTACATTTTCTATTCTGAGAGTTAGCAGTTCATAATCAGAAAATTTTCTTCTCCATGTCCCTACATTTTATTGGACTAATAAAAAAAAAAACCAAACACCAAATCCCCAAAAACCAGCCCCTGCTTTCATTTCCCTGCAGATTTTCTGCCTGTTTCTCCAGTTGGAAGCACTGGGAACAATATAACATGACAGTGGGTTTAGCTCCTGATGTGTCAGGTTTAGGGGATGATCATTTGTTACCTGGAAGTGAGATGGAACAACCTTGAAGTCACAAGAACCATCTGTACCTGGATCCACATTGCAGGGAACACAAAGCACAGATCCCAGGGACTCAGATGCAAATTCCAAATTCTAATAAACTGTTGAATATCCCAACCATTTTCCTGTTCAACTTTGATTAGAAAGGTCCTGACTGTTGTTATCAGTAGGGAATTCCCATTTAGCACTTACCAGTTATGTGGAGAACAGATGCAGCCTCAGCTTTTCCGAGAGCATTGGTTGCTCTGCAAATGTACGTTCCTGCATCTCTGTAGGAAACATTCCTCAGGAATAAGGAGCCATTCAAAACTGAGAAAGAATCCATTTGGAAAATGCCTTTCTTCTTCAGCCACGTTACATTTGGTTTGGGAACACCTGCAGGATGAAAAGAATGGAAACATTTATGGTGAGAGATAAGCCATAGGGTTTGTATTGCCAACTGCTACCGTGGCATCCAAAAATCCCAAGTCCTTTTGTCATTTCATGGAGTGAAAACCAAAATGACAACATTGCAGTGAAACAAGCAGTGTTTACACACAAGGAAAACTCAGCTGGGAGCTGGGGGACACTTGGGAGCTGAGGGGGGACATTTGGGATCTATGGGGGGACATTTGGGAGCTGAAGGAGGACATTTGGGAGCTGGGAGACATTTGGGAGCTGAGAGGGGCCATTTAGGATCTGGGAGACATTTGGGATCTGAGGGATGACATTTAGGATCTGGGGGACACTTGGGAGCTGCGGGGGGACATTTNTGACATTTAGGATCTGGGGGACATTTGGGAGCTGAGGGATGACATTTAGGATCTGGGGGACGTTTAGGATCTGAGGGATGACATTTAGGATCTGGGGGACATTTGGGAGCTGAGGGATGACATTTAGGATCTGGGGGACGTTTAGGATCTGAGGGATGACATTTAGGATCTGGGGGACATTTGGGAGCTGAGGGATGACATTTAGGATCTGGGGGACATTTGGGAGCTGAGGGATGACATTTAGGAACTGGGGGACATTTGGGAGCTGGGGGATGACATTTTGGAGCTGAGGGGGGACATTTAGGATCTGAAGGAAGACATTTAGGATCTGGGGGACATTTGGGAGCCGCAGCCACAGCGATGCTGACACAGCCTCCCCTCCTCACAGATCATCCATCGGGCGCTGTAACTTTACACAATATCTTCATGATGTGCAATGGCCTCTAGGAACAACTTTCACATTTCAATCACTGGCTTAGCACTCGCAGTGCACACCTCAGGTTTTTCCTTGGCCCTAATAGGAACCAGACACGTTTTTTTGGAAGCTGCAATTTCAGAGAAGGGAAAAGCTCCCCCCGCCATTTTGTCTGGAAAGGCAGCGGAGAGAAACTCTGTTCCACGCAATCCCAGATTTTATTCTAGACAATTCAGAGCTTTTAAACTCATGCAGAATTGTATTTTACTCAATAAAGATACATTAAACAAGATCTGCAGATTGCACAGGGCTCCAAAAACCAGGCTGTTTTTCACGTTTCTTGAAGAAGCTTTATGCCACTTCAAAAAATCCTTTTGGAATCAGGACGAGGTCTTGCTTTAAGGGTCTTTTTTCCATTCTACCCAGATTTCTGGCTGAAGTGGATCATTCTCAGACATATTTTTCCTTTACAGTTACTTTCCACAGCCATTCAGGCGTCCACACTCACTCTGCAGAGGGGTGGTGTGAGGGGCTGAGCTGTTTTACCCCAAAGCAGACTGCCCTCACTGGCACCAGAACCAGCGCCAGGCAGAGCCAAAAAGAAGCCAGGAGCAGCACAGCTGAGATGGGACTGGAGTAAAAAGGTTCAAAGTCAAATTCCACAAAACAAAGAAGCATTTGGAATGGTTCAAATTTAAACTTTTAACCTGAGCCTCTACCAAACGTCAGCCCAGTATCACCTCGTGGTAGTCCTCCCTCTGCTCTCATGACAGCATTCAGAAATGGAGCTCATTTCCAGGATTTAACTGAAGTCAAATATTTTTCTTCCAAGAGTTTTATATCTTAGAGCTATCCCCAAAAAGCTGCCCTGTCTCTGTTCTCCTGTGTGAGTCTGACCCCCAGACGTGTGGGGCCCTTTAAAACGTGAGCTGGAGCTCAGTTTGCACAAGACATCTGCACAATAGCTTTGCCACTCATCTGGAGTCCAAAACTGGTATTTGTCACACACCTTAAACACAAGATAGAGCCAAAGATTTGCTCCTCCTTTCTCCAAAGAGTCACATTCGTGTCTGTGCAGGGGGAACGAGTGAATAATGCCACACACGAGTGAAATAAATCCCACTGAAAGAAATCCCACTGAAAGAAATCCCACTGAAAGCACAGCAGTGCTTCACACACATGAACTGCACTCTGGGGTTTTCCAGCAGCTGATCCAGAGGGGGGAAACCCTCAGGGTGCACCCAGAAAGGGGAGCTGAGTTCCAACTGCACTGGGAATAATCACAACACTCCTGCACTGCATCAAATAGAAATGATTTTATAATAATTTTATAAAGATTCCTGGTTTGATCCCCAGACAGTAGGAAAAGCAGGAGGAGGAAGAGGTTAGAGATGGCCTGGAGCCACCTTTGTCTCCTTGCTACCCCATCTCCAGCAGATGGTACCAACTCCCCAAAGTGCCAAAGGTTCCCGAGTGCAGTAACAATCCCAGGGATTCAAATGGGAGATCCAGCACTGCATCCCAATTGCAGCAGAATCAAACAATCATTTCCAAGTCAGGAAATCACTTAGGCATGAGACTAAATCCATCCCTATCAGGGAATGCAATTAAACACATAGTTAAAATTCAGGATGGCTGAAATCGTCCTTCATGAGCAAAGATGCATTCCTGAACTCAGGCCTTCTTAGTCTTAGAAAAACCTTGAAAATGCAAATCTTACTCTTGCAACGGATCTAAATCCTCTTAAAAAGTTCCACTATAGACCTAAGTGGCTATAAAACTTTAAAATTAGTTTAATCTATTTTTCTGACCTCAAACACAGGTTATTTTCCACTAGCACTGGAGCAGCTCTACAATACTCAATGTTCCATGAAAAAAGTCATTTTCCACCACGAGTGGCCCTGGGACAGCAAATGTTATGGAAAAAAACTCAAGCTCCGGATGAGACTGCAAAACACGCGTTTAAAAAAAAGGGAAAAAGAGGAATCTGCACTATAGGGTGCCCTTAAAATATTCAGTGTTCAAAAACAAATTTCCTCCAACCTTGAAAGCCCTGTGAAATATTACACACCATAAAAATCTTGGCTACTGACTACTTGCTCTAAAACATTGGATATGCCTTCAGAAATTTTTCCCCCAGCTATGTAGAATCTCATAAAGTATTCTGAATTTCCCATTCAGGAGCAAGGCAGACCTGTGCTGGCACAAGGCAGGTTTTGCTGCACTTCACTGCAAGTTTACCTTATTTCAGAGGCTAAATCTGCATGTCAGCTTGCAGAGGAAACAATTCTGGGTCAGCTCTACCCACACGATGAATGTCAGCTGATTATTGTGTACCCACACAATGAATGTCACCCCATTATTCTGTACCCACAGGATTAATGTCAGCTGATTATTGTGTACCCACAGGATGAATGTCACCCCATTATTGTGTACCCACACAATGAATGTCACCCCATTATTGGTCACCCCATTATTGTGTACCCACACAATGAATGTCACCTGATTATTCTGTACCCACTGACACCCCATGCACTGAGCGTACCCCACAAAGCAATTCCTTCCACCCAGACCTTTCCTACTTTGTCCAGCAGAGTTCTCAAACTGCCTTTGCTTTTACCTGAATTATCTTTGGGCAATCAGCTTCTAGTGAACCTGAACAGCCTGAACCTGCTGCTGCTGCAATCAACTGGAATCACCAGGAACAGCAGGCTGGAACACAGCCCCAGGGTGGGAATCCTGGCACCAGGGATCCTCTGCCCTCTGACACTGCCCCTGTCTCTGCTGCTTCCTGCCAGCCCCACAGCAGCTCCTCTGGCTTGGGGCAGCAGCATCTGGCAGGATTTTGGGATCACACCAACATCTGGCCACCTCCTCAGAGGGGATCCCAAAGCAAGACCTTCCCACCCCACTCCTGCTGCAGCTCTGCCGCGCTCTGCTGAGTTCGTGGCTGTCAAAGAGAGCTTAATCTTTTTTCCAGCTGCAGAAGTTTGTAATGCTAATATTTTTCAGAATCAGGCATTTAAAGCAAGGCAACTGTATTCAGCAATTACTGACTGCCAGCTGAATTGTGCAGTGGGTGCCCAGCAAAGGCTCGGGTGGTGTTTGTGAGGCACTGCCACACTCAGCTCTGCTCAACTGGACTTTCACTTCACTGGAAAACTGCCCTCCATCAACAGAGACCCAAACATTGATCAGCACAATGCAGGTACACAGGCAGGGACTGTGAAAATGAGATTTGATCAGAGATTAAATCTCTAGACAAGAGCTGTTATCCTCAGTTAGACCTGATGCCCACTCAGCTCTGCCCTTGGTGTTCAGCAATGGGCGCCTGGGGCTGTACAGGCAGAGTTCAAAATCATGGCACTCTTTAAATAACCCTTCCTCAACATCCCTTCCAACCTTCCAGGAGCAGAAGCAGCTTTTAGATCATGCCTGTTTGCTCTAATATTGTCCTTCTTTCTACCTCTTCCAGCTCTGCTGTATCATTCTTAAAATGAGATTAGCAAGGTGCAAACAGAATTCACCACAGCTTTAAGGAATGGCCAATTTCTGTTTTCTATTATTTGGTCCATTCCTTTTGACAGCTTTTTGCAAACTGAAGGAGGAAGTATTTGAAATTTTACCTTCCTGTAACAATCCAATATAACCCTTCCTGAATCAGGAATTTAAAGGAAATTTCTTTTTCCTTCTATTTTACAACTATAAATACTGTCATCCTTTCCTCATAAAATTAATCTTTACTTACTCCTTTAAACTTTTGAAATCTATTATTAATATCCTTCAGAACACAAAAAAACCTAAAAGAAATGAAGAGCCAAAATCCTACGTACTAAGCTCCATTATTTCTTCACTGATGTCTTCTAAAGGGGTTAAGCATAGAAGACAAAGAAAAAAATCACAGTTACATTTGGAATAGTGTGGGGAAATGAAGCAACAGATGGAAAATCAAAATCTTGATTTTTCTGGACTTGTTTCAAGTTCCAACACTGACAGCAAGTACTTGGTCCACCTTTGTGAAACTTCTGTGCAAGAAGATACAACAGGCTTTGTGTACTTCTCTCCATTTTTTATCAGTGTGTTATTATTAGAGAGCCAAAATGTATTCATAGGAATGCAGAATTTGGATGAAGGTGCAGATTCTGCTTTTCAAGGCCTGCGTGCCAAAATATTTCAGAGCTGCCGAGCGAAGTGTAAACAACCCCAGCTCAGCCATTTCCCTGCTCTCTCCAGCAAGGGGCAGACAACACACATTTTATTCCTATTTCCCCACTCTTCCCTCTAATTCAACTTAGAACTTTCAAAGCTTTTACAATAAATGGAGTCTGACAGCTTTAGTTTATTTTAGCAATAATCACAAGACGGTTTTTTCTGCAAATACAATAAATGTTATCCAAGAGCAATTTGGAGCAATCAGTATTGATATTTATACCATGTGTGTTGATTGAAAAGCTCTTGGCTGTAAGAACGGAGTATGAATCGATCCAGAATGTAGGAATATCTCCTAATGTGTGCTCATGTGGGAGCTATAAAAGTGAGTTTATTATAATTAGTGGGAAAATCATCTTGTTATGAACTAAGAAGAGAAAAGAAAGCAATACCATCAGTTTGAGCAGTTCAGTTAATTTTTCTTAATCTGTTTTTGATGCTCTTTTTTTGTTAGGATACACTGCTCTTCAGCAATTCAAAGACTTTTTTCAATCTCAATATGATTTTTGGAGTGTGAAAGAAAGGCTTTCCAAATGATAATCAGTAACAATGAAATAGAACAAAAAATAATACTCAAAAGGCCAGCGTTGCATAGAATATTAAAATTTACATCTTCAACAGGCCAATTTCTTCACAGAAGAAACTATGGATTGAACAACTCTAAAAACACCTTTTAGGTTATTCATTCTACAGGAAGAAAAAAACCCTTAGAGATCATTGCAGACAAGAAATTTAAAAGCAATTTAAGAATTCTGCTACTGACATACTCACACTGCCCCTTTGTAGGAATGGCAACAGTTTGTTATAACTTTTGGACTGCACAGAAATATTAGTATTTTTTTCTGATTAAACTCATTTGATTATTCACATCATGTTTTACCAGCATTCACCACAAAGCTCTCATCCTCCTACACTGCAGATGGATGTATTTTTGGGTCCCACCTATCAGACAAACGTATCAGCATAAGGTGCTATTAAATTCAACCTTCTGAAGTCAGTGGTTTATTACTTTCCATTAAGGAAAGGAGAACAGGAAAACTCTGCTTACATCATTGCAAAAGTTTTTCTGCTTCTAGACTTAGCGACATTTTAAGACACGCAGGCTCTATTTTATTCACAAACAGTAATACTTACTTCCTTGGCAATGACAGGAAATAAAGCAATTAGATAAATCATTTTCTAAGTCAACACTGGTGTCTCAGCATAACTAAAGTTTGGCTCACCAATATATACAATTCTAAAGCGTTTGGAAATCTACAGTCCCATGTGAAAATATTAATTTATATTTAAATTGCTAACTGCTTACCCATCCTAACAATATTAATATTAACAGTGTGACATGAACTCTCTGCTGAATTTGAGATGTAGGTCAGTTATACGTGGAGTTGCCAAACTATAGCTGGAAAATATGACTTCATCAAAGAATGAGCCGTGGTCCAAGGGTGAAGAGCAGAGCCACACGTGCTAGCACACATCAGCCTGGCGCCACCATTGTGTGCAGAGCTTTGGCATCCCTGTGTTTCCATCCCTGCCCTGGTGTCAGCACCTCTGATGGGCATTTGCAGCCCTTCCCTGTGAGCAGCAGGATGCCCCGAGGCCGCTCTCTGGTTATTTGCACTTTCACACATCGTCTGAGCTGAGCTCAGCCTATGAAATGTTTGACAGAATATTGCTGCTGCGACTCAAATCTTACGCTTTAAACTTCACACATAGCAGTGGTAAGATTAAAAAGAAAATAGCTACCTTTCCAAAAAGGGCTAGAAAATAAAGTGAAGCGGTGAGCTGCTTAATGCATGTAAATTCTGATTAGCATTATTGCTGCTCCACAGATGTTGAGCTAGAAAATACCTGTGTTCTCTCACAGCTCGGCACTTTTCTTTGTCTCCTCACTGCAGCTGCAGACTGATGGAGCTAAAAGGTAAGTTTACTTCACCATCAGGTTTTAAGTTCTACTAGACTACGGCTGGAGATTTCATTTTCAGTTTTAACAACAGTCTGGACAGATGTGCATCTCCAGCAGGGGTAAGGAAAGTTCTTTGATGAGCAAATCAGCTGGCCACGCTCTCTGTTACAGCGAGATTGCCCCGCAGCCTGTGGGCTGGAAGCTCTGTGGTGGAGCTCTAGACCACTTCTGGGAAAGAAAATACATCTAAAGGAAACTCTGAGCACACAGATGTGTGTGTGAATGGAAGTGACAGGCAGAGAAGAAATAGGGCTGGGGTGGGTGACATGCCTAATAAAAAAAAGACTAATGATCAATGATTTTCTGCCTTCACTGGTAATTTATTTCAAGATATAAGGCAAATTTCTGATTCCAACATCACAAGAAGTGTCAGTGCAGTTCTTACTTACCCTTCACTGGACATTCAATCACAATATTTGCTCCAATTCTCGCCACGATTTTATCTCCAACAACTGCCGAGAAACTGCTGGCTTCTGGATTGGTCATGTTTAACACAGAGGACAGGATGACAGGAACCTCTTTGAAATTAAAGGGATAGTGAGTTTTAAAAGCTTTATTTAACTGTTAAGCATAGATCCTGCATTTCAATTCATCATGTTTGGAACAGAATTCAGTCTGCAAAGCAGCAGCCAGAAAATACAGGTGGGATAGATACAGGCAGACTGCATCCACACCTGTGGAGGTTTTAGAGCTACAAGACCATTTTATTGCTGCCTATTAAACCAGGCAGAGTTTCATGGGCTGCCAATAAAAGGAGCTATTTGACATTGCAGTGGGCATGGTTAAACACGTATTTCCACACCCATCCATGGATATCCAGCTCTGTGTGTGTGTACAGAAGCCCAGCAATGCTGTGCAATGCTCAGCTGTACCTGCCCGCAGCAGCAGCGATGTTTCCATATCAGAACCAGAGGCGCTGACAACCAGGCATCCGTAGGCACCGAGCTCCTTCCCAGCAGGATTCCGAATGTGCACCTTGCCAGGGCTGTCCAGGATCACCCTGCACAGGAACCAAGCAAACCCCAGGGTTATACCTGCGACAAGCACAGCTCAATCCTCATGCAGGAGTGGCAGCAGCAAAGCTCCTTTGTAGCAGTTGGCAGCTCCAGAGCAGCAGGGCAGTCCCAGCTCTGGACACAGCGCTCAGGGACACACACAGGGAGGATTGTTCACATCTCCTGCTCCCACAGAGCCGTGTCCTACTTGCAGCTTTTTGAAGGACACTGAATTTGCTACCACCAGGACCCCCCGGAGATAGCAGTGTGAATAAATCAGAATACCACAATTAAAAGTATTAGGCTTGGCAAGAAATTGATCTCTCCAGGGCAAGCTTGGTTTTCAGCAGGATTGGGGAATTCACAATCTACAGCCTGATCTGACTTTCAAATGACTATGGGGTTCAGTTTGTTGTGCTTTTAAATTTTTTTTTAATATCAGCATTGAAGCTAAAATTTTGCACCAAAATCTCTCAGGTATCTTGAATACCTTGCCTGCCTTCTGAGGGGCAAGATGTTACAGACAGCATCCCAGGCTGGGCAAGAGGCTGAAAATTGCTTTTCTCCCTTGTTACCTTTCTCAGCACTAAGTGACATGACTTGCCACACACTCAGAACATTCCCAAAAACCTGTAGCTGGTGTTTTCCTACACTAAGTACACTTAGAAAACAGATTCACAAAAAATAGTATTAAAAGTACTTGTGTCTCAACAAAAGAAGCCACCTTGGCATGGCTCAAGTACATCCTTCTCTACAAACCTCACAAACAGCACTGACCTCCTCACACTTTTGACTCCACACATATTCACGTGGATTTATGTTTAAAAAACCTTACTGGGAAAAAAAAAATTAGGAAATAAACCTACTTTGCTAATATATGCCTTAAGTGCAAGAATAGCAGTCTGGGCTAAAATTAGGAAGCAAACACACTCGTGAATAAACAAAACACCATCATGTCCAAAAAAATCAAAGTATCACTTGCAACAAATTAATGGAAAATTATGCGCATTTCACAAAATAAATATAACTGGTGGGAGCTACATGGCTCCAAAAACATTTGCACTTTTTAAAATGCCTTAGTTTTGGTGTCTTTGCTTTAATTGATAGCCCTGCAGAAGTGTATTTTTCTTGGCAGTGCATTTAATCAGTTAAATATGTTGAGAAATATCCAAAAGCGCCTTTATCATTTCAGAACCAGTTTTTTTCATTACTCAAGAGCCAGCTATAATTCCAAGAGGCTCACACACAAAGTTAATGTTAATATTACCAGGTGAGCTTCTAATTTATCAGCACTGAAGCAGAGGTATTTGCTCAGTCTTGAGCAAATATCTGATTGTAAGAAACTCCTGCTGTACTCGTTTATCAGCTCTCAAATGTGATGGTAATACAGGTTCTTTATTATTTTGAATTTCACTGTTCTCAATAGAAATACTTTTAAGTATTAAAAATAAAATCTATAAAAGCTATTTTTTTTATTTTTAATTGAGGTTATGCAGCTCCAGTTAAACCTAAGTAGTGTGTTGAAGAAGGTATCAGTGATATTTTCCCTCCTTAAAATGACTAAGAGTTAAGACTTCTTTTCATGTTTACTATGGCAGATGGTTTTAATGCATTCCCACTGTATTTAGTATTTGAATGAGTCCAATAGCCTCTCTAATTTGAGGGTAAATCTGCTCTCTTTCTGACACAGCTGAAATGATTGAGGCAGATCAAAAAATACAGCCAGGACATCCAAAACACTTCACCTTATAAAAACAGTCAATCCTCCTATGAGGATCTTGGGAATGGACAAACACTTGGATGTCAGTGAAGCCAAACAACATGACAGACGCTTGAAAGAATAAAAATCAATTACTTAACTAAAAAGATGGAAAGCCCAGTGGCCACGCTTATCTCATTTTTACAACAGCATGTTCTAATATTGCACAGCAGGGTGGATTTTTTCCGTCGATAGCGACATAATAAGTCATTCAAAAGTAAAAGAGAAGCTATTTACTTACTTCTCAGAGGCTTTTAATGTCTCGCCATCTTTTGTCCAAGTATATTTCACTTCACTAATACCAGCTGTTTCACACAGTAGATTGACAGCTTGAGTATTCTTGGTCAGAAAAACCGTATTTCCAATTCGTACAGTTACTGTTTTGTTGAAGGAAACTTGAGGAATTTCCTTTTGCCTCACAATAACTGGAACCTTCTGGTCAAACGTGAACTTATCAGCCGTTTTTGTGCTGAAACGCTCAGATTCATTTGGCGATTTGCCCGCGAGTTTTGAGGCAACTTTCTCATCCTGGGCGCCCTTCCATTTTTCAGCAGTTGTTTGTGGAGGCCTGGAGAGCTCAGCGATCAGCTGGTAGATGAGCTGGGACGCCAAGGGGTCGCTGAGCTGCCCCGTTTCCACGAGCTGGCTGACGTTGCTCAGCAGCTCCTGGAGGTGCTCGGTGTCCATGCTGTCGGTGGAGAGCACCGCGGCCTCCAGGCGCTTGGGGCTCAGCTCGCGGGAGCCGAATCCCTCGGCCGAATTGCTCCCGAGGCCCTGTGGACGCCTCAGTGACGGCTGATCGTTCAGCTGCCTGTCACCCAGGTACAGCTCGTTCTTCTTGCTCCACATTTGCCACATTTTGCTCATTTTGTGCCATTTGGCGCCGAGGCCGTTGGCCTTGTTGTGCTCCGGGCCGCGGGCCGGCTGTGGTGAAGCCGGGTGTGGTGGGCCCGGCTGTAGCTGTGGCTGGGCCGGCTGTGGCTGTGGCTGGGCTGGCTGTGGTGAGGCCGGCTGTGGCTGTGACTGGGCCAGCTGTGGTTCTGGCTGGGCCGGCTGTGGCTGTGACTGGGCCAGCTGTGGTTCTGGCTGGGCCGGCTGTGGCTGTGACTGGGCCAGCTGTGGTTCTGGCTGGGCCGGCTGTGGCTGTGACTGGGCCAGCTGTGGTTCTGGCTGGGCCGGCTGTGGCTGTGACTGGGCCAGCTGTGGTTCTGGCTGGGCCGGCTGTGGCTGTGGCTGGGCTGGCTGTGTCTGGTCCGGCTGTGTCAGGGCCGGCGGCTCGATGAGCCGGTTATCTGCTCCGATGAGTTTCAGCACGAAGGTTTCACGCGCAGCCCCCGCCACGCAGCGGTACAGGCCGATGTCCGCGGCCTGCAGGCAGTGGATCTTCAGTGAGCCCGACTTGGTGATGCCGAGCCTTTTGGAGGTTTGCAAGCGCCGCCCGTCCTTCTCCCAGCGGATCAGCGACTTCTGGAACCTTCGCACGGGGCACTTGATGACCACGGACGTTTGGGGCAGCAGGTAGGCCCGGCTCCCCACGGTCAGGTTGATGCGCTTCTCGGGCCTCGTCTGAATGTAGACTCGCTGAACGCCCACAATCTGAGGGCCCTGCACAGAAAACTTCGCTGGAAGCTTGGGCTTGATCTCTGCAAGAAAACAAAGTGCTGAAAAGCATCTCAGCGTTGGCAGTCATGCTTACAAAATCTGCTTTTCACGGAACGCTCGAAAGAGCTTTCCCTGACTGCAACGCACAGAGCTTTTATCGGAGTCACAGAAATGCAGAAAGATGAACAACATGAAACCATAACATTCCCTTGCTTCAGCCAAGAATTCTATTGCTTCTTCCCCAAATCGCCTAACAATAAAAGGGGGCAGGCAACATTTACCTGTGGAGGACACAGATGGTGCACATATATATGAAAGTACATATACATGTATTTTATGTGACTCCATATATATGATCCTATTATGGTTTTATTTCTTATGCTGCCTCAGAAAGGCTAGGCACGACAGAAATGAGAAAAGTGAATTAAAAAATGTGAACACATTATCACTTTCCCCACATTTGAGCACTGTGGAGTGCAGAATGACCTAAATAAAACAAAACCTGTCCAAAAAGCAAGGCTCCCCTTGACTGTGATTTAGATTGTTGGCTGGCTGTGCTGGTTGCCTGAGTCAAGCCAAGCTGATAGCAACGCAGGAGGTGAAAGAAACAGTCAGAGAAGACACAGTACAGGCAACTGGCAAAGCCACCCTCTAATCACTGGCTGAGGATAATTTCTTCAGGTTGAAAGATGAGTTGCTGACATTGTGGTGCCAAGAAAGCAGGAAGGGAAGGGAGGATAGAAGGCATAATTCTGAGAGGCTGAGTGCAGTGATCAGATAAATGGACAAAAGCAGGCAATGACAGCACAAAGCTTTGAGCAGGCTGGGTATGAAGACCAGGGTGCTCCAGAGGCTCTGTGCTCCAGAGGCTCATGGAATGAGGGGAGGACACGGATTCTCTCCAGGACTTTGATCTGCCCCGTTCTGCCCCATGGGCTCACCGTGCTGGGGGCTGTAACATCAACATCACTCTGAGCGCAGCAATTGTAAACCAGCTCCACTGCCATTCAACTATCCACAATTAATTAAATTCAGAGAGATATGCAGCTCAAAATATTTTATTAAACCTTATGCCAAGGACATTCCTGAAAGTCCACAGGGCTTTATTTAAGTGGAGTTTTGAACCTCAGGATTTTGGCATGTTAATCTGAAATGCAGGCCAGGAAAAGAAGTTTCATATTATGTATAAATCAGTAATTACTCTATTTCTTATTCTGTTTTGTGAATAATTTTTAAAGCAAAGCTTCAAAATGTATAAAGTAGCTATTTCTTCACAGCACGAGTTGAGTCAAAACATGTCTATCTCTGACCTGTGATCAAAACCATTGATAAAGGCTTTTGGTTTTCCCCCAGCTCAAAACTAAAAGCTCTTTTTTTATTTTCCTTTCTTCTCAACACCCTGCTCCCCAAACCTGCAAATAAATACTCTCCTTTATAAAGGAAAGGGAGCACAGGTTTAGGCATCAGAACATAGAACTGCCTGTTCTAAATTAATGTGTGTCATTAAACATAGTCTGTGGCAGAGAGGATTTTCCATCGGTGTTAAACACACAATTAGTGGAACTGCCCTCAGTAGCATAACCCAATTGTGCCCAAACTGCACAATTTCTATAGAAAATCTTTCTGAAAAGGTTCTTATCTAGACATAATAAAACATCAGATTTTTTGAAGAGTGTCTGTACTGTCACCCCTCCCTGTACAGCTAATGAAGCTGGGATTCTAATTTTTACAAGGAGAGATAAAAATTACATGTAAAATTATCACTGGCAGAGAGTTTCAGGTTTTGAATTCCACCATGCTAAGCAAAATGTCCAGTGTAATACAAATATACCAGGAAAAGACTAGGTAACAGCCTTGGATTCTTGTATTTTCTAATGTCCTTTATAATTTATAGTAAATTTATAGACTTTTTTTTTTCCCAGTTTGGATAGTGTAAAGGATAAAGGAAATATCAGAACAAATTGTACCACGAGGGTGAGAGGTATGTACCCATAATATATATTTAAAAAGTACCTCTTGAGATCATATTTTTGTTTCTGAGTGGCAGAAATAAAAATAAAAACAATCCTGTTATTGCAGCTCTAGTAATTATGACACTCAGTTCGTGCCAAGCTATGCTGTGATAACACAGGGGGATGAGTGGATTAATGCGTGCACAGATTTCTCTTTACAAACAGATCATTCCAAAGCAGCCAGGACCCAGATAAAGGAACATACTTACTGTTGCAGGCATTCACCTGACAGGACCTTACAAGCAGTGAAGGAGACAGGCCACTGCACATCGATCCATTTAATGTGACATTTTGGCCCTTTGCTGTTAGGTTTTGGCAGGCAAGTTTCCTTCTCTGGATTCCGAGGCCGCAGCTCACTGAGCACTGTGAAAGGAAGGATGAAGTCAAGCTGAACTTGGTGCTCCACATGATCATTTTAAACTACTTTCTTTTGTGGTGGGTTTTAAATTTTTTTTAGTTCTGCTTCGCAGGAATCCTTGTGTTATCTAGTTATTAAACTCTAATGTTAGTTAACTATTAAACTTCTCCACTTTTCTAGGCAGTAAGAATATAAGATGGTATTTCCAGCAAGCAAGGAAATAAAAGAACATGACAGTATTTATTTCCAGCCATGGGCAGAATAGGGCAATGAGATCTGGTGCCTCTGAGAAACAATTCAGCAGATTCTAAACAGTCTTTGGCAAGTCTCTCAACCTTCTCTGTGAGGTTCTATTGCACGAACCCATAATTGCAGCTTCAAATTCAATTTTCTAATTCATTTTGAATGGGGTGCGGTAGCAAGCTTGAATTAAAAGGGAAAGGAGGAGGATGTATTCCAGAATAATGCAAAGATTTGCTTTTTGGAAGCTGCATCATGAAATAATTGATGGCTAAACACGTCTGGCACAAAGCATGCAATGCCTTACAGCCTGTCCTGATGGGAGTGACACACTGTCCAGGACTGTGGTCAGTCTGGATGCACACAGGGATGCACAGCTCAGTGCTATGGTCAGTCTGGATGCACACAGGGATGCTGTGGTCAGTCTGGATGCACAGCTCAGCTCAGTTCAGGCCCTGTGGAGCTGCAGCTGCCCTGGCAATGTGCTGCTCCAAACCAGCAGAAATCACTCACCCAAGCAGAAATCACTCACCCAAGCAGAAACCTGCGGAGCTTTCATTGCAATGGAGGGTTTTGGCTCACCTTAGTTGAGGTTTGCTCACCTTGGACCATTCTCCAAAGACCAGCTGAGGAGGACAATCAACTTTTGCACATGCTTTGCTGGTGGGAAGTTTGGGCTCCTGGCAGGCGTCTTCGGGGTGTTTCAGGAAACTTCCATCGGTCAGCAGCTGCTTACAGGACACCCTGCGGGTCTGAACCCCTCCTCCACAAGTACGGGAGCACTAAGGAGAGGAATTGAACACAGCATGGACACCTACATGGGCATCTGTGCCCTTGAAAAATGACTTCTACTTTCCATGAAACATCGAGCAGCACAGAAAATTCTTCTGTTGAAATATTTAATATATCAGAGATGAAGAGAACTGGAGTTCACAAGTCAAACATGCAACCAGAATGCAAGCAAATAGTAGAAATCTTGGAGAAAAGCATGCAAGTTTTATGTAAATCTATTCCCCTCACCAGTTAATATATTAAAAAAAAAATAAAATAAGGTTATTGTGTTTAGAGAGCACAGGGAGAGAGATGATGGATGGAGTAAGTGGCACCCAGCCTTCTGAAATCTTTACAAGGACTGCACCTCGTTCTGTGACTGCCCAGGGCACAGGAGTCGGGAGCAGAGCTTTGACACACGAGGTCAGGAGCTCCTTTCCTGCTGGGCAGTCTCAAATCCCCACCAGATGACCACATGCCAGCCCTCCCGTGACCCAGGCGTACCTGCTGCCACTCCTCGGCGTGCCAGCCAGGGGGACAGTCCCTCTGGTTGCAGGATTGCACAGAATGGGGCTTTGGCTGTGGGCACTGGGGGACAGCGGGGGCAGGTGCCCCGGGCTGCTGGCAGGACACGTCCCTGCTCTGGATCCCCACCCCACAGCTCGCTGAGCAGCTGCTCCAGGGACCACTGTGCCACCTGTCCAAAACATGGAAAAGCTCTGGGTGACCTCAAACTGGGCAAGGAGCATAGGGACCCAAACAGAGCCCACCAAAAAACACACTGCAGGCTCCAGGGACCGCTGTGCCACCTGTCCCAAAACATGGTAAAAGCTCTGGGTGACATCAGACTGGGAAAGGATCAGAAACACCCAAACAAAGCCCACCAAAAAACACACTGCAGGCTCCAGGGGCTGCTCTGCCACCTGTCCAAAACATGGAAAAGCTCTGGGTGACCTCAAACTGGGCAAGGAGCATAGGGACCCAAACAGAGCCCACCAAAAACCACTGCAGGCTCCAGGGACCGCTGTGCCACCTGTCCCAAAACATGGAAAAACCTGTGTGACCTCAAACTGGGCAAGGAGCATAGGGACCCAAACAGAGCCCACCAAAAACCACTGCAGGCTCCAGGGACCGCTGTGCCACCTGTCCAAAACATGGAAAAACCTGGGTGACCTCAAACTGGGAAAGGAGCAGAAACACACAAACAGAGTCCAGAAAAAAACACTGCAGGTTCCAGGGGCTGCTGTGCCACCTGTCCCAAAACAGAAAAAGCTCTGTGTGACCTCAAACTGAGCAAGGAGAGACCCAAACAGAGCCCAGCAAAAACCACACTGCAGCACGGGATGGACCGATGGCTAAACACCCCTTGGGCTGGCTGCAGCACAAAATTATAAACTGGATTGATAACGCTGCAGGTAACAAGCAAATGCAGAATAATAATAATTATTAACAGTGAAGTAATAAACAGTCATTTTCAGACAGTTAACTCCAGTGTTTACCTTCAGAGTGCTCCTCTTAAAAAAAAAAAAAATTCACCTTCTGAGTGCTCCTCTTAAAAAACGGCCTGTTGGCAACCTGCTGCTGTTTACATTTATAAATATAAATATGTAAATAGACCTTCCTTACATTAACCAAAGTTCCTTTAAATGTGTATATGTTTTCTATAAAACATCCTGTTCCTGTTAACTTCTTCCCTACATTTAGCAGAAGCAGGTTTCTGCAAACACATACAAACAATTTGCAAAGGATCAGGGATGTCAGAGATCAAAAATGGGTAAATAAGGCAGTAGCCATCAAAATTTCACATATGGCCCTTTCAAGTCATCAAAAGACCTAGAGGTTCTCTTGGATTTGGACTGGGTGTGTCCTTTCCCAAGGATCTCCAAATAAACATAGGAAGCCATAAGAACAATGAGGGGCTGCTAAAGAAGCATTAAATTAAGGTACCTTTGTAATTTTTTTTTTCATTCAGTGAAGTTAGAAAGTAAATATTTTTCACCCTTTTTTTTGGTGAAATATCCTCAAAATTTTCTAACACTAGGAGAGTTAAGGCTTTTTTTCCATCTCTGGCAGATATTCAACACAGAAGAGAGTTATTTCAGAAAGTGTCCCCTATTTCATCAGTGAGATACAGAGAGCGGAAGAGGAGTGAGCACCAAAAAACATCCCAACCCCAAAACCCCACTGAAAACAGAAGCAGTGACATTTCACCCCAAAGCCCTGGGATCTGAGCCCTTTCTGATAAAGCCAATGTTTACTGGAGTTCCCCAATTAACCCCTCCCTTGCCAATGTTTACTGGAGTTCCCCAATTAACCCCTCCCTTGCCAATGTTTATTGGAGTTCCCCAATTAACCCCTCCCTTGCCAATGTTTATTGGAGTTCCCCAATTAACCCCTCCCTTGCCAATGTTTATTGGAGTTCCCCAATTAACCCCTCCTTTGCCAATGTTTATTGGAGTTCCCCAATTAACCCCTCCGTGGCCAATGTTTATTGGAGTTCCCCAATTAACCTCTCCCTTGCCAATGTTTATTGGAGTTCCCCAATTAACCCCTCTTTTGCCAATGTTTATTGGAGTTCCCCAATTAACCCCTCCGTGGCCAGCACAGGTTTCAGGTACCTGGCAGGGCAGAGCTCGCTGTTGCAGCTCCGAGTCATGGGTGGTGGCCTCTTGGAGCTGTCACACAGGCTTTCAGTGACACTTTGCTTCGTCTCCACGTGCAAACACATGGCAATGGCCTCCTGAGTGCCTGCAATCAAAAGGAAACACCAAACAGAGAGGAGGGAACAGATTTCTGTAAGGCTCACTCTTGAATAATAATCAGTAAAAAAAGCTCTGAGCAGTGAGTTAGTAGCAGGCTTAAAAGGAACATCTCAGGCAAAAAGGAACACATAGACATAGTTACATATTTATGTATTTAAAGCTCAAAGATATTTGTGAATTGTATCTTAACTTTACTTCTGTGATATTTAAAGGGCTTGATTTGACATTCTACCTCCCTGAAAACCAACAAGAAGAAAAAGGTTTTTCTGTCAAGCCATGACCAGAGGCTGCATCTGCTGGTTCTGTAATGGTCCTAAGCCGACTAGTGCCTCCATTGCCAAAATTGAGGTAAAAGTGATTCCTTCTCACTTACCTTGCCTTTAATAAAGAGCTGAAGATCTGCAAAAATTGTTATAAAATGCAGAAATCTTACAAAGCTGTAGTCAGGAGAAACGCTCTGTGTTTAGTCAGCCATTCTCAGTGGCCAAGAGATGCAATGGTTTTGCTGAAGGCAGCAAATCTGAGCCAGCCTAGAGCTTTCCTTGCTCTTTACCATTCTTGGCACCTTCTGATCTGCAGCTCTTGCTACCTGGATCTCATTATTGCAGCATGGAAGATTATTAACTCTCCAATTTCTCCAAGTCCAACTGAAACGTAATGCAAGTTTCCTTTCGAACAAGACAGCTTAGTGAATACACATTCTGTGAACGACTTCTATTTTAAACCCATGCAATTATCCAATTTTATAGATCATATTTTTTAGTCTGAGAGCCTTTGCTCAGTTTCAAAGCTCCCTCACATGCACATTAAATATGAGATGGTTGTGATGTGCTGGGGGATTCTGCGTATCTGGGATGTTCTAACTAAGCAATGTTAATGATCATAATCCTACAGAACAAAAGAGCTAAAATCAGAAAATACCTATATTGTTTCCAGGTAAAAATGGCTCTTGAAGAGTTACAGTGCCACAGAATTCCAATCCATTTCCTTCTTACTTTTCACTTATCTTCAGTGATTTTGTAAGGATATGAACTTGTTTGTGGCAGCAGGTTTTATTTATGACATGAAAAGATGATACAGCAATAAACACAATTGTTTTACTAGAACTAGGGAAACAACATAGATACTAAAGAGTTGTTAAAAACGTACCACGAAGTCCCTTCCTGTTCCTTAGTTCTCAGATCAATAACTCTGCTCCATAAATAACTGCACTTAATTGATGTTACATTTGCTTGAACTTATCTGTCAAAATGTCTTCACAATTAATCAGGTTTCTCACAGCACACTATAATTTTCCATTAGCTGGGAACTTCAATCGCTGATAAACTTATTCTATGTCGATTGGAAAATGGAAAGATCTATTATTCAAACAAGCAAAGTTTTATATGTATGACTTTCTTGGCTTATAACATAAACATGGTAGATAATTTAACTAAAACATTATGTATGCAGCAGGGAGCATTAAGTATTTTTACAGTAACCTGATGCACTATTGTAATAATTACCCTACTATTCAGTGAAACAGAATATTTTCTATTTTAACCCAGCATTCAAACCACATACATTTACATTCTTTTACAATCTTTTCTGTGCGATGAAATATACAGTGCTTGAAGCTGTGTTAAAAGATCAAAATGCTTGAATTGAACCCAGAATTTTTGTTCCTGCATTTTTAAAGTAGGAAGAAAACGGGGGTGGAAAGCTGCTGTGCAAATGTTAAGAAGGTGGATCTATTCTCTATAACGGGAAGGAAAACAATTTAATTATTTCAGTTCAGTGGCTTCTTGACAATATGCACTATCAGCTGAAAATAACTCAGAAGAAATGCCAATTCTGCACATCCTTGAACCTCTCTGTAGAGCTATTTCATACTTCTGTATAAACAGAGAGTAAACAACATCTGCAGCCAATGAAACCCCCAGGACGAGTGATCAGGTACCAAGGTGACTGAGGAAAAATTCCCAGCTCTGTGTGTGAGTCTCTGAACCATCATTGTTTTTCAAAACCCTTAAATTTGGCTGGAATCCATTAATATTCCAAGAATCTCAGGTTTCTCATAAATAAAATGGTAAATTTTTAGCCCTTATGGTCCAGACAAAAGCCTGAAAACACAGCTTGACTGCACCCTGAAGTTACCAAAGCCACAGACTGTAGAGGAAACAACAGGAATCACAAATGTTATTTATTGCTTATCTCGTTATTTTTAGGCCAATGTAATGGCTTTAGGTGGCCCAAATAATCACTTTTGAAGCACATGGAGTATAAATAATAATTAATTTTAACAACAAAAATCTGTCTCTTGCAACTAAAGGTATATTTAAACAAAAAAATGTTCAGTGATTTTTTAAAATGGAGAACATCCCTTTAAAACATTGTTGAGTAGTTAAATGATTGACAACACTAAAGAAAAGCTACAGATTGCAACAAAAACATTTCTTTTCAGGCATACTCTTTATTCTCACAATGACTAATGAATATTAATTCCCTACTGATGATATTATGAAAATCAAGCTTACATCTGGGGCTCTCACATTAGGGCCAAAGGTCTTCAGATTTAAAAGAAAACAAAAACAAAGAAACCAAAAAAACATTCTGGGACAATGAAGGCAAATTTTGACATCCCCAAGCACAGAGCTGGCTTATTTTCAGTTTGGGATTTCTTCAGGCACTGAAGAAAAAAAAGATCTTTAACTTTCAGGATGGTGACAGAGCTTGCCATGAGGCAGAAAGCACCCAAGTGACCCAAGGCTGGTGTGACTGTTGCTCTAGAACTGGAAAGATGATGTTTGATAACACCTTGCAGGTCGCTCTGTAATTCTAATACTTGAAAAACCCCAATGTTTCCATCTGCATTTTTATATCTGCTTTGCAGAGGGACCAGAGGAGACCAAAGAATTACAAGTCTAGTCTGCATGAGGATTAAAAAAAAGGTGCAAGTGACAAGCCCTGAAACAGAGATTCGGACTTTGCTCAAAAGTGGCTATAAAGCTTCCAGCAGACTTTTCCCTCATTCAGAAAAAGCTGAGCACTAAGAAATGGGGGTAGGGAGTTCCGAGGATACAGAAATCCACATGAATTTGTTTTAAAAGCCACTGCTAGATGCATACATGCTAGAGGAAAAATTACCTAATATAATTTACATTACACTGGGTTATTCCAAACTCAGACAACATTTATTTCTTGTAACGAAAGAGTTCATCTAATTGAAATGAGATTTGAACATAAAACTTAGCAGAAATGGATCAGCTCCTTTGAACTACACAATGGAAAAAGAGCAGACAGTGAGATCATTAGTTAGTACATTGCAGTGAGCTGGAAACAGAAAGATGTCTGGTTCCCCTAAAACTATTTATCGGCAGGTAATTTTGGGACTGTTTGAAAGCCTCTGCCAAGGCAGCCACAAGAGCAGAGCTGATAGAAAGGGAAAATCACCAAAGCAGCACAGCACCACGGGGGCTCCTGAGGCTGTCATTGATAAAACACCCTGACAGCTCCCCACATGTCCCAGGAGCAGCACGTAAGGAAAATGTCTAGACACAGTACCTGTGACAGCACACAAGTCTCAAAAACACAAACAGGTATTGTCTTTCAAACTTCTTCAAGTGAATCATTTCTATTGCACAGCAAACAGGTTGTTAGATTACTACGAACACCTACAGGACATTTCTGGGTTGGGGAACCTCACAGATTGATGGAAGGGTCAAAAGTCAACAACAGAATTCATTCTCGGCTCCCTCAGGAACAAAATTAAGCTGAACACGAGATTCTGCTCATCAGTCATTTTGAAGTTCCTTCCAAGGGAACCGCTGTGTTCAGTACAGCTCCTTAAATCACCATCAGCCTGCACACCAAGGGCACCTTTTATGGGGGTGTTTTGGATGGACAAACTCACCCTTGAAATGCAGAATGCAAACCTGTACAAGTGCAATAGCAGGCAAAGATGAGATATTATTTCAGCCTACATATGTGATGATATCCTCAAAATTCAAAAATATTGGAGTTTTAGAACACCTCCGGCAAAGACGTTGGCTAAAAAGCAGTCAAGTGGATTTAGGATGGCAGGAAAATGGGTATATGTCACAAAAATCCATTGACATACAAGAATTACAAATTTAGAATTAATGAAAGGTTTGTTTCTGCTTCACAGCACCATTTCCTTATTTCTGCAAACATTTATTAAAATGATGAAACACAGACACTGAGCCACGACAGCTGTCACTACCATCTCATGTTTGCACAAACACTTGGATACAGTCTCTCCTCCCTTGCCAGTCACAATGCCCACTGCAGGTAGGGCAGGGAATGGGATGTTCCAGCTTTTGTGGTCACAGGATCCTGTTATTCCTGTGGACTGATCCCCTCAGTAAAGTGTTAAATGATAAAGGAGGCACTGTCAGTCCCTGTCCATCCTGCTGAGCCCAAGCTGGGCCATCCCTCCCAGCTCTGAGCTGCTGCACAGCACAAAGGAGGCTGCTGCCTGTGAGCTCCAGCTCACTCCCTGCTTCGATTGTTGCTGTTTTCCCTTTTTCTACGTTTTTTATTTCTTCCATGGGTACAACTGTCTTCACTTCCCACTGATGTCAGCAGTGCTGTCATCCATCGGTGTGTTCACAATCCATTGCCCCCATTTAGCACCCCATAACTCCTGTGTTTGGTCCCAGAGTGCAGCAAGCAGCAGCCACAGCAGCAGCCTGCTCTGCTAACAGTGCTCCTGGTGACAGGAGATTCGATTACAGCAGCAAGGAACGTGCCCAAGTGCCTGCAGACAGATGTATGGCACAGAGCTCCTCTGCAGGGACAGCAGCTCCTGCTTGATCCCACACCCCTCAGGCTGTGAGCAAGGCTCCCTGCTCACAGCTTTGCATTCCTACTGGGCAGCTTTTGGGAATGGAAAGAACAAACATGGGAATTTTTGCTCTGAAACCATACGCTTTTGGTTCTCAGGGAAATGTAGATCCCATAAACATTCCCACCACTGATGTGTGAAACATGCTGGTAGCACAGCCGGCCTGGCAGGTGACATTCCTGCAGAATAAAGCAAGCTGCTCTATCAACTTCCTGCTCCTCACTCAGCCCAGGAAGGCTTTGAGAAAGGAAACAAAGCAGTTTGAAATACTCTATTTATAACCAAAAATATGGTAAAGCTTGTAGCTGCAGGTTTTCCTACAGATCAGTGCAGCTGCTTTAGGATAACACTAGCAGGAGATGCAACACCACCAAACAATGCCAAATTCTTACAACTCAGGATAAATTAATAAAAAATAAAAGGTACCTCCAAGACACGTGGCTGAACACGGAGTAAAGCCAATGTACTCCCAGTCATACATCACAGTGCCATCTTCAGCACGAGGAAGCTGCGGTGTGTAGGGCACAGGATGGCTGGCACAGGAGCCCTGGTGACACACTCGTTCTGTTGGTGGCTTCACACCCTCACACTCCTCCTCGGGCAGCTCCACCTCGGTCTGAGTGAAGGAGAGCAGGATCCGACACCTGACATCCCTCACCTGGGTGCCACTGCCACACGTGGCACTGCACGGGGACCAGGGCTCAGGAACGAACCTGCAGAGCACCACAGCACTGATTTATTGGGAAATTGTGTCTGTGTGTGCAGTGAAAACACAGCCAGCACGCACAAATGTGTGATTGCACACAGAGCACACCGTGCACTCCAACAGAATGAATAATCCAGCATCTCAAAGCTTCCACTTGGCTCTCACATCCCAGACCATTTACCACAAAATCACACAAGAAGATGTAGGAAAAGAGGAGAAAGAATCGTGAGGAACAGGAAAGCTGTGTCATTTTGTGAGGAAAAAGGAAAAGACGTAAATCTTTTCTCAGTCTCCCTCAGTGGGGAAAAAAGGAGAAACCCCATGAAGATAGATCTATCCAACAGAAAATAGCTGCCCAGGTACACTTGGGCACGTGCCAAAAGTACACCTGCAATCTGCTCCAATCTGAGAGGCCCTCACCCTATATCATCCCAATAATCAGCGAGCAGGGAGAAGAGCAACACTGTTCAAACAGAGCTGGACCCAGGGCACAGCACCCAGGCTGCTCTCACATTCCACCTTCCAAGAGCCTCTCCTCTTCAATAAAAAGGCTCAACCAGACCACTCCACAGCCCATCATTTTTATTAGACAGCATTTATGCTCCTGATGAACTACAGCGAAATCTTGTTTTACAGGTCATGAATTTGTTATAATATTCTCTGGCTTTGAGGGTCACATTAATATCTGACAGTCATTTCCAAAATGGCACTAGAGCCAAGGGGTTGAATTTCATCAATAAAGTCATCCTGGGTGGCTCTGGGGTGTACTTTATGAGAAATCAAACACAGAATTTCCTAGAACTTGTTTTTCCTCCCCAAAAAGGCTGCAGTTGCTCTTTATTGTGTGTCCAAGTGCAGCTTATGATCAAAACACCAGTGGGAGATAGAAGAGGGTAATTTGACCAATGCTAAAAAAGTATTTGGAAAGAAAGAGCCAAATCAGGATTCAAAGATTTAGCCCTTATCTTGGATAAAGAATTATCCTTCCCTTACTGCAGGAAAGCTGCCCTTAAAAACACAAGAACAGTTGTGTGAGACAAAATTCTGTATTTACACCCTGCATACAGAGTAAGCACAGAAAAATGTCAACAATGTGGTTTGATTCTGTGCAATTTATCATCTTGCCAATAATTTCTTGCCAGTATACACAGAGGAAGAATGAAACAGAAGAAAGGAGAACAGATGGCTGGATAACCTGTGAGGATACCCCAACCCAGTCCCTGGGACAGTGACCCAGGCTGGGACTGGGACAGACCCTAAAAAAGCCTCTTTTCTGTGGAAAAGACTATTCCCATTTCCAGTAGGGGTTAAAAGGTTAATTCTTTAGATGTTAATGAAGTACCTTCACAGCTCTTACATTTATCTAAGTTCATCAAAGTTTCCTTGCTCAGAATTTTTGTCACAGTCCTCGACAGATTCAGGACAGGGCACACTCCCCATCCCCAGCTCCTCTGGGATAAGAAGAGAGGAGCCACTGCTCACCCCTCACACCCTGAGCACTTTCCAGGAGTGCCAGACTGATTTTTATGGGGAGGAGACATCAAACCAGCGCTTGGCTGTGCCCTCCAGTGATCAAACCTGAGCAAATGCCCAGTCAGGTACAGCCTAAGAGGCCACTGAGCTCAGCTCAGCTGCTGGGGCCATGTCCATCGTTCTGATAACAAATGCTAATGGATATTCTGGGGGAATCTGCAAAGGAAGGCTTTCTCTTACTCAGAAATCACCCTGATCATCACATCTCACAGGATTTCTAAAAGCAGCCATGTAAAATACTCAGGGTGGCAAAATCAGCCCCATCCAAGGAAATGCTGAAGCTCGAGCCTAACTGGAGAATTCAGCTTTGAAGGCAATAGGATGATAATGAACTGTGCTTAAGTGCTTTATTGGAGCAAGGCCAGCGAGCATAGGCTTAACAGAATGATTACTTTCTTCTTCTGTGTAAAAAAAAAAACCAATTTAAGTCCTTTAATGCCATTTATGTACCTAATTGGAAAAATAAAATTGATGGACATTTACAGTTGAAAACAGTTGGTTTTTTGTGAGGGTAACGTGTCAGACAAAATCACCAGCCCATGGAGAGAGGCAGAAGGAGCTGTGAGGAAGGAAGGGGTTATTCTCTGTCACCAAAGGCACAAGGGGGACATGTCTGTGAAAATGACTCCAATCCAGCAAGGGGGAACCTTTATGAGAAACACTGCACATCCCTTTTTAGCTCATGTTGCTGGAAAAACAGATCAGTTTTGGAAAGTGCTTTAGTTTTTCCCTAAGCCAGGACAGAGAAAGGCAGTTGAAGTGTCTATTTCTTCAGCTCATGAGCAATAAAAAGGATGCAAAAACTTTCTGGAGCTTCTCTGTGAATCCTGCTGTAACTAAGAAGGCTCGAGGGAAGAACATTTAAAATAATGATTGGTATCAACTGTCATCACATTCCACAACTGAAAACTAAAAAGGTCAGACATACATTTTTCTTGGCCTCACTTTAAGGACAGTCATTTTTTATTTTGCTAATAATAAAAGAAAAAGAAGCTTTTGAACATTCCCCCTCTATGTAAATTCAGGACACCAGCCGTGGTAGACCACAGCAGCACAAGTATTTATCTTCCACAAACTCCTTTTGGCATATCCATCACTTGTGGGTTCTAAAACACAGCTGCATTTATTCTCTTATTCATTATCAACTAAAGTATCACACAAAAGCATAGAGAGACAGTTGTAATAAAAGGATGGACTAAAAGTTGAGACTTCATATTGTGGTTTAAATTTGGATGACAACAGAATAACTAAAATTAAAAGTGATGGCATTTTACCAAGGAAACCATAATTCTCCTGCTAGGCAGAGGTGGGCTATGAGTTATCAATGTGCCATTTGAAAATTACAGAAAACAAAGTTAAACAGATCCGAACCACGGGGAAATCTTGTTATAATTTATTCTGGGAGAAGTAACAATTTATTGTCACAGTTTATCTTTAAATCTTAATTCCTGACCCAAAAATCTGACTGTAGCTGGAAAGGACCAGAGCAGTTTGGGCACAAGGTTAAAGCTCTGATGGAGAAACTCTGTGGTTGCAAACCATTATTGTCAACAGCACTGATGCAAAAAGGAATGAAGTCAGGGATCAGTTATTGCTCATTTCTCCTCACCTGCTGGATTCCTAAGAAGACTAAAGAGAGACAGCAGAAGACAGCAAAGCAAAATTAATGTGGGATGTGGCTACAGTTCTGGGTCCAGGAGAGCCCAGAGGGGCCAGGCTGGAGGAGCTCAGCCACCGGAGCCCCAGAAAAGAGGGGATGGTGAGAAGGTCCAAAGGTGGCTGGAGAAACGTCTTAGGCTGAGGGGAAGAGGATTCTGGAAAATGGGAAGGAAAGGCTAAGGACAGATGAAGATCATGAATGAAAGATGAAAAACATCTCGGTCCCCTGAGAAAGAGAAGAAGAAAAGGCTGCAGAGGAATGTGTGGGTCACAGAAGGAGGAGTAACTGCTCTCTTGGTCACAAAGCCCCTGAGAGTTTCTGGCTGAGCTGTGTTCTGTCCTGCACATCCTCTGAACCAGCAAAGCTGTGTCCCTGCCACTCCTCCCTGCCTGCTCTGTCAGACTGATGCTGAAGGACCCTAAAAACGCAGGAACTGCATTAGCTCATGGCTGCCACAGCAGCATTTGGGAATGCTGGAGATAATTTCCTTTATAGCTTGGTGCTGAATCCTCTCTAGAAATGACCTCATACCTTCACTCTGCCCTCCTGACACTGAAAAGGCACATTTGATTGCACCAACCCCACCCCAGACCTTGGCTACTGCCCTGCCCGAATGCAGGGATTGAAAATGGCCACTGAGGAGAGTGAAATGGCCACTGAGGAAAGTGAAATAACCACTGATGGAAGTGAAATAACCACTGATGGGAGTGAAATAACCACTCACAGGAGGCTGACAGCACAGAGCAGAAAGGTTTAAACTGCAGCCACTATAACTGTATAAACACCTGTTTGGCAAGGGCTTCATTCTGTGACTCACTGCAGGTGTAAAGATTTTATTATTCATGATCACACCTGTTGCTGCACGGGTGCCAAAAATCAGGAATGGCTCGATGGAAGAAGAAAAATAATCATAAGGCACACTCTGCTATCAGAGCAACAGAAATCCAAAGCAACTTCATTAAGCTCATCTAAATTATTTCAAACTACATGACTACAAAGAGTGCAGAATTTGGCAAAGCACAATAAAATACTGTTCAAAATCTCATCTTATAAAAAGTTAATACTTTTTAGAAATGTAAATACTTTGATGCCAATATATTGAATCTATTACGAATATAAATACGTCTGAGTGTGTGTGTGGATGAAATGCACACAGGGGATGTGAGCAGTTGTGTGGATGCCCCAACACACGAGGGTCAGCAACGATTGTAGCTGGATTTAAGTCATGCTTTCATCCCCAGGACCTGCAAGGCTTAACCTCATCGGTTTTTAAGGGCACTCACAAAACCCAGATGTTATTTCACACATATACACATGGAAAAGAGCACAGCTCACCCCACAGATGCAGCCAAGCACAGAGATCAGCTGCTTTTTCTCACTTACTTTAGCACTGGTCTCACCCCCCAAGGAAATCCTGGCAGCCCTACAAAGCACCTCTTAACTTTTAATACCACCACTGCATTCTTGAGGAAACAGCTATGGCTGGGGTAAAACTAAAGTTATTTAATTCATATCTGCTGAAACACCTCCACATGCATTAATTAGGGCTTAATTAGGCTAAATTGAGATCCATTTGAACTCCTGAATGATACAGGGGCACTGCAATGGTGTAGCTCTGTGCCATCCAGAACAGGAGCTCCAGAAGCAAAGCTGCTGAGATGGAGAATTAGGAACAGCTCACAGCAGGACTCATCTCCCACAGAGGGCCAAGTGTCACAGCAAACAGCAACAATCATCCCACAGATCTGGAAATTTTTCTTCACTGTGAAAAGCAGGGGACTTACGTTGGCTCTTCTGACACTGTCACGGTCTCTTCCATTTCGTGGGCCTGTTTAAACCATGGCAATTTTGCTTCCACAGGACCTTTTTCTGGTAGAGGAAAAAGCCACAAAACATTCAGTAATTCCTCCCAAATCAAAGCAATATATAGATGTTAGTATAAGTCACTTCACAGTTTACATTGCTTATTGATCTAATGCCTTTGAAGATGTACTGGATAATAAAACAAAATTTACTAGAAAACTTCATCATGCTGTTTGAGCTCCATTCTTTGTTTCAAATATGCAGAAATGGAGAAGGGAAAAGGAAAGTGGTTTGATTATAACCTAATGAGCTGCTGAGTCACACAGGGAATGCTGACACATTTAATGAAGCAAACAAGAAGGTCCCAGGTGATACACACGGATTCATTCCCATTTCAATATTATTGAACAACTCCTCCTCCCTGTGTTAGGCTCATTAATTCTGGTTTTCCCAGTTTGACCAGACTGTATAGATTTAGTTGGCACGTTCACCTAATGACAGTCTGGCCGTGTTATCAACGAAAAATATCAGCAGGGCACTTTTCCTAGCTCCAATAATTCAAATGCTTGTTTCTGCCAAAACTGAAATAAGTCCTACTAAATTCCAGCTTCTGGCAATTCTGAAAAAGGTTACCGGGGGCTTTGAACAAACACGTGAGACAATGCCAGAGCCAGACCAAAGTGCAGTTACCTTTTGGCTTGTAGCAGGGTGTGGGCACGATGCACTCCTCCTTGATGTGCAGTTTGAGCTGAGGGTTGCAGCCCCCCACGTGCTGCCCACGGTGATCGAGGCACAGCACCACCCTGTAACGCAGCCCCCGGCCACAGGTGACAGTGCACTGAGGACAGAGGGACAATAAACTGGTCAGCCTGTGTCCTAAACAACAGCTCAGCCTGTGCCCTGTGCGGGGAGAGCAAACTGATCAGTGTGTCCCCTGTGTGGGGACAGCAGGGACAGCAAACTGGTCAGCAGGGACAGCAAATGGGTCAGCAGGGACAGTAAACTGGTCAGCAGGGACAGCAAACTGGTCAGCAGGGACAGCAAACTGGTCAGCAGGGACAGCAAANTCATGGACTACAAGAGCACAGACACAGAGATGGATATTGAAAGGGGGCAATGGATGATGGAAGGGGGGGTTCATCGGGCGTTTAGGGAGCCTGAACCTCTCAATACCTCAGCAATGGGGAAAGAGAGAGGGAACTGCTGTCAGGAAATTGGGATAAAAGAGGGAACTGCGTGCTCTGGGAATTGGAGAGACCCCATGGGAAATGCCCATGGCCTCTCCCTTTATTCATCAATAAAGTTGCGGGACTCCTCTGTCTTCTTTTTGGACATAAACCTCTGGTGCTTGTGGATTAATTTTCCTAAAAGCAGGGACAGCACAACAACAGCTCAGCCTGTTCCCTATGCAGGACAGCAAACAGCTCAGTCTCCTGGCTGGCTGTGCAAACACCACTCCAAAGGATGCTAGCAGCACCAAGGAGGGGCTCATGGAAGTTTTCCTGCAGAGATGTATGGATTTGGACCTGCATTGCCAGGTGAATAAGGAAAAGGTTGATGCTGGGAAAAAAATGTCAAGGTTTTGGGAATGCAGGGGATTTCTGGAGGTTCTGTGGAGCTTATCTGATTGGCAGCAGAATGAAATGGAGGTGTCCAATCTCTCACAGTGGACATTTTCAGTTTAAGCTGGGTCCAGGGAGCTGCATTTTCCACACTCCTGTGTCACTGATGTCATCGGGGTGAGCTAAGGAATGACAGGGGTGCTGAGATATCTGCCTGTATCACATAATTACAGCCAGGAGACCTTGGCTGATGCTTTTGTTACTATAATGAAAGGTAAGAACGCTGGAAAATCACCCTTGCAGACTTGCCAGCCCCTGAGACAGACCTGCCTTTGGCTATTAGAGCCAGTGAAATACTACATTTATCAAGAACTGAGACATAAACCTGACTGCAAAGGGGCCTGACCTCTGTCTCCAACTTCACCTCCATGCAAAGCAGGAATTCAGCAGGCAGAAGGAATTCTATGTGCATTCTTCTCCACACTGACACATCAACCTTCTGATTATCAGGCAGAATTGCTTACAGCAAGCTTTTCCCAGTACTGTTGACTATCTTTCACTTTTCTAATAGTCATGGGCTATTAACAAATAGTAAAACACAACTAGAGGCTTTCATCAGAAAACAACAATAAAGGTGCAAATTAATTTTCAACTTACTTGAGACCACTCCATTGCCACCCATTTAGGACAGTCAAACAGATTGCAGGTCTGAATGACTTTGGGCTTCGGGGCATACATGCATTTCCATTCCTCCACTTGCAGAATCTCTCCATGAATGGTCTCCTCTACACACACAAAACTTCTCCTCTGAATTCCACCTCCACAGGAAACTGAACACGCAGTCCACGGGTTATGTTCCCACCTGGAAAAAAAAATCCTCATAAGGCTCCTCCTTATTCCACCAACCTCTATTAAAAATATAAACTATTGAATCCAACCTTAGTGTGGATCAAAATTTAATCAGTTAGCAGTTTAGTTACTGGATTCTTACCACACACAAACATATCGACTCACAGACTTACCTCGCATTATTCCAGGCTTAAATATCAGAAAAAAACAGAACTCGAAATATATGTCAAAACTCAACAGAAGAACGAGAAGAGCGAGCCATGGGGCATTAACCATGGAGTTGATAGTCCAAAGCTGTGTGCTGAGATACCAAAATGTCACAACAACACATTTGAAAAGCAAGAGTTACACTGTTCTTTGACTTAAATGAATTGCCAGAGTTAACTAATTTTCTTTTAAAAATTCAGGAATTACAGAGCAATTAACTGTTTAATGAATTAGCAGCTCATGGATTTGTATATGTAAGGCTCACTGTGCTCTAGGCAATGCAAGGCTTGCAAGTGTTTATAGCAAGAAGTTTTACAGTTGTTTTTCTTTATCTCATCAGTCTCAAACACACTCCAGATCCCTCACTCCCACAAGCGTTTTCAAGATGGGGTGAGGTCCATGGCTACTGGGGAAAAGGGGGGTCTTGGGCAAGCAGTCAGGGAGATGCTTTCCAGAACCCACAGCTGTCAAGGGATCCTCAGCAGTCCAACAAGCCTGAAATAAATGGAGGCATTCCAAAAGCTTTAAAAGAAAATTTTCATCCTGGGAAATTTTTCCTATTTATTTCAAAAGAATTCTCCATCTGTAAAAATATTTCAGTGGGGCATTTACAACTGCAGCCACAGGAGAACTCTTTCAAGATCTCGTGGTGTGCTCCAGGAGTTTCCCAAAAGTTCCTGGTGTGGATGGGGACGTGGTGAGCACTGCAGGGCAGTGTCCCCATGGCCCTGGGGTGGGATGGAGGATGGCTGTGCTGCTCAGGGTGAAGGGCTCTGCACGTCCAGAGCTTTGTCAGAGCAAAGGAACAGGCAAGGAAAGAGAAGGAAAAGGAGAGGTGGCACGGGCCAGCACAGGGTGAGGCATTCCAGCTCCTTGGCACATCCTGCTGCCCTGGAGCAGGGCTGGCACCCACCCTGGACAGAGTCACCTCCTGATGCAGGCAAATGAACATTCAGCCAGTTTTCTTTCAGAAATTCCTGCAAGACAAGGTGTTTCTGCATCTGGGTGGGGTTTTCTCACGAGCCCTCCCAGCACAACACAGCCCATTTCCCCTCTCCATCCTGCTGGCACCATTCCCCAGCCCCTCGGCCGCCTGTTCCAACCCTTTCTCTGCTGTCCCATCCCTTTCTCTGCTGTCCCAGCCCTTTCCCTGTTGTCCCAATATTTCCCTGCTGTCCCAGTCCATCTTTCCCTGCTGTTCCAGCCCTTTCTCTGCTGTCCCAGCCCTTTCCCTGTTGTCCCAATATTTCCCTGCTGTCCCAGTCCATCTTTCCCTGCTGTCCCAATATTTCTCTGCTGTCCCAATCTTTCTCTGCAGCATCACCCCGGATGATGGTGATGTTTTCTGACAGGACACAGCGAGTGCTGAAATGAGCTGGGCCTCTGTCTGCAGCTCGAGGTGTTTGAAATAAGAGAAGCTGCCCACAGCTTTATCACAGAATAATCTCTCTCACCGCAGCGCCCTGCAAACGTGCTGAGCACAGTCAGGCACAGAAAGGGGGATTAAATTTCTCTTCCAAGTGCTCTCCAAGCCCTAAGTGGTTCAGAAGATGAAATGCTCCTGTAAATACATTAAGCTGAGTTCCAGAAGAGACCTGAAGTCCAAAGGAATTGGCAGAAGAGATGGAAAGGGAGAGACACAGAACATCATTAGAGAGCTCTACAGGATGAAGCTGTAGAGTAAAAAAAATCCCAATCTGTGAATGAAAGCCAAAGCACATCACAGGACAGGAGATCCACGAGGACAAATTGCTGCAGAAATAAACTGTGGCATTTATATCAGCTGTAATCAGTAGCTCCACTGAGCTGTGCAAGTCTATGATTTCATTCTGATTACTTCATATCTTGACTTCTTTAGAAAAATACACATTATTCATTACATGACATAATAAAGCAGAGGTTCAAGTCAAATAAATATGCAACTAACTCATCAACTGTAATTCTTTACATTAAAAGCAAATGTGACTCAATGCTGTTTAGTCCTAACATTCTTTATAAAACATCTAAGGGTTCCTGAGATTTAAATCCTTGTAATTTATTTGGGAGTTTAAAAAAAAAAGTAACAAACTGTTCTCTGATGACTTCTTTTAAGGCAATAGATATTTCAACAATTCAGTGCCTTAAAAGTGACATGTCACCTTTGATGTCAATAAATAAACTGCAGATCGAAAGAGGAGAAGGATCAGAACTCTCAAGAGAAAATGAATTTCTAGACTCCAGCAAATAGTGAAATCTGTTCTATAAAATCTCCTACATTTTCAAAATAAAAACCTTTCAAGAGAAGAATTCCTACACACAGTTTAAAGATGATGCCTTCCTCAGCACTCCAGCAGGAGAAGGCTGAGGGGGACAACTGTTTATTTGAAAGACTTCACATTGGTATTTTCAAGGAGAGAATATTAACCTCTGACTGTTCAGCTAATCATCCAGAGCACACTAAAATAAATCACAAGCTTCAGAAATGTTTACAGGACTGTTGTAAACCTGCTCTTCAGTATAGAAAAAAAATCAGATGTTCCATTATTCTAGGACTAAAATAGTGTATTTGCAATGAAATGTGTGCTAAAGCTGACACATATGCTATCCTGATTATACATACCGAGGAAGGGGCTGGAAGTGATCATAGGGCATGATTTCTTTAAATCCATCACTGTCAAAAAAGAAAAAAGCATCATTATTTCTCATACTGTACATCAAGTACATCCTTTTATGTGATCATGCTTAAAGTAAGCAATTCCCAGTGTGAAGTGAAGGAATCTTACTTCATTACACACGAACCTTATGGCAAACCAAAGGTATGATCTTACCTGTTCTGCATGGATAAAGAACTATTCACACACAGTTTATCCATTTCATACCACCATCAAATATTAAATGACCAAGCCTCCAGCAGAGAAATTTATTAAAGTCTGTGTTAGTTCATTAACAAGAAAATATTCCCATCCTTGTGTGTGTAAGAAAGCCTGCTGACGGATGGGAGTGACAGTGGAATAAATGCACCACAGGATTGATCCCAAATGGGTTCTGAGTGCTGCTCAGGACCTTCTGGAGCTGCTGGACTGCACAGGGCAGGCACAAAGCAATGCTAGGAAATATGTATTATATCCACGAGTACTTTCCTTTTCCTGGCTGTAGAAAGGAAATTTGCAAGGTAAAATATAATTACACATTTTCTTTCCTCTAATTTTCCCATTCCAGTTTTGGAACATTTGGCACCCATTGCCAAATGAAGCATTACTGAAGTTTTTCTGCTTCATACAATGATCAACTTTCCAGGAAAAAATCTTAAAAGCTTGCACATCTATAACTGTTAGAGGTCACTATCAACGATTATGTCCAATGGGAACAAAAGGAAATGGACAGTTTAGCTATAGGAAATGAAATCCATCGAGAGTGTTTCCTTTTCTTGCACACAACCCGAGCTCAGCCAGCTGGCATGTGAATGTGAGGTTCTGGGACTTGATACTGTGATGTTATTTTAAGATTCTTTAGCACAGCCAGGAAACCTCACCAGACAATCCAAAAGTTAGTTTGAAATACTGTGGTGCAATTCAATACAGTTTATGTGTACTACAGCCTTTGTTTGCAATTTGGCACTAATATCCTGTGGCATTTGTACCACAAGCATATTTACTTGGAATGATTTTTTTTTTTAAATTCCTAGATTTAAAGAACCCAAACAAATAGCTTTAATGATTAAATTGTCAATGCTACAGCGCCGTGAGTAATCCAACTTTTATGGCAGGCAAATGAATAAACCAAGTTAAACCATGTGCAAAACTTGCACTGCCTGGCTGTTCTCAATGGCAGCATCAGTAAATCCTAAACAGGCAAAAAGTCTGTCCCCCTCACAAAATCCTCATCCTACTGCTGTCCTACCCAGCACCAGACAAAGCAGAATTAGCCCCTGAACAAACTGGTATTTACAACATCTCTGCATAAACAAAATCTCCAATTTTGTGGCACTGAAATGTCACACCTGAGCGGGCAGAGGTGTCAGCCTTTCACACGGCAATAACCAACAAGAGAAAGAAACCTTCAAGGTATAAAAAATTGAAATTAGGTAAATAGAATTGCTTGTTCCTTAGTAAGTGCCTTTATTTGCCATACTGACCTGGAAGGGCAGGGATCCATGTTGCATTCCTTCAGTTTGGGTTTGGGTTTCTTGTTCTCGGGGTGGTAGTGACAGTAGTGGTCAGGAACGACGCGCTTCAGGCGAATGTCCACGCACTCAGCTGAGTTCAGCTGATAGCCTAAGGCAAAGGCAAAGTTAATTTTTGTAATGGAGATAAAGTAAAACAGCCTTATCTCTGTGTTGAATTAATTTGCTGTCTTATTCTTTCTTTGGTTTGCTTTTAAACAAGGAAACACTGAGCAGCAAGCACACGACCAGGGCAATTCTGCAAAATAATTATATTAACCTGTCTTTACACTACATGAGCTTCCAGCACTTTATTCTACCAGTATTTTAAGAGTGAAGCATTTCCTTGTGATGCAGGAATACATGTGCTGCACCAGCTCACCTGTCACAAGGCAAAACTATGAAGCCATATGGTTCTGGTACATGTTCCACAACTCAAAACTGCCCTCCTCCAAGGAGGAGTCACCAGGATGCTGGAGAGCTCCATTACACAGTCATTCATGCTAAAAGAAATAAATACTTGAAACAGAAAGCCAGAGGAATTGAAGATGAGATCCAAAAACATCGCTAAGGAACTGCAGAAAACCAAGAAATGGGTTCAAGAACATTCCTAGTTGAAGAGCCAACGAAAGAAAACTTGAACTAACTACTTGGTGAAAAACAAATAATAAAATATGTGTGGGGACTGGTTGCAAGAAGGGATCTGAGTTTTATAAACCACTCGGTTGATTTTTTGGCTAAGAAAAAAAAGACCCATTCGAAAAAGCTTACTTGGACTTAAACCGAGGAGAGGAGGAGGATGTTCTGGTATGCGCAAAGAAAAAAAGGTTTAAACCACAAGAATTAAAACCAAACCAAGTCAACAAACTAACAGCTCAAGTCTTAGTGCCTACTGAAAAGGCTCAGTATCATGTGTCAGTGGCTTCAGTTGTGTGTCTCTTGGCTGATCCAAAGTGTCATCATGCATGAGAGTGATAACCATAAGAAATAAAAACGGTTCCAGTGCTCACAGCATCTCTGCTTCAGCTCTTGTAAGCACTGAAAGGACCCAGGAGAAATGGCACTTGCAAACAAGAGAAACACAATTTTTAAACTTTCTTGCTCTTTCAAGTTTGACGGGGCTTTCTGAGATGCCCCTTCCAGCTCGTGGGGATTGCAGAATTAAAGGCAGAAGCAGCATCCCAGTGAGGAATGGCAGTGCACTGCTTCCAATTCTCTGCTGTGAGAACTTTTACTGCCAGAAGCAGCTGCCAAACAGACAATGTGGACACTCAATCCACTCTCAGATAACAGGTTAAAGCCAGGCAGCTGCAGTGCAGCTTCAGTAAAATGCCATTCTCAGCACCAGCACTTTCACAACTGAGCAGCTCATTTTTGTGCTTCTTCAGCTCCTGTCCTCCCTGAGCACAGCCAAGCCCCTCTATAAAGGTACCAGGTTTATATTGTGGGCAAGCAGCTGCAAAGTAGGGCTTTGAAAAGTGGATAATTTCAGAGACTGACATGTAGCTGTAGTTTTCAGCAGTCTGGATAAGGCTGGATTTGAGCCAACCTTTGAAGGTAAATACATCCCCTGAGCCATCCAGCATTTACATGCAGCCCTCAAAAGGAGCTGTGATGCTTTATACTTCTTCCCTTGTCAGACAGGCTAAGGAAAAAAATGATAAACACAGTGTGATGGAATCATCAGAGGATATGCATTGCCACTCACAGCTCCAGCAAGAATCCCCTTCCCAGGCCAGGGATCTGGACAGACACAGTAGTTTCCTGTGGGATTGCATATCAAACCCATCCACTGTCTGCAGTTCAGCTTACAGTGAGGTGCAAGAGCCAAAATGGTCCATCAAGAGATCCCCAGACTCGGCTCGTACTTAAAACATCTCTCACTCTCTTTATTCATGTCCCAAGGAACTATTTAAACCATATTTGCACTCTGCAGAAATCCCTGTACTGCAGCATGGCGGGTGTTTTCCAGGTGAGCCAAAGGCAGAAGGCAGCTGCCATCAGAATGGAAAAACTGCCCTGCACAGCAAAAACTGCCATGGCAAACTCATCCTGCCACAGAAAACTCATCCTGCCATGGCAAAAACTGCCACAGCAAACTCATCCTGCATGGAAAACTCATCCTGCCATGGCAAAAACTGCCACAGCAAACTCATCCTGCATGGAAAACTCATCCTGCCATGGCAAAAACTGCCACAGCAAACTCATCCTGCATGGAAAACTCATCCTGCCATGGCAAAAACTGCCACAGCAAACTCATCCTGCATGGAAAACTCATCCTGCCATGGCAAAAACTGCCACAGCAAACTCATCCTGCATGGAAAACTCATCCTGCCATGGCAAAAACTGCCACAGCAAACTCATCCTGCATGGAAAACTCATCCTGCCATGGCAAAAACTGCCACAGCAAACTCATCCTGCATGGAAAACTCATCCTGCCATGGCAAAAACTGCCACAGCAAACTCATCCTGCATGGAAAACTCATCCTGCCATGGCAAAAACTGCCACAGCAAACTCATCCTGCATGGAAAACTCATCCTGCCATGGCAAAAACTGCCACAGCAAACTCATCCTGCATGGAAAACTCATCCTGCCATGGCAAAAACTGCCACAGCAAACTCATCCTGCATGGAAAACTCATCCTGCCATGGCAAAAACTGCCACAGCAAACTCATCCTGCATGGAAAACTCATCCTGCCATGGCAAAAACTGCCACAGCAAACTCATCCTGCATGGCAAAAACTGCCATGGCAAACTCAACCTGCATGGAAAACTCATCCTGCCATGGCAAAAACTCCCCTGCATGGCAAAAACTGCCAGGGCAAACTCATCCTGCCACAGCAAACTGCCCTGCCATGGCAAAAACTCCCCTGCATGTAAAACTCATCCTGCATGGTAAACTGCCCTGCATGGTAAACTCATCCTCCATGGCAAACTCATCCTGCCATGGCAGAAACTCCTCTGCCATGGCAAAAACTCCCCTTCATGGCAAAAACTGCCACGGCAAAAACTCCCCTGCATGGTAAAACTCATCCTCCATGGCAAACTCATCCTGCCATGGCAAAAACTGCCACAGCAAACTCATCCTGCCACGGCAAAAACTGCCACAGTAAACTCATCCTGCATGGAAAACTCATCCTGCCATGGCAGAAACTCCTCTGCCATGGCAAAAACTCCCCTTCATGGCAAAAACTGCCACGGCAAAAACTCCCCTGCATGGTAAAACTCATCCTCCATGGCAAACTCATCCTGCCATGGCAAAAACTGCCACAGCAAACTCATCCTGCATGGAAAACTCATCCTGCCATGGCAAAAACTGCCACAGCAAACTCATCCTGCATGNTCCCCTCCATGTCAAACCTCCTCCATGCCAAGCTCCCCTCCCAGCCCAGCTCATCTCATCTCTCCTTTCTCTGCACAACCAGACAGACACAGGGGCTGAGCTGCACCTCATCTCAACTGCAGTGCTTAAATCAGGGGCAGATGCTGCAGCACCCCCTGTGCTGCTCCAGCTGCCATCAGGAATAAATATCTATGATCAAACACCCAAAGGTGCTGATGGTAGCTGCCCTTTAAATTCTGTTCACTTATTCTGCTTTCTGTGTAACTGATTTCTCAACTAAATATTCTAAAACTCTCCCTCATGTAGACTACATGGCCAGATATACCTTCTTTCTTCATTACTTGATTATACTTGTTTTAAAATCTTAGCTTTAAGTGTTTCTTTGCTTACTTTCCCCAAATATCCTTTATGAGTTGCAAATTTCCATTTTGAATGTTGTGTTTTTATTTCTTAATCAATGTTCTTACTCAAATGAATATCCTTTCTGGAAAAACATGATTTCCAGTCCCAACATGTAAAAAACCCTATGCTGATACCAGCTTAACCAACCTACTCAGCTGCTCCTCTGTCATTTATTTTCCACAAGAATCACCAGTGTACAAAGAAACACAAACATTTAATCAATAAAAATGAAGAACAAAGGTTGTAAATCAGCTACTTTTAACCTTCCGCTGTTATCATTCCTGAAGATTTGCCATTACTCACCTCCTCCACACGTCACCGTGCAGGGGAAGAACTCTGTCTGTCTCCACTGGTGACTGATGGGTTGATAGAAGAAGAACTGCACCACGCTTTCTTTTGATCCAGAGTACCTGGTCTGAAGAAATTTCCATTACAACACACGTGTGCACTGTGCTCAGCTGTTCTTGGCATTTCATCAGGTAACAGCAGTGCAGAGCAAGATAACAGACATAAAACCTCGAGAAAGTCTAGAGCAGCCATTAAATTTAACTTCCCAACAGCCAAACATTCGAACGTTGCCTTGTTTTTCAAATTATTATGCAACCATTTGATTATCCATCCTTGAATGGCAAAGTTCCTAACTGCATTCTTATTGGTTTATCTTTATCTTATTTATTTTCTACATATAAATACCTTAATGTGTGTTGCAAGCCATTGGGATGTGTTCTGGATAGACAAGACATTGAAAAGGTTTAGGAAGGGTCTGCTGAAGCAGTGCTCAGGCTCAGTAGGTGGCAGTCTGCAATTGGATTAGCTCAATCCAGGCACAGGGTCATGGATTGTGATTCTTTCAGCAATGTTTAAAACAAAAATCCTGACCATTTTTACCATTAAATATCCTGTGGTTATTTTCCACCACAGGAAAAAAACGTTAATCTCGTAACATTTTAATTTGTTTGGATTATTTTAGCATAAATGATCTCTGGGCTGTAATTAGGATTTCTTCCTTGCTGGCTAAAGGATTTTGTTGCATTGCCACAACCTGATGGCCAGCTGCCACTGTGTCACACGTAGCTGCAGTGACTTTGTACATTTGTACACACACACACCCCACCTTGATAATGAAATCTGCTCCAAGAGGTCCCTGGATCTTTAGGATTTCCCTGTCTGTGCTCTTCTGAAACTCCACAGTTGTATTTTCAATGACAAATGTTCCAGGAGCATTGAAACTGTGCTCTCCCTTTTCTCCTTGCAGTGTTTTTGACTCTATAACTAAAGAAGAAACATGCCATTAGTAAACTTAAACAGGTTGGGGTTTTTTTTGTCTTCAAGAAAGTCAGAAAGCAATGCCTACAACTCTGCCTTGCAAGTACCAGCTGCATATGTGCATTAAAAACACCCCCAGAGCAGCTGTGAGAATATGAACTGTTCACATTATGGGCTGACAGATAATTGCAGGACAAGCCAGCACAGGAATATCTCTCTGAACACAATATTCTTTCATACCAGAGGCACTTCTCAGAAAGTTTTTCCTCCACCAAATGCCCTGCAACACTTGGTAGAAGCAATAAACGGAGCAGGAAAAGCTGCAAGAAACTCAGAACTGATAAAATCAAGAAACACAAAAACACCTCATACTTCCATGCAACTCCAAATCTGAGCAATCAGCCTGCAGAGGAGCTTGAACGGTGCCAAACCCATCTGACTGCCAAACTCCATACCTGCATCTCTCTACCAAGGCCATCACTGCATTTGGGGCATTTCCCAAAGGAGGGGAGGATGGCCCTGTCCCCAAACAGGGGGATGAAAAACCTCCCTGTCCCCAAACCCTCCCTGAGCTGCTCTCCACTCCTTGGAAACATTGAACAGCCCACAACCTCCCAAAGGGAGTGAAGGATTCCAGGATTCCAGGATTAAATCCCTTCCAGCAAACTGACTGAGCTGTGAGTGGACAGAGCTAAAGGAAGATGTTCAGAATAAAGGGAGAATTTTGGGCTCCCTACAGCAGAGAGGCACCACAAAGATGCTTGAGTTGAAATGCACTGGTCTGGTTACAATCTACCAGAGCACTGCATGGGAAAAGCATGAATGTCAGATGAGCTCAAGGCAGGCTAAAAGGAATCTTTTGATGAGCTATAAATACCCTCTTTCTCTCACCACCTTGCCTTTTTTGGTACTTTAAACAAAGTTACCTAAGTCAGGCTAGACAATTTAAGTTAAAAGCATCTGGTTTTCCCTGCACTGAACACATACCCTGAATGCTGCAATCCATCATTACTGTTTTCTTCCTTCACATTTTTAAAATAAATATGCATTCCTGAGCACCCCCAACAAAGAGAATAAAGAAATTATAGAGTGAATTAAATTCCTTGAAAACATTACCAACATTATCCCAAGCTTCTAAGCATTAGGTTCCATGTGCTCATAGGGATAACAAAGATCATACACATGGCTGGGACGAAGTTTCAGGACGGATTTGTTTCTAGGAAATGACTTTATGTTAATCACAGGCTGTGAATGTAGTGGTGAATCAAATGCACTTTGTCCAAGAGAAAACATAAAACTCTGGGAATCAATGTGCCCCACTGTCCAGCACATTTCCATTGGGGGCAAAGAGATATAATTTAATCCCAGAAAAAAAACCCAAGTATTTAGATGATTACTACATATTTCTGTTTGTCACTTTTAAGGAAGTTTTCTTTTCCTGATTGCATTACAAAATAACCCTTTAGAATATGGAACTCTGTATTCTTGGGTTAAGCAGATTCTAAACTTACACTGTTTAACAGTAAATAATAATGCACAGTGCCTGTTGTTGTCCCATTTTGTCAAATAAGTGGAAAACCAAATCTCAAGAACTTCCAGCTCCAAATAAATTCATTAAGATCTCAGGGTGCAGGACCCCTTTGAAACTAGAATTTAAGATTACAAGGCAAGGCATGCAGCTGGTGGAAAAAGATGATGAAAATGTTTATTTGGTGACCTGAGCTACATTTGTGAAGAGTCTTTTTCTTAATTTTCTTGATTTAAAAAGGGTTTTTTTATGTTTCTCTAAGCAGAAAACAAGAATGCTGTACAGCAACCAACAACACAGCAACTCCCTGAGAGCTGCCCCAGGTTTCCATCAGCCCTACGCCAGATTTGGACCCAAGGTGTTCCTGTGCAAGGTGCAGCTCCAGAGCCATCCCTGGATCTCTGCAGGTCACCCCAGCCAAGCTCAGGGTGGCAGTTGTTAATTTCTTGGTTATTTTCCACCAAATCTTTTACCAAACCCAAGCAGACAGAATTACAGGGGCCCATATTTGTTAAAACCCCAAATTACCATCCTGGCTCCCTGGTGATGCTGTTTCCTGTCTCAGAGCATCACAGACACAAAGCACTCATCCCGACCATCCTGGAAGAATCCCAGTCCTTGCTCAGACACTGCTGGGTGCAAACAACACTCAGAGCATCATTCTCAAACTGCTACGGGCTCCATCTCCAAGAACATTCCCATTTTTGATTAGTGCTTTCCTGGAACAAAACCAGCCCATAAACCCAGGATGGAGCACCACAGAACAGGAGATAAAGCTGCAGACACTCCATCGGGCTCCTTCTGCTGCTGCTGACTCTGCTGGAAGGACAAATCTATCCTGAAATATGAAATGTTCACAACAAACAGCCTCTGCTTCACCTGCTAAATTCAACTCCTTGCGAGCCAGGAAAAACACCTCTGACAAATGGAACCTGTCGTTATAGGTGGTTATTTTTAAAATTCTGCCTTTAATTGTACCAGCACACCCACACTGAGTCAATGAAGTGCAGACAAAGGACCATTTGGTGTCTTCTGATGGGTGACAAACCCACAACACAGAAGGGAAGGTGGAGGAACATCTCTGGAGCTCCAGCTCTTACAAACCCCACAATGGAGCCAGAAACCACTGCCCCTCTCTCCTCACAACAGCTCTCTGTGGTTTTCCTCCTCTGCAATTTTAATTTGAGGTAGAAAATGTCTAAATCCTCGCAGATTTGCAAACAGATGTGCTGGTGGAAGTGGTTAAAGGAACATTTCACAATTCCCGTCCAGCTAGAGCGAGCTAACAAAGGTGATGCCAAGCCACAGAATCTTTACAGAACCAGCCCAGGAGAGCTCTGAGCTGTTCCTGCATTCCTCAGGAGCTTTCCAGAAATCCCCCAGCAGCCACTCCATCGAGCACTTTTCCCTCACACAAAGCTGAAACAACAACTTCCTTCTGCAGAAATACTTAAGGAAGTCCAAGAGTCCTGACCTGAACTGGGCAGGATCACTCCTCACACATCCCTGCAGCACTTTTAAAGGGTATTATTTATTTCAATGGATGCTCAGCTTTGTGCATTTTTTACATCAGTGCTATATCTTGAAGTTATTGGCACTCTGGAGCTGTTCTAAAGTGGGAGTTTTATTTCTTTTTAAAGAATGTGACAATGTATTTTTGAAAGCAAACAAACTGATGAGCAATTTTCAAATAAAACTTATTTCTGACTTGTTTATATATCTCAGAGGAGAAGTTATTTTTATTTCTATGATCCAGACTACATCTGCCAGTTTTACAAATAAAAAATTGTTCAAAATGAAATGAATTTATTTCATTGCTTGGTATGGCAGCCCCATTTACCACTGAAAGCATTAATTCTCTATGCAAACCAGGCCTATGGATAAAGAAATTGCTAAAAGTACTGCCATCAGCCTTGTAAGAAAATATTGGGGATCAAAAGTCAGACAGAATAGCAAATGTTTCTCATTGGTGGTATGCACTGACCATTACAAGGAACTGGGATTTGTGCAGTTGTTCACCCTCCTTCATTTGCACCCACATCCCTCTTTAGAGACCTCACCAGAACCTGGTGCTGAGTTTTACACCTGCTATTGATTCCACACACAATCCTCTGAAGGATTTTTGGTTTTTTGCATGTTAAGTGTTTGAGACATCTCCTGTATTGGTTTAAATGAAAGGAACAGAATCCACCACTATGAATTCCATTTCTTTTCACTAAGCAGACCTTGCAGTGTTCTCTAGGACTAATTCCAGGCTGGATATTAAAGCTGGGATGAAGAATCGAGGTATCAAGGTCCTGATCTTACCCATATCACCAAATTTGGATGAGTTCAGACACAAAGCTCTGTTTTTATGTTCTGCCTGTGTACAAACACATAAAACAGCTCAGTCATACCGAGGTGTGCAGGTCCTTTCAGGGTAATTCTCACACTGCGACTCCCATGGGGTACAGCAATCACAGTTTCTTCCCCTAGGAAAATTTAAAAAAAAAAAACTGGTTTAGAAGTTGTCTTTTGTCAGGGAATTTTTACATCTCATAACTAGACTGAAAATTGTCAAATGTGTCTAAGAAAATATTTCACAGCTTTCACAATTTTTCTATTAAAAATAACAAGTTGTTTTATTAAGTACAGTATTCTGAGTCTGCTTGCTATGTTATGCAACTATTGAGACCTACGAATGGATCTGTAAATCTTGCTTGCTCTTGGAAAAGAATTCATTATTAACAATAACAACTGAAATGTCAGTAGTGTATTAGGAACATATTTACACTCTGCTGTCCTAGTTTGATTTCCTGATCACTGAATTGACAGAAGGAATCTGCTCAGTAGTCCTTTACCAAAATCCGCAGCTGCTCAGTCTCATTTTGCCCACACCTCATTTCCTGCTGCAGGTCACAACTTAATAAGTGACAGGACTTACAGGAAATAAATCATCTACTTAACACTAACCCTTAACCAATTACAGACCAGTTAAGAGCAAATATATAATGGCTATAAGGTATATGTTATAACAGTGTCTGCATCTAACTTACCATATAAGATCATTTCTTCCAGTAAGAGAAATTATTTAAATATTTTAAAATGAACCATAAACCAAACCAGCCCCCAACAGGACATGTCAATACAAAACAGCTTTTGGCTGCCTGAAAGGCCTCTGCACATATAAATGTGCATTTTTATAAAGGCAGATCAAAAAGTAATGCTGAACTTGTTAAAGGTCACTGACACACCGGCTCCACAATTAATATATTAGAGGAAGAATAACTGAGTTTAGTTTTAACTAAAAAAACAGCTGAAAAATGTTCCTTTCCACTTTAAACCAGACCCCTCTATAGTCGATGCTAAATTATCAGCTTCTGGTTTACATCTCCTTAGCATAAGCATGATTTCCTGCCAAATGTTCAGAATACTTCGAGCAAATACTGCAATTATTTTTTCTGAAATAAACACCTTCTTATGTTACAGTTTTTATATCGTCAGTTTCTAGGAAGGACATTTAAATATAACAATTTATTTTGGATGTAATAAAACGTGAGCTTTATTAATTTCATACCTGGGTATTCCACCAGAGTGAAAAATACTACAGTAAAACAAAAATACAACTGGAAAAAACATTAACTACTGAACCACTTCATATCTCTCTGCATCTTGGTTTTTCATCAGAGGAACTGCTAAAGATAGCCAGGAGGCAGTGGGTGTGGGTGCCTTTAAAGTGAGGAAATAACTTCTGAATTCACATTGGAGAGCACTGGAGAGAAGGCAGACCTGAGGGGCACAGCTGTCCTTTGTGGGGTGGGAACTGCACCCTGAAAACATCCAAAAATCCTTCACAGGACAAACTGAGCAAAAACAGGATTGTGAGAGCCCAGAGCACCCGAACTGCTGCTCTGAAACCCCTGTGCTGCAGAAATGCTACTCTAACATCTGAGCTGAGATCAAGGCTCACCCTAAAAACTGGAAACGGGTGAGACTTTGTGTTCTGACCCTGGGAAGATCTCTGGACCCTCACACTTTGCAGGACAGGTATTCCCTCATTCCCTCCAGGTACCTCCTGCAGCCCAGGACTCTCCAAATGTGCTCCCACCCTGCACACAGCACTGCCTGCTCAAACTCCAGGATTGCTTTTGCTTTAGATGGTAAGGTTTGATCCTGTTCCTATGGTGTTAATGTGGATTTAGATTTTGGATCTCGGTGAGAGCGAGATCAGACTCCCTGCTATGGTAAGACTGGGAGCTAATCCCCAGGATCAAAATAAAGGAGCCACATTCCTCAACTCAATCCAATTCAGCAGGTTTTATTTATTTTTCCATGTGGGCCATGGTGGACCCATTTACTGTTTCACATATGGGCCAGTTGGGATTTTTCCCTCTCTCCCCTTACAGGGTTTATTTCAGGTCTATAAAAATCTTTCTTTCTGTGTCCTTGCTCAGCACTTATTTGCTGTTCCCTGGTTTTGATCAAAGATAAACAACAATAATCCAGGAACAGCTACAGCACACGGGAGCTAAAAACTCAAAATATTTGGAGATTTGTTGCAGTGGCTTCCCTCATCCACCCTGGTACTGTGCATCATTTCAGAAATCACTGCTGCTGGGCTTTGTGCTGACCTGCCTAATGAAAAAAATCTGGGCAAAGCCAAGAGCAGGACCTGGAGAAAACAAACAGCAGCTCGTCAAGAGAATCACCTCGAGGAAATGCAGTGCAAAATAGGAATGAAATAGCCATGTTCTCAGGAAAAAATGTCTTCAAGACAAAGGAGACCAAGAAAGGAAAGAAGGAACTGTCACACTGCCCATGACAGCCCAAGTAAACCCAACTAAAGGGACACTGAGACTGGAGCAGTGGATGCTGAACACCCAGCACTGCAGAACTGCAGCTGCCTCATGGGACTGATCCTGCTCTGATCCCATGGACTGATCCTGCTCTGATCCCATGGACCGATCCTGCTCTGATCCCATGGACCGATCCTGCCCTGATCCCATGGACCGATCCTGCTCTGATCCCATGGACTAATCCTGCTCTGATCCCATGGACCGATCCTGCTCTGATCCCATGGACTGATCCTGCTCTGATCCCATGGACTAACCCTGCTCTGATCCCATGGACTAACCCTGCTCTGATCCCATGGACTGCTCCTGCTCTGATCCGATGGACTAACCCTGCTCTGATCCCATGGACTAACCCTGCTCTGATCCCATGGACTGCTCCTGCTCTGATCCGATGGACTAACCCTGCTCTGATCCCATGGACTAACCCTGCTCTGATCCCATGGACTGCTCCTGCTCTGATCCGATGGACTAACCCTGCTCTGATCCCATGGACTAACCCTGCTCTGATCCCATGGACTGCTCCTGCTCTGATCCGATGGACTAACCCTGCTCTGATCCCATGGACTAACCCTGCTCTGATCCCATGGACTGCTCCTGCTCTGATCCGATGGACTAACCCTGCTCTGATCCCATGGACTAACCCTGCTCTGATCCCATGGACTGCTCCTGCTCTGATCCGATGGACTAACCCTGCTCTGATCCCATGGACTAACCCTGCTCTGATCCCATGGACTGCTCCTGCTCTGATCCGATGGACTAACCCTGCTCTGATCCCATGGACTAACCCTGCTCTGATCCCATGGACTGCTCCTGCTCTGATCCGATGGACTAACCCTGCTCTGATCCCATGGACTAACCCTGCTCTGATCCCATGGACTGCTCCTGCTCTGATCCCATGGACTGCTCCTGCTCTGATCCGATGGACTAACCCTGCTCTGATCCCATGGACTGCTCCTGCTCTGATCCCATGGACTGATCCTGCTCTGATCCCATGGACTGATCCTGCTCTGATCCCATGGACTCTGTGTTCTGCAGTGACTGGACACCATCAGGTGCTTTTCTGGGATGCATCTCCTGGTGGAGCTTCATCCAAAACAATTCCAATTAGTGCTCTCCAAGCCCCCTCTGTGATGTGAGCTGAGGAACAGCATGTTAGGGCCATGATGAAATCAGCTCCTCATCCACAGCAAATTGCTGATGCCTTGGCATTCCCTCCCTCCCTCCCCACACAGATTTCCTGCCAGAGCAGTCCCAATTCCCTCTTCTGGCTCTACACACGGTTGATTTTTCCCCTTCCTCTCCAAGTGTTTTTCAGTCCATCTCCCAGCCAGATTCCTTATCTAACCTCAGTCATGTTCTGTCCCTCTTTCCCTGCCCCAGTGTGTGTGTACAGCTAGTCCCACATCCTGCACCACCTTCCCCTGTGTCCCTTTCCTTACTGCAGGAGCTAACATCACATTTTTCTGCTCAGCTCATCTCGTCTTTCCCTCTCCTCTTGTGATCTCATCACTCCCAGCCATGAGCCTGAAGCTCAGGAGATGAGAAACTCTTCACAAAATCTCTTCTGAATGTGAGGTGGGAGGCACCACAGAGTTCATCCCACGGCACCTTCTCTACACTGCAGAAAGGCAGAAACAAGAACAACCCAAGGAAAATTCGTAATATCTTATTTCTGGAAAAGCAGCATGTTTGTGTATTCTAAGGAAACTGCACTCATATGATCTGGGCAGTTACGACTTGTAACAAGCTGGAGAACACTTACAAGGATAAAGTTTTCACAAATTTCAGCTGTTAAGATCCAAGAAGAAAACTTCATTCCAGAGAAGCTGAAGGAAAAGGTTGGGATTTTTTTTGTAAAGGTTGTAGTAAAATGTGTGTTGATGTTCACAGACATTGCAAAAGATTTATCCATGACCAGAAGGCCACTGCCTGCCAAATCTCAAATCCCTGACCTGTGAGCAAGTCCAACAACAGGGGGATGCTAAGACATATTAAAGAAAAGGTTTCAATAATGTTTTGACAGTGGGAAACAACATGTTTTCCTCCTCTACAATGCTCAGAATATGCTGAGTTGTTTTGGCTGAATTTTCTCCAAAACACATAGCAGCACCTGGCATGAAAGGTTTCTGACACAACTGTTGTCAAATAATCCTTCATAAAACTGAGGTATCAGGCAACCTTGGCAATTGGGGTTGCTAGATTCATCTTCATTGATTCCAAAGAGGAAAAAAAAATGTGCTTGATGGTGGAAAGCACCAGGCCAGAGGGGAGTTTGGTGTGGCAAACACAGCCAGACTCTTTGGTAAGGCTCTAATTCCAATGTCCTTCCTCTTTTAAACTTCATATTTTCAGAACTACTGAAACCTGCAGAGTAACTCCCAGTAAGATGTTAATCGTGAGAAAGAATGGCAACATTTGAGCCAAACACACCAAAAAGGAGATGGAAGTATTCATCCCTTTCACTGTGTGCTTTTTGTACCATACGAGTAGGAACTTGCCCCTGAAGTTCAACTGTCTTCAGACACCACCAAAAAAAAAAAAAAAATCAAAGTTAATTTGAAAACCAGGTACTTTCAAGCACAGGCCACTATTTCCATAAAACTATCTATAAGGTATTTCCATGATTTAAAAACACTGCTGCAGCATCACACATCCTGCAACACGAGGATACCCTCTAAAACAAGATGTGCATCTTGATGGTTATTCCTGATAGAACAAATTGACTAGCTCTATTAAAAAAAAAAAAAAATGCATATCTCAAATTCTTTCCTAGCTATACCCCAATGTGTGGTATCCCTGATGGAATTTCCACAGCCTAATCTAGCACAGACTTTGGAATAAGGAGCTTTGTGAAACTGCAAACAAGAACACAGTCAAAAGGTCAATACACACAGCTACCACAGAGCAGAAAACACAGTCAAGGGTCAATTAGCACAGGAGCAATTAGCACAGGAGCAATTAGCACCTACTTTTTTCTGGTGAGCCGTGTGCCTTAGCCTGTCCCCTGACGAGCCTGCAGGTTGAGCCATCCCCTGCACAGACCCCACAATTGTCCTCCTTGGCGTTGCTCCCCAGCTGTCGATCGCAGCCCACTGCCTGCCAACACCAACAGCACGTCAGAGGGCAGAGCTCAGCAGTTTTATTTATTTCTGCAATTTTATTTATTATGTTATCCTCTTGGTTTTATGGGTTGGCCTCATTCTATCAAAACGTACCTTGCCATTTAGGATTTTGAAAGCACGCTGTCATTTCCATGATTTTAATGATGAACCACAACAACTGATATATTAAGCAATTCAAGCATAGAAAATACATGAATCCATTTCCCACCACTTGTGTGAATGAACACCATTGAGCATTAATCTTTCCAACACAAGGGATAACTATGTTATTTACATTTTGGTTTTCATCTCTGTTTAATTATCTCTCAGAAAGGATAAATGCAATAAAATAATCCAACTTAAAAATTTAAAGGTCATTTCAGCTTCACAGACATACTCCAGAGCCTGGCCATTCAAAATTTAACTGACACTTGTGTAGATCTATTTGCCATTTACATCTATGTAAATTACAGATGCATTTGCTAACCAGCTTTTAAAAAACTTGGACAATTCACTTCTCACCTTTTGATTTTTTTCTGGTTTATGAATATAAGACTCATACTATAAAAGTTTCCAACCATTATTATAGAAACACCCAAACTCACACACTGCCAAATATTCAAAAAGCAATTTTTAAAAGAACTGTCAACTGAAAACCCTCCAGATTACAATGAAAACATTTTTCCAGGTTTTTCTTTTTCTTTGTGCCAGTCAATTCCACAAGAAGAATTGTTGAAGAAGAAGGATGGGATTTTCTTCACTCCAAGAAGGATGGGAGTGAGAATGGAAAGACAAAGAATAGACAAAATTGACTAAAAGCACCTCCCTGCTGAATGGAAGATAAATTTTGGCCTCACCCATCTTACTCTTCACCATTTCACAGGGGAGTTTTTCAGGGAGCAATGTGGTAAAAAGCTGATCTCCAGCTTCAAGCTTGCTCAAGCCAGCCCACACACCTCTTATATTCACATATCCCTCAGAAAGGCAGCTAATTTGTCAAAGGTGTAAATATTTAACAAAAATCCAAACTGACACATGGATAGAAAACCCTCTGGAAAGTCCCAGTGAAGAGCAGTGATAGAATTCTGTAAGTGGGCAGCCTCTGTTGTACAAAAGGGAAGGGCAGGAGCTGCCAGGACCCAGCTCTGACAGAGCCAGGGGACACAGGAGGGTCCAGGACACGAGCAGGGCTGGCTCCTCAGCCACACAAATCACACCCAGCCACTGCCAAACACGGGGAAATGCAACCTCACAGCTTCACATGTCTATGGAAAAGAAACCAAAGCAGCCCCAGCTCCCCCTGCAGCCCCTGTCCCTCGTTTTCCCAATTCCCTCCAGCCTGAGCTCCCCTCAATGGGGACACTCCCAGCCCTTCAGCTGAGAACCTGCTGCAGGAAGGCATCAGATCTACCAGACAAACCCACATTAACAGCAGGAAATCATTTTATTCCTGCAACCGAAGGGGATCTTAATCCTATGTCGCCCAGCAAGGAATTAATTCTAAAAATAAACAAGCCGCCTGACATTAAATCATTTCCATTTTAACAAAAAGTTAGTTGTAAAAATGAAGCAAATTAACACATGTGTGAATCAGACCATCTCTGAACAGGTGCTTCTTTGCCACACAGAAGCCATGTGGGAACCCTGAACTATAATTTAGTTTTAGCTTACAGGTTAAAATATTTCTACTTGAAGTTGTTTCTAGCAATAGCTCTGGGTTCCTTGTTGACATCCAGAAAATTGCAAAAAGAAAAAGGTTGTAAACAAATTAATATAAACAAGCCTATCTTCCCATTTTATAACTAATTAATGTTGAGAAATTAATATAAACACCATTTAAGAAACAGAAAGTGACTGGGGCACCGTGTGAATCAGAAAGCAGAGGAAATTTCCTGGGATATAATAACACAGTGCTCAACACATCCACTCAGCACCGACAGCTCTTCCAGTTCCAGACTCTGCTTCCTGCTGGGAGGAGGAAAACTTCCCCTGTTTGGGGAGAAAAACCATCTCTGCTTGGGGAGAAAAACTTCCTCTGTTTGGGGAGGAAAACTTCCTCTGTTTGGGGAGGAAAACTTCCCTATGTTTGGGGAGGAAAACTTCCTCTGTTTGGGGAGGAAAACTTCCTCTGTTTGAGGAGGAAAACCTCCTCTGCTTGGGGAGGAAAACTTCCTCTGTTTGGGGAGGAAAACTTCCCCTGTTCAGGGAGGAAAACTTCCTCTGTTTGGGGAGGAAAACTTCCTCTGTTTGGGGAGGAAAACTTCCTCTGTTTGGGGAGGAAAACTTCCTCTGTTCAGGGAGGAAAACTTCCTCTGTTTGGGGAGGAAAACTTCCTCTGTTTGGGGAGGAAAACTTCCTCTGTTTGGGAAGGAAAACTTCCCCTGCTTGGGGAGGAAAGCCTCCCTGAGAATCGCTCATGAACAACTCTGCTCGGGGAAGAAAACTTCCCTGCTTGGGGATTCTCAGTTCCTGACAGGTAGGAAATCAGGAATGTGTCAAAATGCAAACCCCAGGATGGAGGTGTAAAATAAGTCAGGGTGATGGGCACAAGGAGACGCTCCACGATGGTCAAATTCCTGAGCCATCCATCCAGAGGAAAGGAATGTAAAGCAATAAAAAAACCCCAGAAAATAAAAAAATACAGTGCATAAAATTCACTGAGTACTAAAGGGCTCCTAAAAAGACTTTCCACATATTTCTGCTGACATTTTATATCTGAAGGCAAGAGGCTAAAGAGTGTTCCACAACTCTGTAAATCCACTTCCATCAAATAAAACAAAGTGTTTCCAAAACCTTGAACTCTTACTGCAGGATCTGTCACATGCTGGAGGAGCTGAGAGATTACAGGACCACCCGGCAGGAGAAAGCACCATTTCCCACATGGTCTCCATTTCAAAAAAAAAACACAAAAAGAGGAGAGGACACAAACTCCCAGTGGGATTCTTGTTTGTGAGAATGTGAGAAAAATAAATCAATATATGACAGCAAATTAATTTGCTCCTTTTCTGGCTGGGTCCAGCCAAATCTGGTGAAGTTGGCACTGGGGATTTGAAGGTTACTAAACCTTCAAGATGACACCCAAAGGATGAGTTTTTTTGCTATCATTTCTCACATGATTTAGATCCTTGCCAGGCTGGGAAGTGAAGTCACACTTGCACAGAGCTCTCTAAAATAAAACAAAACTTGGCAGAGAGAATCGCTCATGAACAAAGAAATAAAAGATAAGGAACTGGAGATTAAAAAAAATCCGCTCCTCATCTGACAAGAAAGGCTGAATTTACACAGAAAGAAATACCTACAGAGAGCATTGTCTGTAACAAACAGTAGGACAGAATAAGACAAATCCTGAAGAGAAACACAGCCTCTAGAGCAGTGGGAAGTGCAAAATAAAAACAAATTATTCCTAAAGACCTTTTCAGTGTTTATTAATGGCACCCAGGCAAGAATGCCACCATAGCAGCTGACTTGACACAGAGCTACCTCAAAATTAATTCTTCCTATGAATCACTTAAAATTTAAAGGCTAAAAAAGAGGACAAGGCAACACAGACATTTTTTTTTCCTAATTTTTAAATATTAAGAGAAGACTGTAAATTTTTGTTTTGGGGGAAAAAAAGCTGGTTTTTAAGAGCTATTCAAGAATTAAGTACTCAGCCTAACATGTGTTAGAAACATGTCTGCAGTAACACTGCAGATGGAAAGGAAACTTTCCTTTCTAAGTCTCTGCACACCAAATCTCCTGTGCATCCTGGGAAACCCTTGAACATATTTACAGGCAAAAAAAAAAAAGTATCAACAGGAACAAAAAGTACATGAAAAAAGCAGTTTGAGAAAGCAACTCCCAGGAAAACAGGAGTCAAGATTCAAACAAATTAATAATTTGCTTTAAGTTTAAAGCACAAAGATTATTTATTAAAAAAGAAGAAAAAAAAAAAGTGCAAGAGCCTTCCAACAGCTTACAGAGAGTGCTTGCAGTGAAGCTCTGACAGATATTTCCATGCAGTGAGGGTGCAGTGGTCGTGGGTGATGCCCATGTTGCAAAGCTCAGTGCAGTGTCTGCCTTTTCTGGAACCCAAACAACTTGCTGACACTGAATGGAAAGTTCACTGCAGGATTTACATCATCTTTGACCTAATTGTGACAGCCTGGGACAGAGCTGCTCAGGCTGCTCCTCAGGACTCCAGATTTTTTGGGTGATGCATGTGTTTGTTGTCCAAATATATTACTCCATATTAGGAAAATGAGCACTGTAACCATTTCAGGTGCTGGCACAGTAACACCCCATTCTGCATTCTGGTAGAAAAAAAAAGCAGACTGCACAAATTAAAAACAAACCCCAAGGAGAGGCAGGGCCCCAGGCAGGAGGAGGAACTGGGTAAATGTTGCCCTCATATGTGTCTGACATGCAGATGTTTTTAAATGTCTCCACCCACAGCCAGATGGGCACAGCAGGAACATATGATACGAAAAAATATTTGGGAGTTGTGCAGAGACTAAAAAAAATATCAGAAGTGTGAAAATCCTGGCAGTGATGTTTTGACCTGTCCCCATTTAACACAACAGCCCCAGATATTTGGGTTGGTAACAGAGCAGGGCAGCAGCAGCCCAAAACATCATCAAATGGTTAGACTGAGTTTAGCCTCAAGCAACCCCAAAACACCTTACTAATCTTCCCAACAAAGTTAGCCTTTAGATTTCACTTTGGGTAGAGCTCACCCTCCGATCCAGAGTGCAGCTTTGTCCTCTCTCCATTTCCTTTGATAGAATTAGTTTGATTTGCTTGATAAGGGAAATGCAAAGGGTCAGACCCGAGGTTGGAGAACAAGAATTCCCCACCTTTGGAAATTCATTTGCTGCCAAGGTGAGAGCTGAGCCAGAGACAGAACCAGCCCCACCTTCCCAGGAACCAGAACAGTGATGGGAGGGACATCTCGGTGGGGAGGGGGAGCTGAACCACCTTGGAGACCATAAATGAGTGAGAGAATCCTGAGAGCAGCTTTTGGGGCTGCCAGGCCGAGCAGGGAGGGTGCCCACAGCAGGGTGGGTGCTCACTGGGCTCAGTCCCTGGGCAAACACTTGCCAAGCCCTCTGCTGCCTGTGCCATTGCCCATCAGAACCCCACAGATGGATCTCACAGCCACAACTGTGACAATCACCACTCTGCTGTGTCTCTCTTAGGAACAGTTGTCTCAATAACCATGTTTTTCTGGGTAAGACTGGATGCCAATTTGTTTTCCTGCTCAAACAGGAGTAGCACAAAGCTCAGTGTTGGCTTCCCCCAGCCCCTTTCACAAGCAAGAAACCTTTCACTCTGCCACCTAAAGAAGTTTCGAAGAGAAAAAGGTTATTTAAATGAATCTTCATTTAATTTAACTGAATTTTAATTCAATTTTTTTACCTGATTCATTTCTTCTCCACTATGTTATTTATTCTAAAAGTGGATAATTTGCATTTCCAAGCATGTTATATGATACATACACATGAATACTACAAAATGCTAAGAGGAAGCATTGAAAGCATCACTTTTAAATGTACCTCCCAATTGTTCTTCAGGAAACTGGACCCACCCTGGGCAAAGAGAATTTTATGCCACGTGTGAAAGATGGAAGGTGAACTATGGACAAATGCAATCTCTCTGGGAGGAATTCTGTGTTTGGGAGGCAGCAAATGCCCTGGGTGCTGACATGACTGGCACAGGAACTGCAGCATGCACAGAAGTCACAGAAAACCCACAGAAAACCCACAGCAAGGTCCAGATCATATGTTAGTGTTGCTATAATCCATGCACCAGTCTTCTGCCAAATGTGTCAAATTTTCCCCTATAATGGAGCTATTTTTCTCATTGGGCCATATCCTGCATTTTTGAGTCACACACATTTTAGACATTTAACAGAGCAACAGCCACTTGCAGAGAAAGAAAACTAATTGCAATAACATGTCCATTCTCTGTAAACTGCTGTTCATAAAAAAAAACTTTGCAATATTGCAATAACCAGACATGGGCAAGGCTGGCAAGCCTCAAATATTTTAATTTTCTGCTTTTACAGCAACTGTGCAGAGTCAATAGCACAACTCAAATAATAAATATATCTAGAAATGTAGATTGCCAATAAAATATTCAAACAATCAGCTCATGAAAACTCAACACTCAGCCATACAAGAAATCAGACCTGTACACTCACACCTGCCATTCCAGGATTCCATACAATCCAATTTTATCTGTGCCTGTCCAATTTTATTGATGCCTTCTTCTTAGCATTTTGTAGTATTCATGTGTATGTATGATATAACAGGCTTGGAAATGCAAATAATCCCATTTTTAGAATAAATGACATAATGGAGAAAAAATTAATCAAGTAAAAAACTGAATTAAAATTCAGTTAAATTAAATGAAGATTCATTTAAATAACCTTTTTCTCTTCGAAACTTCTTTAGGTGGCAGAGTGAAAGGTTTCTTGCTTGTGAAAGGGGCTGGGGGAGGTGGGGACTTGCTCAGAGACTCAAATAAATAAAATGAAATGGGAGGCTCATCACATCACATCACATCACATCACATCACATCACATCACATCACATCACATCACATCACAGACATATTAAAGTTTAGAAAGCTGTATCTACAACAGCTAGGTTCATCAATTTTTACATGCTTAAATAGAAGAGTGCATGAATTTTGTTGACCTTTTATCTGTATAGAAAAATATCAATGCCTAAGTCAGTCAGGAAGTTCTTTGTCTCCTGAAGAGGAAAATCCATTTGACAGTGCCTGCAGATAAATGAACTGATAAATAAAATGACAACCCCACTCCAGAGCAAAGTGCCCTGTTTATATTTACCCATGACCATACCTGGCAGATCCCACTGATGCACATGTCCAAGGACTCCGAATTGCAGCGGGTGCCATCCAGCACCTTTGGGGCCAGCTCCACGATCAGGTTCTTGCCCAGAGCCTGGCATTTGAGGGCACAGGGCGCAGCAGGGTGGTTGTACACAGGGAGCCACTCGTACAGCTGCCCCTGGAATCTGACATCGTTGTAGGCTGAGCACTGCTGCGCTCGGAAGTCTCCAACATCCGAAGGGCAGTCCTGAAAACAAACACAAAGTATTTTTCTTTAAAGTAAGGAATAATTTGCATTTGCAGGGATTTTATCTGACAAATAACACAGCTCTTCAGGCAGCATTGGCTCGAGAACTGAGATCTTTGACAAAGATGCCACGACAAAGTTTTACTGTGTGTATGAAAACTGTTTATGGTGCTTTATCCATCGCTTGGAGTGCAAGTCCAGAATATGATGAGTATTCCAGTAATAATGACATAACTGATATGAGAGGATAATAAAATCGCTGATTTTTATGGCAATGGGTAGTACAACTGAAGTCTGGTTCTATAGTAAGAGTTACCTTCTAAAGGAATGGATATATTTCAAGTGACTACAAGGAGATATCTTCTATTTAATATTTCTATTTTCAGTAGCTTTTCCCACTGAAGGATTTCTGAGATCTCTATACTCATTCATCAATTCATATGTCAGAGTAATGAAAGAGGTACTGATGCCACAAAATAAAATTTGTCTAATTAGTCACTCAATATTGCTCGGAAAAGGGAAAAATCATTAGGAGGAAGCATAAGAACTTTCAGTGCTTAATTCTTTAGCCTAATTACAAAACATCTTCACTTCATGGAAGCAGTAAGGTTTATTTTATTGCAATAAAATTCACTCCAACTGCTAAATATTGATCATATATTTCCAGCTCTGAACCTCCTCTCACACAGCTGAAGGACCAAATATCAAAACTGCTGGAAATAAAAACACTCTAAAATATTTTTTCTACACGAAGCATCGCACCCAAACAATGATGTTAACATTAAACTGTGGTGACAGGAATGGAGATGAACACTGATTGATTTGAGAATAACTCTGGTCAAGTACTGGCAAAGGAGTTCCTGTGTCAAACAATTCCTCACTGCAGACTTCATTTGAAAGGATGTCCAGTGTCAGAGAGTCCACAGCCAGACTGAATGGATATTCTTCCAAGAATTCCAACTGCACATATAAGCCAGATGTGAGGCTGATTTTAACAAAGTTTTGTTTTCGTTGGATGGAAGACTGAAAGATTGTGATGTGTCAGCCGAACTCATGGAACTTATTACAAAGAATTAGTTAACAATACTGATCCCAAACACAGCTTCAACCTTATCAGAGAAAAAAGCTGACAAAATAGTGAGTATCGGTGGGCATGGGTGAACAATGCTTGGGCCCCAGCCCTCATCTTGTTTGTGTCTCTCTTTGTTTTTAATCTATTGCAGGCATCAATTCACTCCACCATTCCCTCCTTCCTCTCAATATTCCCCTTTTTTCTTATTTGTTAAATATTTTTGCTACTGATTGCAGGATTTCTCCAATTTCTTAATTTCAGCAATAGCTTTTGTCTCACTCAACCCACTGAACCATGGCCAGTCCATTTTGGGTTCAAACTCTGCAAAAGGAGCTGAAGACATTTCTGTGAGGCCCAAAACACAAAAATGTCAAAAATAATCACAGCCAGACCTCGCAGTGGAATGAAGTGCATTCATGACATGATTTATGAACATATTAGACACATCTGAAAAAGATGCTTTAGACATGACTACCATGCAGATTAAAAACACATATATATATATTTCTGTTCTTTTTGTGACAGATGATAGAAACTACTGCATCCAAGGGCTGGTTTCTTACGAAATGCATCTTTGAGTTCTGGCAATGAGCACCCCCAGCCTCGGAAAACAAAGCTGACCTGGGAAATCTGTATCTTTGAGAGCAATGTTCATGTACAAAATATGAAGGTTGCATCAGACCCTGTGATTCTTGCCAACAATTACTCCACTGAAAAAAAGCACAAAAGAGAAGGCAAGAAAATTCCCAGTAAAAATGATGACACCAAAGCAAGTCTAGCCCTTTGTCTAGTTTTATTCTTTGAATCTCATTTTGTTGAAGCCCAGCCAAAACTGATGAAGTCATTGTTTTGTTTTCTGTTTGAATTTAGCTTCAGGTTCTATGTTTTTCCTACACAATTTTCAGGCCACTTGTAAGTGAAATAAAGATACCTGAGCTGGAAACCACCCCAGCCAAGGGGGCTTTATGGTGCATCAGCTTTATAAATATAAAATAAATAAATGAACAGATTAGAGAGAAACTATGTAACTCAAAGTGAAATATTAGAAAGCAGACACAGTACAGCCAAGATTTTCTGAATGGGATAAATTAGCTGCTTAAGTGGATGCTGGGACAATTACAGATGAATATGCTGAACAAGTGTGAGCATTATCTGCATATAATAAAAATTTATAATGGAATTAAACATGGGGGTATCTTTTACAAAATGGTGTTTTTTTCTGACTGTATAAGGATCACTCTGGCGAAAATATAAGTGACTTTTTGGCACACAGGAATGTGAAATTTATGGGGAAATGGCCCAAATAACTTGTTCTGTGAATAGGACCCTAAAGGATTAACTTAAACACTTCCACACAGTGCACATCACTGCATTAGAATGTAACACTATATACAAAAACTGAAATTTAAAAAAAGGGGGCAAGAAAGACTGAAAATCTCACTGAACAGCATACAATGAATAGTTTATTTCTCTAAAGTTTCCATATGGAAGGCTGAAAGCACACATGCAGTTTTAGGAAATCCTGACCTGGCCTCTCAGCCATGATAGAAAGATAAGCAGGCTACACATACGCCTTAATCTCAGCAATTATTTTGTTGCTAAGACCTTGAATTAAGTTTTTGATTGAAACATCACTAATATTATTCTGGAACTATGCTTGAGTTCAATGAACTTACTACTATTCCATTACGAATCCACATGAAACCAATTTTCTGGTAAAATGATTCTTGTTCTTTTCATTACAGTGGCACACATATGAAGTTGTGCTTCATTTGTACCCCCCAATATAGATGTTGGTGGTGTAAGGTATCACAGAGCAAAATTACATTTGCAGACAGCTTTACACTGTATTTATACTGAATATCTCATGTGGTTACCAGCAATACCTGTTAATGTGGAAAGAAGCTAGCATCAACTCTTAACTTGCAAACTAAAATTTCACCCCCAAAGTGAGAAGCATTGATTAGAAATAATGCTTTGGGGAAAATGTTATAATGTGAAACTCAACTGGCCTAGTAGTCTCAGCTTTGTATTATGTGTAAGGTCCCATTTCAAGGTTAACTCAGATCTAAAATGGGGTTTGAATCCAGTGATGCCAATTTCAAAGATCAACTGTATTAACAGTGGAAATCTCATTAAATATATTTTACTCAGGAGTTCTTCATTACCTGACCCATAATCTCGGAAAAACCATTCCTGAGAGATTCTGACTGTATCTGAAGTGAACTGGAAACCTGATCCCTTTCAGACATGCCCCAAAAGCAGAACTGCAAAGGCACTTTCCTGTCTGGAAATTAACATTTGAATCATCATAAATTCAAACACATTCACATACAAGGCGCCTGCCACTTATCGCTTTAAAACAAGTCCTAAAGTTAAAAACCAGGCTCCAGTGACTTCAGATAAACTCCCTGCGAGTTCAGAGAGGATTTGGAAATCATCTGAATTTTCTCCATGCTGAAACATAAAGTGCCTTCATTTCCATCAGATTTCTATGCATAAATCTTTAAATGAACGGTGTCCACAACTGCCCCTACATACACTGAAGGCACTAGGACTGTGCATTGTGGGGTTTTTTGCAGTTTTTGCAGCGTTTTTATTTATGAGCTCAGGCCATTGTGCACCAAGCTGCGGAGATTTTTTTCTTAAAAGGCAAAGGACAGGGTTTGTCTCCAGAATCTGGCACAATTCAACCCACTGCAAGCTCAGCCCTTGCCTTTCAGGGCTGTATTTGTGAAGATCATTGCCTTTTTCCAAGAGCCAGAAGCACATTAATCTCCTTTCTTTTTTTCTATTATTTTTTTAAGAAAAGAATCAAAAAAGAAGGGGAAAAGAATTGTTATTTATTACTTATCTATGTACTATATTTTCCAGAATAGATGGCACAGCTCTGACACTCAGTGCAAGATCAGCTGTGCAAGGGATGGGTGCAGAATTTAAAACACCCAGAAATCATGGCTGTGTTTGCACCCACGTTGTGCCAGCCCATGGCACAGAAAATCCTGCCTGAGCTGCTCACCCTGCGTGCCCAGAGCTGGGCTGAAGGGCAGCAATTGCTCAAACAGCACAAAGCACCACTGCAGATCAGTGGAACACCAGTCCTGAACGTGCTGCGTGTGAATGGCTTTGATAAAACGTGTTTATAAAAATAAAAACGTGATTGCATCACAGCAACAGCCAGTGCATGGTCAAAGCTCCATCCTCACACACAGACACACACAGAGCTGCCTTTAAACAAACAGAGGGAATTAATTAATTAATTAATAATTGGTGAGCACCAATTATCCCATTTCAGGTCTCAAAAGCACCCAGGCAGCTCTTTGCCCACCCCATCACCAATGAGCACAAATGATCCGGAGCTCAGTTTAATGCTCAATCTGAAACACCCCCAGGAAAAACACTTGCTAGTTTAAGATGAGAACTCATTTGTTAATCCTCAAAAATGTGTAACTCTCCTAATAACCGATATAAAACATTCTGAATCACAATTGGTACCATAATTTCAAAAGAAAATGTTCATTTGGGAAGTCTGAATCTGAGACCTCATGGTGTCACGCAGACTGAACTGTTTAAAAACGGTAATAATGATGGAAAGAAAATTATGCACCATAAGGTTTTAAATAAGAAGCAGCATTTCTTAAACTTTAACACATTTTTGAATGAGTAAAGCAGGATTAAAGGCCAGACTCACATTACTACTGCAGGTTTTGTACCGAATGTTCCGACCTTCACAGTTCCTAAAAAACAGAATAAAAACGGTTACACTGTATAACAGCAAAACACAACCATGCCCGTTTTACAGCTATTCTCTCGAAAATCAGACTTTTATTGCTACTGCCCTACCATAATCTGGACTCAAAATACAAGGCTTAAATACAAAGGGGATCTGGTTGTTCAACTCCTCACACTGCTGTCTCTCCTCAGCAGAGAACGTGGGACTTTCCCCGTAAGCCCAATTTACTGCAAACCTTATGAAAAACACATTTATTTTGTGAAAAAGGCATTTCTAAGCCTGATCTCGGCTGATTGCAAGCAAGTTATTTCTAATAAAGGGGATGTGGCCATGAGGAGAGGATCAGAATATCGAAGTGATCATTTAAAATCAAACAGAATTCTTGTGGGCTGCAAGCACAATGTCCCCAAAATTTGTGACTCCTGCAATGCAGACCCTCAGTCTGTTGTGAGTAGCTGAAATAACGAGCTATAATATAACAAATATAATAGAGTCATGGTTATTTATTGTGGTCTCATAAATCCGGGGAGGTTGGGTTTCACACTTGTTTTAAAGATAAACTCTGCCAAACTTCTCAATAATGAACCAGCACTTTTGCACAGTGTAAGACAATTTGCTGTGTTAAAAATGGCAATATCAAGCCTTTGGAAGAACTGAAAACATATTTCAAATGACTGGATAGGAAATTATAATTGGTGATTTCTCTACTATCAAAAATTGTTTCAGAATAATCCCTGATTTGCCTTCCATTAAAGAATACGTGAACACATAGCTGGTAATTTACATCTCTTGAACTAAATTTTCTTCTTCTTGCATGAAAATTGATAATAAATATATTTTTTTTTAATAATGTGTGAGAGGGGTTGAAAAATAGCAATTGAAAAGGGAAAAAAGTGGATGCCTGAAGCAAGAATTCAACCAGCTCAGCTGAAGGTACAACTGTTAAAAATCAGGATATTACAAGTCTCAAATTTCCAATCTTTTGCAAGACTGCATCACAACATGCAAGTTAAAAATGTTTATGATACACACAAATGTGAAAACTTGGTTTCACAATTGTTTGTTTCCTGGATATTACTACAAAAATCAAACACAGAAAAAACCTTTTAAACGATACATTTGTCAAGGTATGGAAAACACATGTTTTTCACAGGGGAACACATTAAAAATATTAATAAAACCACAGCGGAATTTATACTGGTGGAATTTATTGAGCTTGTTTCACAGTCCCTTACACATTGGTAGTGTACCAAGGCTTCTTGCTAGAACCATTACTTTTCTCAAAGATCTTTGTGCATTTTTCACTAAAAGAAACAGTTTTAATCAATCATCCTCAGCTCTGTATTTCGTACAGTTTGTCCTTAACTAGCACATCACTCTATAAGCCTTCTTTAAGAAAAAGTGACTTCCTGGCTGATACTGCATTCAACCTAAAAAATCTCAACTAAAAAAAACTTTAAACACGATCATCAGTTTTAAAGATGTTTAAGAGTTATTCAAGGAAAAGAAGCAGTTCTGGATGGTAGTACAGATGCCTCAGGGCTGGTTGGGATCTCCCCTTGCCTGATTCCAGGCCTAGAGCACTGCTGTGATTTTTAGGATTGCAGCACTCAGTCCTACATTAGTTCAGTTTCTCTGCTGAGGTTAAAGGCTCTCACTGCAGGTGTTGCTCTATTCAAGCCACACTGGGACTCACCCATGACAACATTTGGCTACCAGGAGCACTGCACAGAAACAACTGGCAGGGGAAAAATCAGAGAATCAACGTGGGTGGAAAAGAGCCTGAGATGATCGAGTCCAACCTGTGACCCAACAGCAGCGTGTGAGCTCAGAGCATGGCACTGAGTGCCAGGGGCAGAATTTCCTCCAACACCCCGGGATGGCCATGGCATCCCCTCCCTGGCAGCCCCTTCCAATGCCCAATCACCCTTTCTGTCAAGAAATGCCTCCTGAATCTCCCAGACACCATTTCTGTAAGAAATGCCTCCTGAATCTCCCAGACACCCTTTCTGTAAGAAATGCCTCCTGAATCTCCCAGACACCCTTTCTGTAAGAAATGCCTCCTGAATCTCCCAGACACCCTTTCTGTAAGAAATGCCTCCTGAATCTCCCAGACACCCTTTCTGTAAGAAATGCCTCCTGAATCTCCCAGACACCCTTTCTGTAAGAAATGCCTCCTGAATCTCCCAGACACCCTTTCTGTAAGAAATGCCTCCTGAATCTCCCAGACACCCTTTCTGTGAACAAATGCCTCCTGAATCTCCCAATCACCCTTTCTGTCAAGAAATGCCTCCTGAATCTCCCAGTCACCCTTTCTGTCAAGAAATGCCTCCTGAATCTCCCTTGGTGCAATTTGAGCTGTGCCCTCTCGTCCTGTGCTGTCCCAGCAGCATTTGATTCACCCACGTGAGCAGCAGGCATTGAACACTGAACACTGCCATGTCCAAGAGCAGGCTGATCTGTACATGGAACTCAGGATTTGGTTTGTACTGCAGGGACTGCTTCCTATTTGACCACTTAAATAAATCACTCCTGCTACTCCACAATCGTATTTCAGAACATGCGACAGTTCTGAGCTAAAGGCTCAGGGTTTTATCTTTTACAAACATGTATTAAAAGCAGGATTATAGAACCTTTATCTGTGCACAGGTTTGGTGTCAGAAACAGAGGGGGATTGGCAATGTGGCAGGAGAACACACACACTCAGACACACACAGAGGGATTGGCAATGTGGAGCTGAACACACACACACATACACAAACA
>VZRP01019245.1:0-65611 GCA_013397995.1 Malurus elegans
GCCTTATAATGGCTTACCACACCCTAGATTTCTGTGTAAATAAACAATTAGTCATGCTTGACAGATGGGATAGTAAATAAAGGGATGATCCAATCTGAATGGACAGTTTGTAGAGCACACTGAGGTGTCACTATATACAGTCCTCTCCAGTGAGGAATGCTGCCTAAGTCAAGATAACTACTGCACCATAAAAAAAACAAGCATAGTAGTGATGAGCAATGCTCCTGAGCTTTATCTCATAATACTGACTGGAGCTACAGAATGAGTGAAAACGGAGTATGGTCATTGTCTGTCCGGCAGCAATGTCAGGTATCACAGCTGGGCTGCTGCTGCTGAAGTGCTAGGCTGGTACAAAAGAAAAGTTGCTGCTGCTTTGTTCTTGGTAATTACAGGCAAGTGAAATTGTTTGTTTCACTTCAGTTTACTATATTTGAAAAACAGGTACAAACTTCTTTGGGAGTCCAATGCAATTGGATTTCTATACGTGGAAAATGATCAGTATTAATGGTCCTGACATTGCAAATAATAATGGCATGGGATATGGTGTGCTGAGAGCTCTACCCACACAGACTACTTGGCATTCAAGTAAGGTGTCAACTCTTCATTTTATATAGATCAATTTTCAAAACTATTCCTTGAAGTTATACTTTTCCTACAGATCAATAAAATTATGATTTTTGATGTATTAGGTTACCTCAAATCTAGAGGTAATTAGGACACAGCTCGCAGGAACAAGTGCGTGTACTTGCTAGATACAATTCCAAACAGATCATTGAAATTTAATTTATATCCTATTCTACAACAGCTATGCCAACTGGGAGTGCAATGAAGGTGATACACTATGTCTCTGACAACACTTCTGGAATTAAGAGAACACCTGGCACCTCTAAACTTCTATGTGTGGGTGAGACTCAGTGTGTATCATCTGTTCCCATATCTCTTTTCTCTGGGAAGAAGAGCTGGGTACACAGGCTGAGCAGGCATCTCTGGCATGCTCCAATTACATGTCTAACTTTGGCAATCAGGGGAGTCGGGACTACCAGGCTCAGGATAAATATGTGAAGAATGAAAACAATTCCCAATGCAAGAGAAAAGATTCTTCTCTTTCTTACTCGTTTAATTCAACACTGTATCATACCAACATGGAAAAACTTGATAAGAAAATATTTGTGAGAAGGAGTTTGAGTGGAGTTTCTGCAATGATGCACTTCCCCAAATCACAGGGAAAAAGACTGACTTGGGTTATCCTAATTAGGCAAACATTTTTGCTTCTGTGAGAAGCCTTTCTTCAGTCAGATATGAGAATGGACAAGACCAAATACCCAACTAGATAACAACTGTCTCCCATTATACCAAGTAGCTAAAACTTACAATATAAAAATTTTAAATACTAGAGTGTATCCTCAGATGGTCCCCAGGATTTATGGATTCTGGGCATCATCTCCTTTGCCTTTTTGGCTTCCACAGCATGATGACAATGTCTGTGGGGAGAACTGGGTAATGTGAATGCTATACCATGGCACCCATGGCAGCAGTTAGCTCTGGAACTGCTCCTTCAAAATCTACGGTATCCACCAAAAAATTGGGATACTCCTTTTGTGTAGGAGTGGCCCATAGGAAAGCAGGGCATCCAAGTTCACCGCTTGATTGTTCATCCGTATTCCAGAGACTACTCTTGAGTATTTGGTCTGTAGTTTCAAGTTAAGGGATAAAACTTTCTCCTGATGCAGATACGTTTAGCTGTCTTTGATGTCAGTAGTGGCTGAACTCCCTGATTGAACTTGGCTCATACAAATATATACTTAGAGAATAGTTTTACCTCTCACCCACCTGCACTGTGATCCTGAATGCCAAATTAGGAAAGAATAATTTCCTATAATACAATTTTATCTTTTTATGATGACAGTTAAGTTCTACATAGTGTTCTCAGATTTAAAAATGCACAAAATTAAACTAAGCATGGGTGTGAGTGAACCAGTTACATTTTTAAATCTTGTAACTACTCTAGCCCCTTATTAATAAGCATGCTGAAAACCCATGTGAAAAATTAGAAAGCATACTCTGTACTCTTTTGGAGTTTATTGCATTAAAATTTCCACAGAAAAATATTACCCCCTACATCATACCCTTCACTTAGTTTTTTTACTTCTGACTGACTTCCTTAGACTTCTAGTAACATACAGAAATTTAATATACAGAAATACAGTCTGTCTGTACTTATCTTACTGTCTCAGTCCACTATAAAAAAATATTATGTCCCCTCACACGGGGACATAACACCTTAGTTTCTAACAGACTTTCTCTGTCACTTGCTGAAGTCATTTAACTACAGAATAGCTGACTGTACTTTCCCACAGATAGTGAGCAATTTGAGGCTCTTCAGGATCAGTATCTTTATGCCCAAGTATCCTGTTTGGAATGTCAGTGTTTAGTGCTTAGTGGCTGCTGAAACTTCTGCTGAAGTTAACTCCAGTCTTCAATGAGCTACAAGATGGAAATCTACAACACTCCACAGAAACTGCTGCAGGTTTTATACAACCTCATGGTTACAATGATCCCCTGCTATTGATGTACATTCTGTGTTCCTTTTGACCCATTTTCACCTGTTATAGGGGTGCTGGGATTGGCTGGGATAGAGTCAAGTTTCTTCACAGTAGCTGTCATCGGTCATTTTGAATTTATGCTGGAAGTCATGTTGACAAAACAGTGATTTTTCTCCTCATTGCTGAGCAGTGTTTACTCAGTCAACGTTTTTTCTGCTCTCCACACCACCAGTGAGCCGGTTGGGGGGGCACAAAGAACTGGGTGGGGGCGTAGCCAGAACAGCTGACCCCAATAGACTCCAGGGATATTCCAGACCATATAGCATTGTGCTCAGCCTATAAAGGTGGATGAAGAAGAAAGAAGGTGATGCCCAAAAAGGCTACAAATAAAACCCCATAGACTGGTGTCTGTGGAGCAGGTATTTGTTTATTGCAGCACTGGTGTAGCACTGGAGGTGAGGGGGATTTCTCCTCCTAACCCACCTGCCTTCGCTTAAAATTGGAAGGTATTTATACAGTAACATTACCATCATCACTACGCCCACCACCATATATGGGTACAGAAATACATGATACCACAGTTCTGCAAGTATGCATGCGTCATCCTCAATTTGGTGGTTGTGGGTGTCTCCCACTAATGGGAGACCGTCCTCTTCATCATGATGGACTTTTCACCTTTGTTTTCAGGGCATGCACAGTTGTGATGTTCATGGTTTATTTCTAGCCCTCTAGGTCTTCATATTTTATTTTTCAGCTGACTGTCCTTGTGCATCTGCCAAGTTCTCATTAGCGGTCTCTACTGTTCCTTACTATAGCATTTACCTGTCTACTTTCTTCAGAACTTTATTGATTTATGCTTCTTGGTGATTCTACTTTGTCCAGGCACTAATCCAGCTGGTTGGATTACATCCAGCTGGTACATTGTACGTTGCTAATACCCTATATAAAAACTTGTAACAATATATGAAAAGGCTATTATTGACCTATTATTGATCATATATTGAAAGCTATTACATTGTATATTGATAATATGTAAAAAAGGTTATATAAAGTTTTCTATCAATAGGCCTCATAAGCATCTTGTAACTTGGACTTAAACCATAGGTATCAAAGGGGACATTTGGAATGATGACATTTTTTCCTCCATGTCACTGTTACATGTGGTGGAACTGTGCTGTCTTGAGGATGGCTGAACTTGCATGCCCATGGGAAGCAGCAAATTAATTCCTTATTTTGCTCTCAAGTGTGCCTGGCATTTGTTTTCTCTAAAGACTATTAAACTGTCTTTATGTCAGCCCATGAGTTTTCCTACTTTACCCTTCTAATTCTCTGTCCCAGCCTGTTGGAAAGCTGCAAGCAGCTGTGAGGGGCTGAGCTGCTGGGGTTAAACAATGACATATGCGCCAAAAGAGGCAAATGGATATCTGAGAACAAATCTCTGTGGAAACTGGAGCGCCAGCGTGAGGGAAAGCCATGCTATGAAAAGCCAGAGTCCACAAAAGAGACAGAGGAGTCTTGCAACTTTCTGCAAAGAAAGTGAGGGAGTCCACTGCACCATGTCCCCGTGGGGCCTCTCTTGATGTTTTGATGGGTGAAGTCTCCTTTTATCCTAAATGTCTGGCCACATGTTGTCCTCTTTCTTCCCGCAGAGGCACCAGGAAGGTACAGAGTTTTCCAAACTGCCTACAACATACTCCTCCTTAAATATGTATCGTCATTTTCCCCCAGTATTCGAAGTTCAGGCTGTCTGGGTTCTGCAACAATCTTGTGTGGACCCATTACTCCTATTACCCTAAAGTTAACTGTCTGAGTCAAACTGGGCTCTGTAACAAACTTGTATGGCTTGATGATTGTAGAGACATTAAGACCCATTTCGGAGATATTAACACCCACTTCTCCTGAAGACTATCACCCACAGAGTCTGTTAGCACTCGTTTTTCCTATCACCAGCAAGGTTTAAAGTCCCCTCTGACTACTACACAGCAGATTGTTTTTTTTTTTCCCCCCCCCGGCTATGTAAGACCTCTTAGTTTCTACAGCTTTCTTTACTGATGCTCCTAGCACTGATTCTGTCTATTGTCTTACATTCTCCACCCCCCAATTATATCATAATGTATATAAATAGAATTGACATGCTGCAAACCTTTGATACAGAGATCAACTAATTAATAACCTGTTGACTCCTTGATTTCCCTATTGACGTTTTACTGCCTTATTACAGCTTTTTTTTTTTTTTTCTTTTGAAGAATAACCTTTTCAACTTGAATTGGGTATCTGGGAATAAAGAACACCCTTGGAGATGGCTTTGTTATTTAGTACTGCACTGTCCACAAATCACCTACATCTTTCCCTCCCTGCATCCTCACATCACTCTATATTCTTTACCTTACTCATTGTGGAACTGTGCGGTAGGAAGTAGAAATATTATTAACATATGAAGCTCGTGCACCACTTTATGTATAGTGATGTTTCTAATGATGTTCAGCAATGTATTTAATCTGCCTCAGTTTCCCATTCACATTGGTCTCAGGATTCCCACAAATGTAATCTGTGAAACGGTGAAGATGACTTCATATATATCTATATATATAGAGAGAGAGATATTCAAGGCTCTGGACTGTGTAGAGGTGATGGTGGCAAGAAGCCCAAGATATCTGGGTATCTAAAATTCAGGTGGGGAGGATATAGAGGCATTAGGGCCTTTGCTCCTCCATCTGGGTGCAGTGCCCTGACCAGGAATGGGCTCATGGCTCACCACTGGCATCTCAAGGGCGATATGTAAATTATCAGCTAGTTCACTTTTGTCCTGTAGTGCATAATAAATAAAAGAACAGATTTTTGAGAAAAAATTACCAGAAAAATTTACCCAAAAGGTTGTGGGGAAGCACAGCCCCAAGATGGAGGCTGCAGCTGTACGAGGATGTTCGTGTGCAGCTGGCGGCAGCCCTGCACACTTGCCCCACATCTGCCGGTCGGTGCCAACCGTCTTCATGAGCTCACACCTGCTTTCCCTTGACGTTTTGTGGAAATTTTCCAAAGCTGGAGACTATTACATCTGAAAAGACATGAAGTTGTGTATGAGGGGACCAGGTGGAAGTTTAAGTGGGCAGCAAAATGTCAGGTGCCCGACGACTCAGCACAAGGGATGATAGTCCCAACACGAGCTGACGAGGGTGGTCTTTGTGCCCTTAAGTCTCTTATTACATGCCAAAGAATTTTTTTTTTTTTTTTTGGAGGTAAAATGATGTGCCGAAAGTCTTCCCGAACAGGGCTCGGCAGCTCACTCTGCCGGAGAAAGGGGAGGAAATGGTGAACGGCGGCGAACGAAGGGGAGGGGCGGGAAGCAGTGCGGGGGTGCCCGTGTGAGGCGGGGATGAGGAGCGGGAGGGCGATTCCAGTTGCGAGGGACATATATTCCTAAGTCTCGCAGTAAGATGAGCTGTTTGGCAAAGCTCTGAGTTTTGCTTCAGGAATGTATATTTTCCTGTAAAGCAATTTACTGCTCCCCCAGTGAAAGGTATATCACGCTTCCAGTGGTGCAAAGCTGTTTGCTGTGCCTGTTCTTTAGTAAAGGCGGTGCTCGGCGTTGCCGCTCTCAGGTGATGGCTGACTCCAGGTCGCTTTGTGAGAGACAAAGCTGATCAAGTAATCTAACGGGAGGCAGCTGGATGTGAGCAGAAATCTGAGGTAAGCCTTGTAATAGGGGCAAGCAAATAGTGCGTTTGGCGGGTCGCTTAAAAACGTCTGTTCTGAGACGAAGCCAGCATGAATTAAACCCAAAGATGCTCGATTCTGCTCAGCATTCAGATGGGAGTTGAGATATCTCCTCTTTGTTGCTGGACGCATCAAGTCTTTTTATTCAAGAGTATTGCAGATACGCAGCAGTAACTGATTGAACTGGAGAAGCCAGAGCTGTGGTTGTTGCTAGGGGATAACTCCCAGTTCAGTAGGGGAGTCAACACCGGACTGGCATGACGTGGGGCAGTAAGCGAGAAGTGAAACGTGGGGCTGCACAGAGGGGTGAGCCCGAGCCCCGCCGACTCTGGAAGGCCGGCTGGCACATCTCTGTATGCTGAGCATATCACTATCGGAGCGTCTGCGCTCCCATAAAATTAAAGATTTATTTCCTGGGTGCAGCTTTGTTTTCCTACTTCTAGCAGGTTTTGTGAAGGAATGCTATGCAGCCTTCTACATGTGACCGTGTGTTGCTGGGATAAAAAAATAAGTGTTATTTTCTGGTTTTCTTGGCCTGAAGAGAGCAAAATAGATAGTTTTATTGAAAACAGCTGGAAAAGGGCACCAAGAAAAGGGTCTTCAAACATCTGCTTCTTTTATTTGCTGCATTTCCAGTGCCCAGCGTGGCAGCCCGCACTGCCTGGGGAGGCAAACTCCCTCCTCCTCTCTCTGGCTAGGGTGTTGCTGTGCTTAGCCGCTTCTATCAGAGCATCGCGGCAGGTAAGTGCAGTCCCGGCTGAGAGATTGACAGGGAGAGCTGTACCTTTAACTAAAAAGGAATGCACATTGCTCCACTGCAATCGTTCGTAGTAGCTTCAGAGCAGCAAACCTCAGTGTAGAGCCCAGGGCTTGGTGGATGAGAGCAGAGTTCTGTGCACTACGCAACCAGTTGTATCAACTTTATAAAGGACTCGCTTTTTTAATTTTTTGTTATTCCTGAATTTTTATAAGAGAGAAGAGTCTTTCTATCCGTCTGAACCATGAGTGGCTGTTCAAAGAGGTGCAAGCATGGGATTGTCAAATTTGCCCAGACTATTTTTAAACTCATCACAGGCACTCTCAGCAAAGGTAAGGGAAAACATTTTAGTTCATACTGTTCTCTTAGGTTTGTGGTGGGGAGGGATTTTGTAGGCTTGCAGGAGGTTTCTGATAGTGTTTATTATTTGTCTCTTCAGAGGTGTTCTGATTTAATTCTGTGGATTTGCTGCTCTGAAAGAAGTTGCTGTGTGCAGTGAAGATTGGAGTTGTGTGGGGAAAGTATTATGCAATTGGGTCTACCTTGTGTAGTTTGCATTTGTCAATCTGCCCTGGCCGGCAGCTGTTGTGAGCTTTTCAATGTGTTTAGAGATCTGTTTATGAAAACAACTGATGCACAGCCTACAAAACTTAAAGACTTCCTAACTGTCAGTAACTGGTATTCCTCTGTGCCATGTTATACTTTAGTGTCTCTGCTAATTTGAAGTATGTATGCATTTTGCTTCAAAATCTAGGTCACTGCTTACTGCGTACATTTGCAATACCTTTTGCTTATCTAAGATTTGCTTGTCACACACTTGCTTCATCCTTTCCCACGTGCAAGTGAAAGTACCAAACTTGCTTATGCTGTCCTCTTTACTGAAATAAAGCAATAAACAAAATAAACTCTCTCTTCTTCCTTATAGTCTAGTAGTTCCTTTGTTGGTGCACTCAGGTAAGTTTTGTTATTTTTGTCGGTCATTTCCTTCATCATACTTTTCAGCACACCTCTGGCAGCTAATTATGTGAGTATTGGTGACCTATGTGGAAACTCCTGACAACAGTAAATAATACTATACTTGAGTGCTGCTCACTTGTTGGAATGTGGTCAGTTCTTAGGTGAGGGTCAGACTTCTCCAAATTTTATGTTTGGTTGGGGCAGGGTTTGGGAATTGATGATAGAGTTCAAGCTAAATTATTTGCAGAGATATATGTATAAGGTTGAAGAGTCTCTGTTATTATGCAGTCTTTTAAAATACAAAGTTAAGCTCTTTTTAATGTGGTCATAGGGGTCAGAAAAAGAAACACTATTTTTTCATGTAAGTTTAGAAGTCTTGGAGGTGTGTGGCTATGTTGGCCACCTGGAGATCATATGTTCTAGTATGAATTTTAATGTTTAAGTTGTTTCTTGGGATAAACTAAAGCAGGCTTAGGTAACATTTAAAACAGCAAATATAAAAGTGCCAAGAACTGTTAAGAGCAGCTTACTTTTACAGAAACTGAAAATTTATTCAATCTTTCTCTCTAGAAAAGAAATGTAGTTCTTAGACAGCTTTCTCGTATTAACCTTACTGGCTTGCAAAAGAAATCTGCACCAGAAAAATGTTCTTTTTCACATTAAGAATACTAAACAGGTTGGTTTAAAATTACAATTGTCTGTACTTAATTCTTCTTCTTTCTCTTTCTTCCATATCCTGTCAAATACCAGCAGAGGACAGAAGAAAAAATTGTAGAAGTCTATAATACAAAAAAGCTGACAGATGTTGGGTTATAATTCATTATTAACGCTGAGATGTCTCTCTTATTATTAAAAACAAATGAGAAAAACAAAGTGAAAAAAACAAATTAGTTGTCACATGCACAAGAAAAGGTAGTAGTGCTCTCAGCAAGATCTAGTCTTCTACAGCATGTCTGTATGGTGCATTTGGTGTACTTTATTTGTGTTTTTTTGGTGAGATAATGGTATACAGGGTGTATGCTAGTATAGTCTCATGTGATCAATGATAAATTTTCTGCTGATTGTGAGCTCCACTGAAGGCAAGAGGGAACTTGTGTTCTGGTTGTGTTTCTCTACATGTTGATCTAGAGCAGTTCATCTAATGGGGAATTTCCAAGCAGCTCTTGTACATAATAAATACAATAATGAAATGAGACTCCTAGAGTTGCCTTTGCTTTGGCAATGGGATAGAAGAAAATCTGAGTCTGACAATAGAATAGCACTTCATGAGAAGCTAGAAATTAAAGAATAAAATGTCCCCTGCCCCCTGCCTTCTTCTGAAATGTGCCAACATTGCATTATCTTAGTCATTGCAGCCAGTGCAATAGTGTTGTACAGTTTTACCCATCTCTTTCCCATGCCAGTGTCTCACTTCAAGCTGTTTGGATGAGATAAGAGTGTCTTCCTATGGTTCAAATAATTTAAATCTCTGATAAACTTCCTTTTATTCCCACTCAGCTTGTGCTTTGAACTGAGAGAACCTGATTCAGGAAGGAATAAACCACATGAATTAGTTTGTTGCATAGACATCAAAGACCTCCTATAATTAGAAATGTTTCCATATCATTACCTATGAAAATCATAACTGGAAAGAAAGTGATTAGAAAAAAATGTTGTGAGCAACGATTGTTGCAGTTTTAAAAAAGGTGTTGATGTTTGTTTATATGTTTATCCCAGAGCTTATTGTTTAGTATTTCTTTTAGTAAAATGTCTGCATGCAAAGACAAGAAATAGAAACTATTATATATCACTATTATTGTTTTTTTAAACTTGCATCATATACATGCGTTTGCATATTCAGGCATTATCACCTGTGTTTTTCATCCCACCTCTGTCTCATTTCTTTCATCCTATTTAATGTTCGGTTTTGTTTTTACTCTAAATACCTTCTACAAGGAGTACTCTTTGCTTTGCAAGTTTCACTCTCTTCTTATGCCTTGTGCCATTCTGCTGGTTACTGCAGTTGGAGATATTCCACAGTTCAGTGACATATAATCCTTAGCTATGCTCTATGGCTTCTGCTTGTTTTAATAATAGCATTGGTTATTTACAATAGTAAAATGAAATTGCTGCTATGAAGTCCTTCCTTTCTCAGCAAGGTGTGAACAAGGTAAGTGGGCAGCAAGGGAAGAGGCATGCCTGATACTGCTGTGTGGCCTCCAGCCTGGCTGGAGTGTGTCCTGATTTACATCTGCAGCAAGTCTATGAGGCTATAAACCAAGAATTTCATTGCTGGTACTTTTGCAAGCTGGACTAGTCAATATCGCCAGCTTCTTTCTTAGTATGTTCTTATTTGGAAAGAAATTGTACCAGAGCGGGGTCTTTGCATCTGTATGAGAGAAGGTCTCCTCCACCAAGGGCTTTGCATAGTGAGAGGTATACATTGAAGAAAGCATGCCTGGACAAACATGCCCCATTACAGCTGCCATGAACAGAGTAACTCCCTTATTCTCCTTGTCTTGGGTGGGCATTCAGTACCTCCAGAGAAGAGTGAAGAAGAGGCTTCTGGCAATCTTACTGCGTGGCAATGGACGGTGGGTAAGCAGAGCACCCTCACCCAAAATTGCCTTTGGGAAGATCTTGTGGGAAGTTTAGTTATTCTTTCACATTAGTCTGATGTGTGAAATGGTGGTGCATTCTCCGTGGCCTGGAAGCAAGTAGAGGTGGCCAGAATAAGTTTGTAGAGAGTTTCCTATTGAGCACAATGATTAAACAAGAGGACTGTGTGTGTGAAGCTATTGCTAATACCAGTAAAAACCTAGGACAGGAGGGCCTTGCTGGGTTACCAAAGTTGAGGATGGAATGAGACCTCTTGGATTTCTATACATGTGTTCTAATTATTAACACAAGAAAAACAAGATTGTTTTAGGAACCAACTTCTTCAAAATATTCCTTTGCAAAACCAGTTAAGTTTCTGGAAATTAATTTCACTTCCTTTCACCTTTGTTCCAGAACTTCCACTCTTTTTGTTGTGCTCTTAAGATTCTTGCTAAAGGCACTAATTTCTGTTGGTTTTTTTTTTTTTTTTTTTTTTTTTTTGCTTCCTTCAATTCTGTTCCACAACACAATTCATCTGAAACTAGTAATTTGTATACTTTTCATAGTTTTAATTCCCTAATTGTCTGCCCCACTGCAGTGATAAAGTCTTCAAACATCTTCCTCTCTCCCCAGCCTCCTCCAGCATGACAGAAAGTATTCTGAGTGTTTTACAGCTGTGTGGTCAGTTTTGATGCTTTGTGAATTCAAATCACATCTAGTCTTCTGAAATGTTATGTTAGATGGTAAGGAAAGTGCATGATCCCTCTTAGTCAGGCTCTGTCTCCCCTTACTGGAAGTTAATCTTGTGCCTTTGATACATACTAGCATGGCATTAGCTTTGTCCTCATGACTCTAGCCTCTGAAAATGCACGAGTAGGGTAAATGTTGGTAGATGCCCTAAAGAATCACGAAAGTTCATTACAGTTGTTCAAGTGATGCCAGGGTTCCTGCACCTCTGTGACGTATGAAAAGATGTTTTGATGCTCCTGTGGCAGCACAGACCCCCTTCACTCCTTGAGTTAGGGCTACTGCCTTCAGATTAAGGGAAGTTCTAATTCAGAAGGAATTGATGCACTAGTTCTCTCTATTAAACTTTTCTGAGTGTTTTAAATGTTCTTTGATAAGGAAAGTGGTTACAGAACCCATAATAATATGCTTTTATGGAGTGTAGTTAGAGCATGTCTGTGTTTACCAAATGTTCCTTGAGAGTTTCTGTACATACAGTGTTGCTAGGGAAGGGTTGTTGCTTTGTTGCTCTAAGGGGCAGAATAGCCATTCACTTATTGAAGAGTCTGCAACTACTGAAGCTTTACCATTCAGTACCTGATCCTAACTGTACCCAGTGAAGCTTTTAATTTCATTGCATGGTGGGGACTTCTGTGTGGTGTTACTGTAATTTTTGTTTTGCTCTTTGAAAATGCCAGCTTATTGAGTTACATTTTCTTCATAACTATCAGCCTTTGAGGCACTAAGCAAAATGCACGTCTGTTTGGCATGTTACATAGGTATGCCTATGAAAAATGAACTGCAAATGAAACTACCTTTTCTGCAAAGGCTATGCTACTTAAGGAGTCTGAATATATGTACATGCATTGCACTTCTGTCTGTCATCCAGAGCCAGATGAATTTTAAGAATTGAGAGTGAGAGGAAGTGATTATGCTCTAGCCTTCCTTTTAAAACTCTCTATAAACCTCTGCCTCTAAACTAATGTCTGTGCAAGCATGCAGCTGCATGTGGCTGCTAGAAATTTATTAGAAAAACAATTACTTGCAATGGTGTAGCCCTGGAAGATAAGTACTTAGAAAAGAAGAAAACATCTACTGATCCTCTGGGAAATTCTTCAGGAAGCAGGTTTTTTAAAAATGTTTTGCAATAAGGTGTCTGTGGGTCTCGTAGCCAGGAAAACTATGGCATCCTAGGTGGAGTATATGTAGGTTTATATATATATAGATAGATAGATATAGGTATGTTGAGGTATATACCTATATATAGGTATATCAGTGGGCAAACCAGATTCTCTTCTGACATCAAAAGTAATGAAATTAGGTATAGTAACTGGCATGTTTCAACTCTGAGTATGTTTGAAGAATGCAGAACATACCAGTTTTACTGTTCAGGCCTTATTCAGAGCTACAGTAATGGACAGTTTCTCTAGAGAAAATATGTATAGTAGTTTGATTATTCTTTTGCATAACTGATAGTTTAATCTGCAAGTTTGCTAATGAAAAAGCAATTTTTTAAAAGGAATAAAGTAATCATTAGATTCTATAACATTGGAACAACTTACAAAAATGTAATATCCTATACTGTTTGTGAGTGGGTTTTGGTGGCTTTTTTTCCTCTGTCTCTCCCCCCTTTTGCATTTTGAGCCCCATAACCAGTAGGCCAGACAGAAAATAGGCAAATAGGCTAAGACATTTATACCTTTGATGTAGTTACATTGATACACTAATTTGCCATGTAGGTTTTATCAATTCAAAGGGCACAAAATGAACATCCTTCAGTGTATTTTGACCTAATGAGTCTTCTTGCTGTCTGCTTAATGTACAGATTTAAGTGTAAATGGGTAACCTTTAAAGGAAGGCTTGGCATAAGTGGATAACAACCAAATCTTAAATAACAAAGATCTTAAATAATGAAAGATCTAAAGAATTTTAAAATTAGCTTAGATTAGCACTTGAAGTGTAATTTTAATATGTAGTTTTATTTCCAATAGCACAATATTAAAGGATGACAGTAAGGAAACACTTGTCTATCTTTGTTGTTCTTAGAAACTAGTCTTGAGTTGCAACTCAGGTCTGTATGGTTTGGGCTATATTTTGTATGTATTTTTGTTACTTATGAATTGGCTGTGTCTGAGTGTTGATCACCTTAGTGCTAGCAATGAATTACACTGTATTGTTTCTGCTCCACGTTGGGTCCTTGGTGAAGTACTAACACCTAAACGAAAGGCTCTGACTGTGGCTTGAACAGCTGGCCCTGAGCCAAAACTCATCTCTAGGTGAACCTTCCAACCAAATGTTACATGCGTTCATTCATTAACAAAGTGTTATTAGCTGTGTTACCTATGTATCTGCTCACTGGCAAAACATGTATTTACTTTTCCATATTTAGAAATTGGACAAGGCCACATCTGGCCTTGTTTCGGGGTCAACAATCAAAGACAACTCCTTTGGTTCCTCCTTGAGACCTAGCCAGGCTTTAGGGGAAACCAAACAGGAGAATGAAACCAGGTATTCCTGCACTACGACTTACATCAGTTTGTTTATTCAACAGTATAAAAAATAGCACCCCCTCACAGCCTCATTGCCTATGAGTGGACCAGTTACTGGGTGTGGTTCTCCAGTCCCTTGCTCTCTGACACCTTCCACCAGCTGGGGTTTGTGGATCTATATGAAGGGATAAAGTAGTAGGGTGATTGGTGATGTATCTTTCTTAGTCACTCTAGGCAATCTTGTGTAATAATGATTACATGCACTGCTTAGCTTGTCCTTTTGTAATTCTTTGCAATTCTGTATTACAGTAATTTACACTATTCCTTAAGTTGGTGTCTGTGTCTTTGATGTTGACCCTACCTACTGATGAACACCTGGTAGTTTCCTGAGCAGGAATCCCATTGCTAGGGATGCAAATGAATTTCTATCTGGACTTTTCTCTCTTAGGGTATTTGTGGGATTCCTGTTATAGTACCTTTTTTTGATTGTTTTTATTTGGATAGTAATGCTCATAAGTGGTAGTGTCAAGCAGGAATTGAAAGGTTTTAGCTACCACAGCATTTAAGCTTGTGACGTAATTGGATTAAATATTCATGGCCAACTTCTTCCTCATTTGCACCACTTACTAAAATCCAATAGTATGCATATATAACTTGACTTTCCCTTCTCAGCTGGCTCTAACTTCTAATTTCTTTCCTTGTAATGACTGTTTCACAATATTTGGCTTGCAGAGCATATGGGAGAAGGCTGATAACTGGAAACAAAGTAGTCTGAGGTTTAAAATAAGAGTGAGTAATGCTTTCTTTTCTAAATGGGTGACTTAATACAGTAATAATAATAATAATAATTTACAAGTACAATCCATTATGAAGGGAGTATGGTATATCTGAGTCAGTGGAACACAAACCATCTTACCCTGAAACTGCTGGTTATGAAGCACATAAAAGGCTAGATCACTGTAGAAGAGTAGATGGTGTGGAAGCTCTCAAACTTTTAACTTGTCTGCTTCTGCCATCTGGCTATGAATAGGTGTGACAAAGATGCCAGGAAGTATGAGGAAAATCATGTGAACTCCAAAGAAAGATTCCTGCTGCACTAGTTCAGATTTGAATCCTACAAAGTTTTGGCCACCTCAGTAACCAGAGTAATCTGTGGCATTAGGCAGATGGGGATGACTGAGGGGATTGAGTAAAGCTGTTTTGCTGTAATTGCTCAATTTTATAAAGATGGTTACATAGCAGTGGTGAATACCTGCCACATGTGTATCATTATGTGGGACTGCTCTACCTTTTTCTGCTGCTCCTGTAGCTTTCCTGATAGTAAGGCTGGGTAATTTTCTCTTCTTCATGGGCTTAAGGCTGTCACACTTTTAAAATATCCACTGGATGAATGGGTGCAGGGTGGTTAGCAGGAGTGTACTTCAAGGTAAAGGTCAAAAGAAGTGCATTACTTGCCTATTTCTCTGAATCCACCTTCATTTTCACAGAAAATAATTTGAAAAAAGTGTAAGTCATGCACTTTTTTGCCTGAAATTCTTCTGTGATGTTTTCAAATCTTGCAATAAGACCAAGGGTGTTGGTCTTCATCAAAGAAATATGGTTTAAAAAACATTTTTGAATTACTTGTATTTTTACACAGTCTGCTGTTGAAGGTGACATGTTCTGTGTTTTAGGCTTTTTTCCATACCCTCATAATTTTGGTACAAATGCCATTCATTATTCATATACTTATTTATTACTAGAATTTTGAATGCCTCAGGACAGTATGTTGTGTAATGCTTTGTGATTAAGGCAGTAATTTACAGTAGTATCAGGTGCATTATCCAGTCTAAATTAAAGTGTGTGTTTCCTACAAATGAAATTAATAATAGGCACCAGGGAAAAAACCTAAAATCGAGAATGTAATTCTTACAAGTGTTTTGTTATGTTCAGTTGGAAAAATAATGTAGAGTGGTGCTGGAGGGATATTCCGGTGCAATAAGTGCTCCTAATAGGTGTTTTTCACTTTTCCCACTAGTTAACAAATAGCAGTTTTCATGACTGATACATAGTGCTAGTGATGCTCATAAAAGAGGACTGTGGGCCCTGTGATCTTGCTTCTGGTTTTAATCAGGTGTACTCTAGGGAAGTCCAGGGGAGTTTTGCAAGCTTTGTGTTTTAAGCAGCAACTTCCTACTCACTTAATTCCTAAAGCTACCATGTGATGGGGGAACTGGGGTAGAAAATCAGTAGATTAAAACTTGGGGGGATTAAGAGGTTTATGTGTTGAAATATGCACTCCAACCATCAACTGATGTTTGTGAATAGTTATGTTGCTTATCAGTTTGAATCTCTGCTTTAGTGAGAATAAACAGAGTAAGCTGCAAAAACAATCATCGAAAAGATCTGCCTTTCAAAGAATAGTGAAATAATTCATAGCAATTTTTAGGAATCACCTGGGTTTTGTCTTTTACATTCACAATTCCTTGTACTTAGCATTATTACTACTGCACAGTGAAGCTAATGATGATTTTCGTAATTTTCAGCCTCTGAGATACTTTACCAGCATTACAACAGTTGCACAGTGTTCCTAAAATAAACTGGTATCATGGTTTAAACCCTGGCTGAATGCTAGGTACCCACAAAACTTAAAAAACCCCAACTAATTAACACAAGGATTTATGGATTTAGATAAGGAATTTGGAAGAAAAATAAACACACCAAAAGATCAAAACAGACTGTAACTTTAAGTTGCAAGGTAAATTTATTGCTAAAACTACTACAACTACTGCGTGCAAAGAGGGGGAACAGAGTCAGAGGGAGGATTTATGAGGAGAAATGGACTCTTGAGATACCGTTTCTTTCCTTTCCCCCTCAACTCCTCCCGCATTCCTGCGAGCAGCGCGGGTAAGGTGTGTGTGGGGCTTTTCTGGTCACTTCATCCACCACGGTTTTGTTCCATCGGTTAAGGAGAAGGGTCCTTCTCTTGCTCTGCGTCGCTGTTGGGGTCTTTCCCACGGGCAGACAGTACATCAAAACTGCCGATGGCGTGGACTTCCTCATCCAAGGTGCGGTGGGGGGTGGGGGAAGCAGTTCTCCAAGGCCAGGCCATCCCATCTCGGGAACAAGGCTTTTCTCTCAGGTCTCTCATGAAAACACAGCTTCCTCCAAACATCGCCCTCTCGCCCTGCTCCCCCTCTCTCCCTCTCCCCCTCTGTCTCCCACCAGGCACAGTCACTTCAGGAACAGCTTGTTGTCATGCATGGTCTGCACCACGGCACCTCTGCCCCCTCCTTCTCCGCTGACCTTGGTGTCTCCATTTTTCTCACATCTCATTCTCCTCCTTCGCCCTTCTGCGTGCAGGGGGGACTAAGGCAGCTGCAGCCTTCTTTGTTTTGGATTTCTTCTTAAATATGTCATCACAGAGGTGTAACCAGCATCTCCAGTTGGCCCAGGCTTCATCAGCAGCATGTCTGTCACCTTCAGAGCCATCAGAGATTGCTCTACAGCATATGGGGGGGTGGGGGGGTGGGGGGCAGGGCTTTTGATGTACATGATGGAAGACTTCCAGAAACTTCCCATAGGAGCCATTTTGTGCCCCTCCCCACTAAAAAAAAACTGGGCCCAGCCAAACCACAGCTGGGTACAAAAGTGTGTGAGATTTTTATAATTTACATTTTGGTAGAGATAAACATGTTTCTTTACAGGAATAAGCCTGAGCTGTTCTATATCAAAATGCATGGTCTAGTATTATAAAATACGGCTCTTGTCATACCACATTGAAGTAGTAAAACTGTAGCTGACTATTAATAAAAAGTGAAGAAGAACCATCTGGATTCCGTCTAAGAGGCCAACAAAAATGAAAAGCGCATTTTCAAACACAAAACCAGAGTTAACCAGATAGTTAAGCTTGAAGTTGATGAAGACATAAAAATTAAACAGACTTCTCAATTTCCTACTACAATTATGTTTGCTGTAATGTTTTGGTTTTTACTTTGTCCCATACCTGTCACATTCTACAAAAATAAGTAGTAGCAGCTCTTTGTTATATGTTTGAGGGAAACTCTTAAATGTCAGGGTGTTTTTGACTTGGCTGTAAAAATGTTTGCAAGCTCTCCAACTGTTGAATTCTTTGTTTGTGTTTATGTCCTGAAAAAAACTTCGTTATTTGTTTCATGAGAAGCAATTTGTGATTCAATGAATAAAAGCATTATATAAATGTAATCCAGGTTGCAGATGTGGTAAATCAGGATGCTGCATTGATTATTAGTGGATTGGTAGTATGGCGAGCATGGTCCTTTCAGTTTTCAAAAGGTCTTCCTCATATAATTGAGGTGATGCTAATTACTCCTTCAGAAACAGTAAGAAGTACTGTTTGCATCAGGGGTTGGCATTTGTATTTATTTTGTAATATATGGTGCTATGCCCTGTTATGATCTGGTTATTAAAATGGCTAAGAGAGATAACCTCTGCCCAAATTACTGTGCAAACAAGACCATATGCTGAAGGTCAGTAGTACTGGTTTTATTTAACAGTAAATGCAGGGTAGAGAGAGACAGAGAAATAGGAAGAGAGGTTGTGGTGGGGAAAGAGGGTGATAGACACAGAGTAAGTAGAAAATATCACTGTGGATCCCAATGGCATTGATCCTCTTCTTCTGGTCATATCAGTGGTTAGGGTCCTGCAAAACAGAGAGTTCAATAGATCAATATAGATTCTGGCCAAGTGGGAATGCCTGGGTATCTCCCCTGGGAGGAGCAACATCTCTTCAGACCCAGACTCTGGGTCTGTTTCATCACTTTGCATCACATGCAGCGCTCTGACGCAAGGCCTCAGGAATGAGGCTGGGGGGTGTTTTGGGGGTTTTTGATGTATGACATTGTTCTGCTTAAGTTTTCCTATTAATAATTTTATTTCTGCAAGCATTTGTAGTTTTAGCCTAACTTTTAAACTTCATGAAATTGTACTGGAATGTTGAGATACTTTTATTTGTGTTCTCCAAAGAGTTTCACACTTTGTATATAATTCTGCAGTCAGTCTTGACTATTCCCACTGTTATCCCTATAGTTGGAGCAGTGCTGTAATGTAGTCCAGGTTTTTGTCCCCCATTCTACTTTATGAAAGGACATTTCTCAGCAAGCTAAATGTGTATTACATTAGCACTATGACAAATGTTTATGGTAACCTCTTGGCAACAAATACCTCTATACAGTATTAATGCATATATAAAGCACAGGGTATTTGGCAATCAGATAAATTCAAAACAAACTAAACTACTAGTACTGTACACAAATAGCATTTGCAAGTTGATCCATTCCTGCTGAAGAGGGACTTGCTAATGTTGCATTAGAAAAGCTTTGTGTTGTGCAAATCAAGAAGCAAAATTTGAATTTACTTGCAATAGCTCTTTTTGAGATGTCAAAGGGAATGAACTGCCCAAGACCTCAGATCCATTCAAGTCTGAATTCTGAATGTAGTGTCATAAACATAAAGAACTAAAAAAAAAACTTATGGACTTGTGATTTGGAAAATGTTATCTGTCTTTAGAGCATCTTCTTAAAGCCAGCTTACATTAAAAAGCCTTTTATGTCCTAATGCTGGACATTAATACGGAGCTATAAATAGAGAGAATTAAGCTAAACTGAATTCCACTACTGCAATAATTTCAAGCTCAGTAAAAAATGCTTCCTTCTTTGCAAATACTGACTTTTGTTAGAAGCCTTAATCCTCTTAGAACAATTTCCCTCTACCTACCCAAGCAGCTAAACAAGTTTTGAAAAACAAACTGATTTTAAATCTGTAGCTTCAACAAAATAAATACCAAAATAAATGCCAAATTGTCTATGTAATGTGAGCTACTTTGATCTGAGAGCCAAAACCCCTGATGTGCTCGCAAAGACTTGGCAAGGTGTAGCATTCAAAGCTACTATCTTGATTAGCATTCAAAGCTACTCCCCCGCCACTAGTGGTGGAGGAGCAGACAGCTGTAATGAACTAAATGTGGATTTGGTAGGAGCTGGTAATAGCTTGTTTTTAAAGGTGACTGTGCTGTGCATCAAGCTTTCTCTTTGCCCTCCTGTTCCTAAGCTATGTAGGCTTACACAAGGACAAAACTGCCAACAAACTACTGGAGGAGAGAGCAGCAATGCTGTGTAGCAACCAAAAACATTATGCAGCCTAAGAGATACCTAAAAACCCTGCCTCACAGTAGGGATGGGGCAGCAAGGGGGCTGCTGACGCAACAGCATAGAATCAAGACATGAGAGGATCTGAGTGTTCCTAGCTCCCTCTCATGACAAGGGGCCTTTCCCTTAGTTCTGTGCTTAGAGGGAAAGACAGATAATGGCAGGCTATGTCTTTCATGTAAAGATTTTTTTAAAACAGGGTCATGCACAGTTTCCTTTCTTTTGAAAAAGAAAGACATTACCAGGAAGACAATGACTGAAAATTTGTGGTTAGCATTTGCTAAGCCTTTCTCTCTGCCCTGTGTTGTGATTTGTATTTTCCACTTATACACAACAATGTCTCTAGGTATTCTCACTGTTTTTTGCTTCTACTACTGATAAATAATTATCAACAGACTACTGATACACTTCAAGATTTTATCAGCTGGTATCACAAACATCTTCCATTTCATAATGTAGCATGATTGTAACACTGGGATGCAAAATGCCCAGGACTAGCAATGCACTTGGTGGTAGTCTGATTTTCACTCTTTAAATTGGTACAGGTTTACCAGCCAGACAAACTAAAAGTTGAATGGACTCTACATAACAGACTATGCTGTAATGACATTGCTGTGTTAGAAAGTAAAGAATAAAGTTGCATAAGGGACCAAGGAGGAGGAAGGAATTGAAAAGGCACACAGAAGCCAGGCAAAGTTGTCATGGTACAACTTCACTAATATGCATCTTTTTTCCTGGTCAGTGTTACACTAATATCAAACAATGATAGATCAAAGGGCTCTTTTACATGTATCTTGAGCAACAACAGCAAAATCAGCATAAAAAACTCAAACAACCAAAAAACTTTCAAATCTGCCCCTGCCAAATAAATTTATGTAAAGCAGCTTTTAGGTAGGCTTTTTATCCTTTGGAAGCAAGTTTGTTGCTTCATGTTCGGGAGGGGAATGCAGTTTCTATGGATGAGCAATTGGGGTGAATTAGGAGCCCTAGTGAACTCGAAAACAGTCGAGGTGGGTGGAAGCATAGTAATGCAGACTTTAATTCTTATACAGAAAACAGAATTTAAAAATTGGCTTTTTTTTTTTTTCTGATGAGAACAGCAACGGCATGGGATGGAAACACAAAAAGAAGGTATTTTTATTCTTTTTCCTGGTTTCAAGTGTATCATCATGAATAATTATGCTTTTTCTGCCTTGTTTGCTGCTGTGTTATGTCTCACTGAAAATACTGCCTCATATCCTCAGAGCTTTTCAGCTTGCACAATATAAAAATGTGTGATTTTCAATATCGTTAGACCTGTATGAGGTGCTCATGCTGTTAGAATTGTAAAATGGATATTTCAGTTGTGAAGGAGGTGGCTAGGGAAATTAAAAAATTTAAGTGCTATTGTCTATGTTTCAATGGAGAAGACCTTGTTATAACTAAAGAATGGCTTAATTTTATTCTCAGTTTTAAGTAGTATGTGTACAAAAATATTTTCACAGAATCACAGAATTAACTACGTTGGAAAAGATCTTTGAGATCATTGGTACAACCTATGACCTAACACCACCTTGTCAACAAGATCCTGTGGCATTGGGTGCCACATCCAGTTTTTCCTCAAACATCTTCAGGGATGGTGACTCCGTCACTGCCCCGGGCAGCCCATTCCAATGCACAGTCACTTCTTCTGTGAAGAATTCTTTCCTAATGTCCAGCCTAAATTTTCCCTGGTGCAGCTTGAGACTGTGTCCTCTTGTCCTGTCACTGGTTGTGTGGGAGAAGAGACGGGCCTCCACCTGGCTACAACCTCCAGTCAGGGAGTTGTAGGGAGTGATAAGGTCTCTGGAGCTTCCTTTTCTCCAGGGCGGCAGCTCTCCCAGCTGCTCCTTATAGGACTCATATTCTAGACCCTTCACCAGCCTTATTGCTCTTCCCTGGATGCATTTGAGCATCTCAACGTTCTTCCTAAATTGGGGGCCAGACATAGACCCAACTCTCAAGCTGTGGCCTAACCAGAATCAAATACAGGGGAAGAATCACTTCTCTAGCCCTGCTGGTCACACTGTTTCTGATAACAGATGTCATTGGCCTTGGCCACTTGGACACACTGCTGGCTCATGTTCAGCTGGCTGTCAGCCAGCTCCCCCAGGTCCCTTTTCTGTCTGGATACAGTCCAGCCACTCTGTGCCTAGCCTGTAGTGCTGCAGGGGGTTGTTGTTGCCATAGTGCAGGACCTGCCACGTGGACTTGTTAGACCTCACACTGTTGGAGTCTGCCCATCTACCCAGGTCTCTCTGCAGAGCCCTTCTATCCTCTAGTAAATTGATGACCATCCTCAACTTGGTGTCATCTGCAAATTTGCTGATGGGGGACTCAATCCTCTCACCTAGATCAGCAGTAAAGATACTGAACAGGACTGGGCCCAACACTGATACCTGGGGGACACCACTGGTGACTGGCCATCAACTGGATGCAGTGCCATTCACCACCACTCTTCTGGGTCTAGCTGTCCAACCAATTCTTAACCCAGCAAAGACGCACTTGTCCAAGCTGCGGGCTGCCAGCTTTTCCAGGCGTATACTGTGGGAGACAGTGTCAAAGGCTTTGCTGAAGTCCAGGTAGACAATATGCACAGCCGTTTCCTCATCCACCAGGCAGGTCACCTGGTCATTAAGCTATAATTTGTCTTTTGCCTCTCTGATTTTTCTTCTACATGACCTAGTGACATCATTAAACATTTCATGAGTTATCTGCCTCTCTTTCCAAAGGTGATACACCCTCTTTTTTCCCCCTAAGTTCCTTCAAAAGTTCCATTCCCATCCAGGCTGGTCGTCTTCCTGTCAGCTCGTCTTTCAACTCATAGGGACATGCTGCTCCTATGCCTTAAAGATTTCTTTCTTGAAGTATTTACATCCTTCCTGGACTCCTTTTTTTAAGGGCTGTTTCCCAAGGTACTCTCCAAATCAATCTCTTGAATAGGCTGAAGTCTGCCCCCTGAAAGTCCAGAATGGTAGTTTTGTTGATGCCCCTCCTTTTTTCACCAAATACAGAGAACCCTGTTATCATTGTCACTGTGCCTCAGACGGTCTCTGACCCCCACATCTCCCACCAGCTCCTTTCTGTTTGTAAACAGCAGGTCTATTGGAGCCCAACCCCCGATAGGCCCGCTCAGCAGCTGCGACAAGTTCTCCTCTATACACTCCAAGGACCTCCTGGACTACCTCAACACTCTACTGTGTTGAGTTTCCAGCAGGTATCTGGCAGGTTAGTCTCTGATAAGAAGAAGGTCTGGTGATCTTGAAACATCTCCAGCTGCTTATAGAATAAAACATCCACCTCTTCATCCTGGTTGGGTAGTCTGTAACAGACTAGACTCTCACTAGGATGTCAGCCTTGTTGGCCTTTCCCCCTGATTCTTACCCATACGAACTTTACCTTATCGTCAGTAATCTCAAATTCTGTAGTGTTGAGAGCCTTTCTAATATACAGCCACCCCTCCACCTCTTCTCCCTCACCCATCTTTCCTGAAGAGCATGTAGCCATCCACTGCAGCACTCCAGTCATGTGAGTCATCTCACCATGTTTCTGTGATAGCAGCTACGCCATAGTTTTCCTGCTGTACTATGGCTTCCAGCTTCTCTTGTTTGTTACCCATGCTGCATGCATTAGTGTACATGCACTTCAGCTAGGCTGCTGACCACATCCCTGATGCTGGCTTACCACCTTTGGGCTCATCTCTGGAGATCCTGGATTTATCCCCTTCCCCCTTCAAACCTAGTTTAAAACCCTCTGAATGAGCCCTGCTAACTCATGGACTAGCATCCTTTTGCTCTTTTAGATGGAGCCCATCTGACTCTAGCAGGCCTTGTCCTGTAGAGGCTGCCCCATGATCAAAACACCAAAAATTCTGCTGATGGCACCAGCCCTTCAGTCATTCATTGATAATGTGCGTTTTCCTGTTCCTTTTGTAAATCATCCCTGCTGCCAAAGGAACTGAGCAGAACACCACTTGTGCTCCTGACCCATCAAACAGTTGACCCAGAGTCTTGAAGTCCTTTTCAATTACTCCAGTGCCCTTCTTATCAGCCTTGTCACTGCAAGGCTGATAAGAAGTAATGACCAGCAGTAATTATCTGAGGGCTGAATAGTTCAGGGAGTCTTTCGGTGATATCCTGTACCTGGGCCCCAGTGAGGCAGAAGACCTCCCAGTGGGAAGGGCCCAGTTGACATATGGGACCTTCTGCTTCCCTTAAAAAGGGAGTCACCTACTATAAATACACCGGTCTGTTTCACTCTCCCTAATACTCTTTAACCTTTCTACTTCTTCCTTAAGCTCTCTCACTAGACAGAGCAGATTATTTACCCGCTCACACTGCACGCATATGTCTTTTGCACTGTCCTCTGGTGCTAACACCAGGCTCATACTGTCCCTGGAGCCAGTAGCCTGGAGAGCTGTGTCCTGGGAGGGCTCTGTTTGGGTTAGTGCACTCTTAGCAGCAATGGCTTTGCATCATTTGTAAACCATTGCTGGGAAAAAAAAAAAAAAGCCACAACCCACCACCAGGAGGGTGGCTGCAACCTTCCTGCTCATCCTGCCTGCGCGAACTGCCGTGCAAACTGTTGTGCCACGCCCTCACGGACATGCCACGCCTACCTCTCCCGGTAGCTCCTGCTTTTCACAGCCTTATTAAATTGCCAGCAAGGGTCCTGGAGATTGCCCCTCGCTCACCTGAATGGTTGGCAAGAAGTTGTTGCCTTCCAGGTAAAATGTGGACAATAATTTCCTCATTATTCTCAGTCCTTGAGTTTGTACTGGCAAACCCTGTCTCTATTGGTAGCTTAAGCTTCATATCAACCTTTTCAATTCATTAATTCATTAATTTTTGCCCTGACTGCTTGTTGAATGTTCAGTAATATAATGTGAGAAAGCAAAAAAAGCTCTGGTGGAGAAACTTCTTTTAATGATCTTTTTATTAGTACTACTGTGTCCCTGCACTGGATTGATTTGGTAAGGGGGATTTATAGGAAAACCTATCTCATGCCATTGGGAAGGGAAGATACAATGCTTAATTGTAATGAGTATTGATTGTTTTTAATTTGTTTCCTGTATGTTAAGAACCAGCTTTCCCTTACATCAGTTAAGGAAGCGAGAAGTGTGTTTCCCACCTACCTTAGACTGCTTAGTGGAGCTGAGGTGCAGGGTATGAGTACAGCAGGGCTCTTGGGTGGGTGATCAGACAGCCAAAAGATCCATTTGCTCAGGACATCAAATCCCTCAGTTCAAGGGTGAGGCTGATTTAGCATTGGAGCAGAACTTGGTGCTCTCACCTGATTCCAGAGTTACAGTCCTTTTAGAGATCTGGTATGGGTTTGGGTTGTTTTGTTTGTTTTTGTTTCGTTTTGCTTTTTTACTTTTTGTCATTACAACATGTGCTTTGCATGGAAATTCCTGCTTTCATGTTGTTATCTCACCTTCCAGATTTTGTGTGAGTCAAAACTTCAGCCAGTCTTTCTGATGGTTTCTTCTCAGGAAGTGTTTCTTGTTTAATTTGAGCATAACCTGTATTTGAAGACAATATTTTATAAAGACAAATATGGATGATTGAATTTACTCAGGTTGAGAAGTGAAAGAAGCTTCTACTTTTTCCCTTCCTTTAAATGTGCAAAATATTTTCATGACTTTATCCATCAAAGAGAGTGATGTTATATTTGTTTCCACCATAATTCAGAAATTTTTTTATGGATTGAAATCTCATAAATACTGATGATAAGCTTTCAGGCAAGATATTTCATTTAGAGTTGAGTCAGCTCAAAAATGTATTTAACAAATAAGAACAACATGACTACAAGCAGCCATGCTGTTTATTATTAGTATTAGCTGTATATCTGAAGCAGCTTAGCTGTTGAATTAATTCTATTACAGGCGCAGAATGAATTATATATGAACAAATTTGCTGACTAAGTGGATTCACGTAGTAGCATATAGGTATGTTGGATTAAGATGTGCTTACTGTGGTGTAGCTGCAATAGTCCCTAGAGAGCTGTCATAGTGTGTCCATGGGCTTAAGCTGCCGCAGTGTTCCATCCATTTTCAGATCGTAGTAACTTTTGCATTGGTTTGATCAGGCACTTTCAAACTGCGGCATTGCAGATTCATGCCTGCAGCACTGTTCAGGTCTATGGAGACTTGGGAAGATTAGTGTGTTTGTCTTTGAGACTCTGGTATCCCTGTCATTTCCTTGAACAGCGGCCTAATTCTGAGCAGATTTGAGGGTTCAGTTAATAAACGAACTTTCACCATCAAGGTATGTAGGAAAAGTCACTTGTGCAGTGGAGTAGTAGAGAATAAAAAGATTGTTAATCTGATCTTTTTTGGTCTCTGCATTGGGATTCCAAAGGCTCTCTTGAATCAGGAAGATTTGAACAGTGTCTCTGTTTAAAAGACAGGTGGAAACCTTCCTGGAATGGAAAAGATGACCCCCTCCCTCCGAATTATTGTAACTTAGAAATGGTGGGGCTTTCAGAAAAAGATATGGGAAAAGGAATAACAGTTCTTTACTAGAATATCTATTTGTCAATCGATCAATCAATCAATCATCTATCTATCCTCACAAGACAAACACAGCAACAACACATAACACAACCAAAACCTGCCTATTAAGCACTTTCCCCTTTAGTGTAGTTACAGTAACAACCAGCAGGGGGCACTGATGACACGTGTCTAGGCCGAGAGACTGCAGTGCCTTCCCACGGCTCCAGGGGGCGCTGTTGGCTCCTGGGACGGCCGATGCTAACCCTGAACCTCCCTAGGGGTAGCGGCGGCCTTGGGGGGAGAGAGGTGAGTATGTGGGTGTTTCAGTTTTCCCCGGGATTTCATGTGTCCCATCTTGTGTTCTAGCGATGGTGGCAGCACCAGCTGAGGCTCCAGTAAGCAGCCGGGAGGTTCTCCCTCCAGAGAGAGAGGAGATGGGGGCCCCGGTTTCCCCTGAGGCATCCAGGCAGATAGTGAGGGTCTCTCTCCCAGCAAGGGCGTATGTCCAAAAGTCCCAGTGCAGTGGCTGCTCCTGTGGGCAGTGGCCCACCTATGCCAAGGAGAAACAGCAAGGAGGGCTCAGCTGCAGGAGCGAGTCCCCCTGGGCAGGAGACATCCCGTACCAAAAACCCACAGCTATCCACCCTCCAAACCGGACAAAGACTGATCCACACCCAGGTCAGAAACTGTCTAAAACCACCACGCTCCTCCCCCTCCCCCAGGCATGACTCCATTTCCCTCGGCCTAGTCATTAGTGTGGTATATAAGAGTACTCAGCCATGTCTTTTGTTCCTTAATTACCCCTGTTGGTTTCCCGGACAACCCTTTCTCCTCATCGAGTATTCCTTTCAGATGGGGAAAAAATTCCCTGGAGAATCCAAACCCACAACATTTAACGAAATCAAGGAATAAAATGTTAATGACATGTAATGAGTTAATTAAACTTGGAAATAAACTTTGAGTTCACCATCTTTACTTATCCAAAATGAAGTGTCAAAACCAGAAGTCTCTTGTAAATGCACTATTATTAATTAATGGTGTTAATGAAAACGTCTCTGCTGCAAATGCAGTCATGCCTGCTGGAGGCGTTGGGAGGCTGGCCTTAATGGCTGACTATGCATAGCATTGTGTGTTGCTAAAGAGCCTGCTTGTCCCATGGCTTGGTAACTGCAGTATATTAGTGGGCCTGTTGCCTGGCTTTCCTGGAGCATGGTAACAGGATATGGAAGACAGAAAAACTTCTTTCTCAGTATCCCAACTGCTGACGAGGGTCTTTTGTTGCAGCTTAAGGTTTTGAGGATCTGCCTCATAACGGGAAGCAACTTTTTTTCTAATCAGTAGCTAGTATTTTAGTGCCTCTCAGATGGAATCTCTGACTGATCAAGGTGAAGGAACTCTTGTTCCAGACCTGACTTTTGGGCAAGATGCAGCTGTGCCTGAGAATGGAAGTTAATTACTATTCCTGCACTGTCCAGCAAGTGCCAAAATAAGTATGCAGTGTTTTTATATAAAAGTGCTGTTGTCTTCCTATTACGTAAATAAGCAAGCACGTAAGTTTTAAAGAACAAAGAAATTATTCCGATTTACCTTTTGACACACCTCTGTATTTGGTGCTATATGCTATTGTTTATATTAATAATATTTTTTAAATCCCTATTTTCAAAAGGTTTCGTTTTTTAAAAAAATTGAATTAGTGTCAGAATGTCCTATACTCTAGTTTGCAGCAATTCTTTCTACTGAAGTTTACCTTCTAGCACAAAAAGGATATTTTGCAATATACACTTGATATTGAGCTGAAGGACCTTCAAGTTTGCTGTTCGAAAATATTGTGAACAGTTGGGTGCATAAGAAGCAATATAACAGCAGTGCTTCTCAGCTTGTGCTGTGAAGAGCGCCTAATAAATATGTGCCAAGATGGCTTATTACATTCTGCTTTTTGGACTTAATTAAGAAATAAACTGTGTGAGATACTGGCCAGCAAGAGCTGATTTGAGAAATGGAGGCTAATGACTGACTTTTTTACAGGGCTTTGTAAGGCATGTTTATCTAACAGCTTTCTGCTTGGGTGCAGCCTCTGATGAAGGGAGTTAAAGAGCACACTTAACTGTCTTAAACACTGTTAAGTCCAGGGAAGGAATTTATGAAAATGTAAGCCACCTCAGTGGGGACTTGAGGTAAGCACAGAAGGGAGGAATTTGATACAGGAAGTCACTAATTCCAGGCCTGGCAGAGGCGAGATCTGGTTAGCACATCCTGGTTAATGCATCTGGATAAAAATTCACCTGTAGCAAACTGAAGGGAAGCAATTGCTCATAAGCATATCACCATTCAAATAAAGTTCACCCCAGCTATGGGACAGATGGCATCTGTAGCCACCAACATCCACAGAATCACCCCAGACTAATTTCTGGGGCCTTCTACCAGAGGATTATATGCACAGCATACATCAGATGGTGTAAAACTCCCCTCACTAGGGGCAGTTCTTGGGTGTTCCCACATGAATCCACTGAACTTTTTGAACTAAACCCATGAACTTCCATGGATCATGACATCACTTCAACCAAGGGATGTTTAAATTGCTTCAATCAAATCTTGACCTTGGATTCATGGGTGTTGATATCTTTCTTGTTCATGCTCTACTGTTATCCTTTCTCTTTTTTATATACTTGCTTAAGTGATATTTGGCTGACTCAGACAATATCCTTTTGGGCAAAATGTTCAGCATACAGCTGTGTAACAATATTACTTAATGGGTGTCAGGAAAATTAATCTACAAACACCAGAGGTTTATGTCCAAAAAGGAGACAGAGGAGTCTCGCAACTTTATTCATGAATAAAGGGAGAGGTCATGGGCATTTCCCATGGGGTCTCTCAAATTCATAGAGGACATAGCCTCTTTTTATCCTAATTTCCTGGCCAAAGTTCCCTCTCTCTTTCCCCGTTGACTGGGGTACTTGAGAGGTACAGGCTCCCCGAAACGGCTGATGAAACCCCCCTTCTATCATACATTATCCCCTTTCAATATACATCTCTGTGTCTCTGCTCTTGTCGTCTATTAACATAGTCTGGGATAAGTCAATCAAAGGAATTCCTATGGAAATTCTTCCCATTGTTTCCTTCTATCTGCCAGTTTCAGCCTTATCTTACCCCCAGAGTCAGTCTGTTTGCAAAGACACTCCCTTCTCATTCCTTTCATGGGTGAGCAAGTGGCTTACAGGTCAGGCACAAAGAATTACAGTGAATGGGGTGACATGAGTGGGGTGCTACAGGACTCCATCCTTAGCCCAGTTCTCTTCAACATCTTCCTAAAGACTTGGATGCAGGACTTGAGGAATACTAAGCAAGTTTGACAATGACACTAAATTGGGAGAAACTATCAACTCCCTCAAGGGCAGAGAGACCCCAACAAATCAGACCAGCCATCACCAACCAAATGAAGTTTGATAAGGGATGCCAGATCTTGTACCTAGAATGGGGCAACCCTGGTTGTGTGTATAGACTGGGAAATGACAGGCTGGAGAGCAAGGCTGCAAAAAGGGACCTGGGGGTCCTGGTTGATGGCAAGTTGAATGTGAGTCAACAGTGTCCTGGCAGCCAGGAGGCCAGCTGTGTCCTGGGGTACACCAGGCCCAGCATATCAAAGGAGGTGATTCTCCTGCTCTGCCCTGAACTGGGGCAACCGCACATTGAGTATTGTGTGTAGTTATGATCATCAAAACATAGAAAAGATGCTAAGCTATTACAGAACGTCCACAGGAGCACCACAAGGATAGTGAAAAGTTTGGAAGGAAAGCCATATGATAAGAGCTGAGGTAATTTGATTTGTTCAGCCTAGAGAAGAGGAAACTGAGGAGGAGGAGACCTAATTGTCTTCAACATCCTCGTGAGGGGACACCGAGGGGCAGGTAGTGATGTTTTCACTCTCGTGACTAGTGATAGGACTCAAGGAAATGGCAGGAATCCGAGTCAGGAAGGTTTAGGTTGGTGTTGGAGGTTAGGATTTGTCTTTTTTTCCCCTTTTCTTTCTCTCAGGGAATTTTGTCCTATTTATTGCCTCAGGGGTGGGAATGACCGATACTTAAGAGACAATAGGGTTTTTCCAAGTTCAGTTTGAACTGGCTAATATTTTTTCCAGTCACACTCGTTACTGTTAATTCTTCAAGTCTTTTGCTAATGAAGAATAAAAGATCAGAGAGGCAAAAATGGAGTAGATTGGGTGTAATGTACAACTGTTAAACTGTAAATTTCTACTAGTTCCCCTGGAGTAGTCATGGGAAATACAGACTTCTTTCACTGCAGTTTGCTTTTGCATATACCCTTTGTTCACCTGTTCTTTTCACATGTAGTTGAATGGCATTGCAGATATTTCCCCTTGCAGCTTACAGCCTTAATGTCTTTCTGAAATGAATTGTGCAGTAGGGAAGTCACTGAAGTGAAAATGCAGAGAACAAAAAATTAGTGCAGAATCGAATTCTGCAGAAGAGAAAATAAATTGGAGCAGAAAGAGGAAAATAAGATAGTTCTGGCCCCGCCTGTCTAGGGAAGGCCAGATTCCTGTTTGTTTCTGCCAAAGCTGCATATAAACAGAACCCCCTCCCATTATTTTCATGATTAAAAAGCACTGAAATATGGGCTATGCTCTTTAATCTGTGATGAAAACTCAGCATTAGTTCTGCATATCTCTTCAACCACAACCATAGTTTTAGTGAAACTGGAGAGCAAAAATACTACTTAAACAAAAAAATGTGTTATATGGTCTACTTGTAACTTTTGCCAAAGATGATCCATTCATATTATTTCCAGTTGCATAATGAGGGGTGCAGAGAGGCTGGGGAGGTGTATGTATGGGGATTGTAATCTGTGTAAATATGTTATTACAATGAAGGATTGCCACTGGCAGTCATGAAACATGGAATACTGCATTTAGTACTATAGATACAGATAAAGGGGTCAAAAGTTTCAGTCTTAGTTGCATATTTGCTGATCTTGAGACTCTTGGACCAGTCAGCAGAGTACTCCTTCCATGTTGGTTCAAGAGGATTTTATTAATCTTATTTTTTGTTATGTAACAGAACATTGCTAAACATTAAGTTTTGTTGTTTAGTTTTGAAATTTTACTTTGCCAGAGTGCAGTATATGCAGATCCCTTTAATCACTTTGAAATATGTAATTAATTTTATATTTCTTCAAATTCTTGATTATTTTCCTCAACTGCCCTTATTTTTACTGATCATAAACATATCAAGGGTAATAAATAGCTCTTTATAATTATATCAGTTAGGGAATGAACATGATATTATTGTACCATAGATAATACTAAATGCAAGTAAAGTTTAAAAATGCACTAATAAACTAAACTTTTATGATCTTTTTCCACAACTGCATGATTTTAGGAGGGATTGAGGGAGGTTGGCTGTTAGGTGAATGTATTTGTAAATTACCAGGTTCATTGTCTTAATGAAAGAAGGGAGAGCAGTGACAGGATGAGAATAATGGGCTTTGCAAAAGAGGCTGTGGCGGGATTGGGAAGCTGGTATGTAATTTTCTGGGAGGATAAGAAAGCTGGCTGCTGTTTATGGGAGTGATTCTCCTTTTATGGTCAGATAAGCGCTCTCTGAGGCTGATGCAGATGGAATAGTGGAAACATGTTAAGAGCAGAAAGGACAAGGTGCAGCACGAACTGTTTCAGTTGGCGAGGGGATTTAAGGGATGACAATAAAAGATAATGAAAATATACTGGAAATAAAGACAACAAATGAGGCTCTTGAGTTTTGAGTAGCTCAAGGCTAATTCTTCCTTTAGTCTTCGAAAAACAGTTTATGGGACCTGTTGCTTCACATAGTTGCCATGGGGAAAGAGAAGCAAAGCTTACTGGATGTGTTACATGGTGTGGGAAAAATCAGATTTCTAGGCCAACCAACTGAACATCCCCGAACAGATAGTTAATGGATTAAATTAATGAAAACTTCCCAATTATTAGAGAGATGAGCCAACTTTGAAATACCTTCCTTTTCACCAGTCTGCCCACCTAAACATTTTACCCCTCCCCAGCTAGTCAGATTTGTTTTGTCAGTAATCAGATGTGAAAAAAACCACAACAAACCAAACAAAAGAACTCTACTTGTGGTTTCTTTAGGGGAACTTTCATAGTAGGAATGTTGAAAACAGGAGTTATGGCGCTGCTTTATTAGGTCTGTTTTGAAACTAAGGTACCTAATATTTTATAATCAAAATAAGGGAGTATGTAATTGAAATAGCTGTTAAAAGCTCATTAAAAAAATTTATTTAATTTTGCTACCCAGATCTACAACCAGTCTGATGTTATATTGCTCTGGTTAGGTGTTTGCAGCTGAGGGACTCACCTTTTTTTTACAGTTGCTGAAATAAATTGACAGAAATCTGGATTAGGATCATGGCAATGCTGTACAACTTTATAGGATAAATATTAATATTCTCTATCATACAACAATTAGTAGTGTTCAGTAAGGAAGATTAGTGTTTGCTTTTCCTTCTCTTGGTGATGTCTGAGCTCTTACTGATGTCTGAGCTATTAAAAGTGCTTTTATCTGATTAGTTTATTAGTGCTAGTTTAACCTTTGCTTGTCCCTGGCTTGTCAAGGATGGTGTGGAGCATCTGGTGAGGTATCTTGTGGTTTTATGGTTGTTGTTTGTGGTGGTTTTGTGTTTGTTGGGATTCTTTTGTTTGCTTGGATTGGTGGGAATGTTTTGTTTTGTTTTCTGGTTCTGTATTATGGTTTTTTTGGTTTTGTAGTATTGTATTTTTTTCCCCCTGAACTGTGTTGCTTCCATCAAAATGAATCTATTCTTCTTGTTTTGAGCTGTTACTCTGTTGTAGACTTACTTCTTGAAAATGTTGTGATATGGTTCCACTGTGTAGGACTTGGGAAGCACCCTTGTGCTGCTTTAACTGCCTTGATGAGCACCAGTCTGGTTTGTGTCTCCAGCTGCTAGAAGACAAAAAGCAGATGTAGACTGATAAATGCTGCTGTTTTTCTGCACAGAATTGTTTCTCTCAACTACGGTGAGACACATGGGAATGGTCTCATGGAATTAATTTTCTGTCTTTTAGTCACTGCGCTCATGAATGCTGGATAAAGCCTATGTTAATTTTTAGAATTTGTACCTTCATTTTTCACGGTCAGATAAATTCCTAATTTCTGACCTCATATTTCTGACTACTGCAATCAGATGTTAGTGTCTGGTATTGACATGGAATTGGGTTGAATTGAAAAGATAGGGAAAAACAGAATTACATGTTAGTTGTTGGTTCTTCTTTTTAATTAATTTCCATAATCAGAAAGATTTTTCTAATCTTAATAGGCTTAAGTATATTGCTTTAGAGTGCTGTGATTTGAGATCATGAAGTGTTGCTACTGAGTCTTTAAATTTCATTCTTCTTTTACACTACCTTCCTGTAAAGTCTTGATAATTTATAGCTGTATAAAGTTCTTGCTCTCAACACCATTGGACAGACTTTAAATTTGACTAAATGGGTGATTTGTTTTGCTTTTCCATGTAGATAAATTCTGTGCAACCATGTACATAAAGAGTGTTAACTTTCAGAATATAAAATGATGGAACACGCATGTTATTATTCTTGTTCCAAAAGAGCTACTGCATGTTTTTATTCATAACTGTTAAAAAAGTCTTACTTTCCAGTGAAGAACCACTTGGGCATCAGACTTCCTGTATTGTTCCATTCATTGAACTTTTTTAAGAAGATGTGAGGCTACAGGAGCTCCTCATTTATTCATTGTTTTTTTTCTTTTTAAGTGGCTGGGGACATGAGAGCTTCAGTTATTAGGTGTCCCATGCTGACAAACACATGTTTCTGTAGTGCGAGCTGTATCTGGAGTCCTCTTCTGGTGTAGCACATTCAGCCTGTAGCCTGCCACCAGCTGTGTCTTGGTCAAGGGGCAGGCTGTGTCTGTGCCTGCCATCCTGGTGGCCTGCCAAATTATTTCACAGCCTGTGACTGGAAATAGAACCATAGGATGGCTCTATGGTCTATTCAGATATCTGTTATGTGACAAAAGATACTTACTTTATGACCTTGCCTGAAAAGTTCCCTTTTTCTTTTCCTTGAAAAAGCAAAAGGAAACAACGGTCACCATAAAAACACAACTTGCTTTAAACACTCCTAAATTGTCCATTCCAAACGGATCACCTACAAATACCAAGAGCAGCAATTTGGGTTTATTTTTTCAGTTAGTTTGTGGGCTTATTGTCTTTTTAAAAGCTGTTTTAGCTCTTATTTGCATTTCACACTCTTCTTTTTGACAGGTTTATGCATACTTTTTTCATTCATTAAGGAGCGCATTTATGAGATTGGAATATATAGGTGAGGGTGTTATATGGCCTTTGTGGTTCTTGTATTTCTCTTGAAGATTTCCAGGACTTCTCTAGGGTTCATGTGCTTTTTAGTCCAGGCAAAATACTTTGATGCTTTGGAAAGCAGCTGGCTCTTGGGCACAGTGTTGTGAGAGAGTGTTTGGGGAAAAAAAACTCACCAATGAAACAGTTTTGTCATGCAGATGTTGTATGATTTCTGACATAAAATGCTTTTTAGCTATTCTTCACTACTCTCTGAACTATTCAGGATTTTCTAACATCTTTAAGCAACCTCGATAATCATCATTTTGAAACATTTGTAGTGTTTTGACTTTTTCAATGCCAGTCTGTAACTCAAGTATGTTGCTAACACTCTTTACATTAATTTGTATTAATATCTACTGGTGAAGCGTCTGTTTTTTATCCTCTTATATTAAGCCTCATGAGACTAACAGTGTGATATTGTCTACACCTTTCATGGATTCCATTGCCTTAAATCCTGTTCTCAACTTTGCCTCACCAGTTTAGTGTAATTTCCTTCTATTTGCAATATTTCTCTATTTTTAATAATGTATGTTATATATTTAAATATACTAGTGCATAATTAAATACCCTGGAAAAGCAACTTTTATCTATGCTTTATCTGTGAAAAAGATCAAATAGTTTTGTGGTTTTCTGAAACAAGTTTATCATGTGATAAACTCCTCCTTCTTGGAGGTGGATGTGCCAAAGACTGGGATTTGGTCATCTGCATTCAATTCCTCCTTGACCTATGCTCAAAATGAGGTGTCACTCAGGAGCCCTGGCCTGAAGCTGCTACTGAGTTAAGGAGTCAGTAATGAGTCAGTTAAATACTTAAGGCTTCTGCTGAAATCAGCAGTAACAGCACAGTTGACATCATTATTTCTTCTCACTGTGTTGTAAAAGGGATGGCTTTTCCTGAGCTGGCGCTCACAATGCTGCATGCTGAGCCACAGCAGTGAGCAGCCTACATAAGCAGCTCACATCTGAGCCAAAATTTCACTTCGCTTTTTTTCACCTTCAGTGACAGACCCAGTCTTCTAATACACTCTGATACCCTAAGACCAAAACTTGGAAGACCTGTGCATAAATCACAGACAACAGGATATTATTGAAAGAACTGTATTCATTCTGAAAATGCAGGGGTGACCATAGGGTGGCCATTTTTTGAGGAATAAAGCAACCTTCTATAGTAAATCAGTTCCTAAACTTGTGCTTAACATTTACTTGATTGATACTGGCAGTGTATTCTGGAAGAGGCTCCTGATGTGGTACTGTTACAGCTTTACAGAGTAGAAACTGCCACGAATGTAACAATTATTTGGGCAATGTTTTCTTGTTCTCAGGCCAGCTAACCTGCCCTGAAATATACTGCAAGAATCCTTATTTGCAGATTAACCTATTTAGCGTGATGAGACTTTCTGAAAATCTGCCTGGAACTAGAAGAGGTAAGAAGTAGAATCACTAAGTAGTTTGGAAGTTCAAGATCACCTCATGCCACCCCCCCCCGCCTTGGGCAGGGACATGTTCCTTTAGACCAAGTTGCTCCAAGCTGTGTCCAACCTGGCCATGGACACTGTTACAGGGATGGGGCAGCCACAGCTTCTCTAGGCACCCTTTGCCAGGGCCTCACCACTGTTACAGGGAAGAATTTCTTCCCAAAATACCATCTAACTCTGCCCCCTGGCAGTTGAAAGCCATTCCTTCTTGTCCTGTCTCTTCAGGTCCATGTCCAGCCCTGCCCTCTCTGGGTTTCTGGGAGCCTCTTTAGGTGCTGAAAAGAGCTCTAAGTTCTCCCCTCTAAGGTCTCCTCTTCTCCTGGCTGAACAACCCCAATGTCTCACAAAAAATAACTGGCTCCAATCAATCTTTATCATTATTTTCCTGTGTTAGAGTATTTTTGTAACTTCAAGCAACTTGTAAATTTTAGGTTACACAGTTAACCCTAAATACTATTTCCTATTATTGAAATTGCCAAAAATAACATATCTGTATTATTTTGTGGCTTCTGAATATTGAATAGTCTATAGAGACCCTAAATTGGTTAAGTTTTTCGTAATTTCCTTATTAAAAGACAAAAAACCCAAATAAATTAAAAAAACGAAATCAAACTAATGAACCTGATCCCTTAGGGTTGTTGCGTCTATATTTTCATGTATCTGTAATCCTGTAATTCTTTAGTGTATAACTCTAGACTGCATATACAGTACTAAGTTAACTGTTCTCCCATTTTTTTAGACAAAACAATTCCTCTCTAGGCCTGAAACTCAAGGACACTTTACTGTCTCAGGCCCCAAGATACATAAACAACAGTGAATTGGGGGGAGTGAACTTGGAGTAAATGACTTCATTACCTGAAGCTGTAATTGGAGGATTCACACCCACTATGCAAATGGACAAAACTTACAAAGTTCAAAAGACCCATGACTGATAGTCCATTTTGGTTATAACCCCTGGGTGGGTGCCCTGAATATACCTGAAGGCCCTTCAATAAATACAACTGCTTCTTATTCTCTTAATTTTGTCTAGCCGCTGTTTTAGGTTAGCCCGGAATCAGGCATCAAACCAACCAAACCCTCCCCTTGTCCCCTTCAAATCCCCTAAACCAAAGAATAAGCATGAAGTGCCAGTTACTCAGTTGGAGGGCATTTTTTTGGCAAGCACTGTGGATTTATGCAATGAGTGAAGAATCTTTGAGCATCAGAATCTTCTTGATGATGATTGCACTGTTGGTGCTTTGAGGACCAGGTAATAAAATAGCATAAGTTAGCAGGATACTGAGCTCAAAATTGTCAGAGTTAGTTAGAAGATACCTGCTATATTTAGGTGCAGTAAGGGCATGCTGGTTACTCACAGGTGGCTTCTCAGTAAGTCAGTATGGATTCCTCTTCAGCTCCCATTGTTGCTACCTTATCAAAGTTGGAGAAACATTTTCTTATTGCAAGCTGATGAAATCTGAATCTTGCTCATCCAGAAAAATAGCTTCTCTTTACGAACTTTTGCAATTGTTTTCTTGGTGGTGCAGTTTGGGTTTTTTTTTTTGGCCTAGGAGGAATTACTGAGTTTCCTCAGTAATACTGCTATAATTTTTGTCCTTTTTCATCTTCCAACACAACCACCATGTCCAAATCTTATTTGGCATCAAAAAGAAAAGCTACTCCTGAGAGTGCGCAGTGCTTGAAAAATAGAGCTTTATTTAATAGTTTGTTAACTAGGAAAACACTACTATTAATACAGATATGTAAAGGGTCTGTACAACTAACGTATTCATCAGGGTCTAAAAATCTATCCCCATTATTCCTGTGTTCCTTACCGCTTCCAGTCAAGTCAAGAACTATTCCTCTGGTTTAAGCATCAGTGCTAGTCAAACAGATTTCAAAGATGAATTTCATCTCCAGCTGCTTGTGCTGCTGCTTTCTTTCTGCTGGCAGGGGTTTTAATGCTTAATATATACCTTGATCATTTACTCTGCCTTGAGAAAGTGAGTTGTGTAACTGCAGTGGTCACTGCTTGTGTAGAAGCACTTCTCATAGAAAGTGTTTTGCTGGTTCTCAGAAAAATAGCATTTTAAAACAGATTTATTATAGACTTGATGGTATAATCCAATGATGTTAAAAAATTCCCAACCAAACAGAAACCTCTAAAGGCCATATTGATTCTTGTGTACTGCTGTAAGAAGCATAGTGTGTTATTAAAACTTAAGTCTAGTGAATTACAACTTTTGCAGATGAAAAAAAAAATTTTTTTACAGAAGCTTAAAAGAGTAATTAATCAACCTTGTACACTGGAAAAATGTATTTTTGACATTGAGAGAAAATGATAGTGTGAAGGAAAAAAATGTCCGACTTCAACATTAAACTGTCAGAAATGCAGAAAATAACCAGCACTGTACATATGAGCAAAACATTATTTAAAAGCAAGAACAGATTTCTGTGGTGTCTATACATTTTGTTTAATGAAATAGAATATTTGGCTTTTCACATTTACATCCTATTTCTTTCAGGCAAAAGAGGAAGTTGTGCTTGGCAAGAATACAGAAAAATGGAGTTTCCCAGTTGGTGTGTGATTTTCCCTCTGCACAGCTGTTTTTTCTTGGAATATTTCTTGCCCAGTTAGAAAATTTTACTTTGCTGGAGGAAAGAATTTGTATAAGGTTTTTCTTCAGGTATTTGTAATATGTATGAAGTGGAGAGAAAGAACCATTTTAATGTAACAATTGATTAGCTTTATTTTTGGAGGAGGTAAGTCTAGAAACACAGCTTGCACTCTGAATAAATTTTCATCAGCTACTGTCAAGGATAACTGTGATTAGGGAGGTGAGGAGGATGTGTCTTTAGGGGGTTTTCTTGGGAATCGAAAGGGCAGAGTTGAGAGCGATTACTCCTGGTCTTTGTGTTTTGTGCTGAGTTCTGAGCTCAGCTAGACCATGAATTTCTGCTCTTCAAACACAAGTCACTGACTGGTGAGTGAGTGAGGCCACAGGGTCTACCAGCGATATCCAACCTTCATTGGTCTCTACTGAGCTGGGAGGGTAGCAAAGTGATGGGGTTATGAATTTTCTGGACTGAGCATAAAGTAGTCGTGAGTAAGTTCTACTTTGCAATCTGGAGACTCTTTTAAAAACTGCTTAAAAATGAAATTTGGAGTGAAGTTTTCAAAGAGCCTATTCACAGCTAGCTTGTTCACCTTCTCTGATACCAGTACAGTGCATTAGCTTCAACAAGTATCCTGTATGTTTGCTCACTTTCTAAAGCTGTTACCACCCCCCTGCTTCAAAAAGCTTCAGCTTTTTATGAACTAACAAAACAGGATCTTCTCCCTTACCTATCCCATTTGGTTGCCCAAACCATCAGTACCTGTGCCAGCTGAGCTTTCACTTTCCTGGAATGAGAGAGGTTTGAGTTGTATATACACACAACTTCAGATGCATTCCACAAAAGTGTTGTGTGAGGATGTACTTTCCTCCCTGTCGACATAGTTCTTCTATATTAATTTTTTTAGGTTAGTTTGGATTTTTAATTTTAGCAGCCACTTCCTTTCATTTGCTGATCATAGTGAAAAGCGAGCTCTGACACTGTTCTATTAGTAATGTTGGAGAATGCATGTATTGGGTTAATATTTAAGCATTTCTTACAGTAAACAATACAGAATTGTACCACATTAATGAGAAGAGTTAAACTGTAATGTGATTAATTATAATTTGTATCTTGGCCCCGAAACTTCCATGTGATTGATAGTTCCTGGTGGTTCATCAACTGTGTGGTGAAAAAGCTTGTACCAGTTGTGTCCCAGATACTAGTCAAAAACAGTATGCAGGAAATATCTCATGTTCTACTTGTGTCCAGTTGCAATCTGAAATTTGGCTGAAAGTTATTTTCAGAGAACAGAGAATGTCTCTCTACATGCATCAGAGCTTCCTAGAAGTCTTCGCTCTGGAAACAAACATCTCTTTTGTGAAATATTTTGGTGCTAGGCGTGTAAACTTCTGTGGCTACTTTGGCTTGCTGTATTTAGTAAGACATCACAATTATATTCTACTTGTTGTGGTTTAAGAATGGTATTCCTCAATTTAGTGTTCCTACTGAAACACTCCAAACCATGGTGTTGCTTGCCTGCTCCCCTCTCCTTTTCCCCACTTTGTTGGTCTGGAGAGGAAAACTGGGGGCACAAAAGGCAAAGATCATGAGTTGAGATAGGACAATTTACTGGAAACAGTTCTCGCCCCCAACCATACCTGACCATTCCTGCTGCCATGCTACCGGAGTTGGCAGGGAGCACTTCCCCCTCTCCCAGAAAATGAGAGGTGCTACAGAATAATCTCTGGGTCCTGATTATGCCCCATTTGGCTACTGCAGAAATTAACCATGTCCTGTTGAGGACCAGGATGCTATTTCATAATAACATTCTTTATATCATAATTTCCTTTTTGCATGAGTTTTATAATCTATGCAAATGGCAGCCAGGTAGCCTTCCTTGAGTGGCACACTTGTTCTCAAATAAGACAAGGTTAAGATTTGAATTAAATAGAAAAACATACTTTTAGTATGAGCTTCTTTATCATACCCTGTACTTTACGCATGTATTTCTTTATATACGGTTGGTGTCAGATTATTAGAATGTAAATTTTGTGAAGTCTGTGTACGTGTATTTTTGTTTTGAGGGTCTTTCTCCCTCCCCTTTCCCAAAAGCAGGGAGATCCATGATACAAAAATATCTTTTTGCACCATAACAAAGTTGCTTTTCTCAACAGACAAGAAGAGTATGCCATGAGTACACACTACTGGTGTATAAGGGTATAAAGGGTGCCAGTGATGATGTAAATGGATCTGGCACCAACTGATCTCAACCAGACAGAAAATTAGCACCACTTCTAAAATGTGGAAGAGTTAGTAGTAAATGTAGATTGTAGTTTTGTAAAGCAGCTGTATCTCCTAAAGTCCAAGGAAACAATAGATAGTAACTTAGTCTGTGTGCTTATGAGGTACTTTCAGGCATTCCTGGGAATTTTTATGTTTTGTCCTTGTGTAATGGATTGCCATCCATAGTGGCTGCTATTCAGTTTTTTTGAATGCCTGCCCTTGAATTGACACCTGGTATATTTAAGAGTCGGAAAATGCCAGTAAGACAGGCAGAACAAACACATTTTAATACCTTGCAACAATCGCAATAGTCTGTGCTTGATATTTTTTTTTTTTTACTGCCAAGCAGAAAGAACAGAAACATACTGACTAATTTTTACCAGAACAATAATCAGACATCCACCAGTGAACATTAGTGTAGGCCAGAGGAAAGCAAAGAAGAGGCCTTTTGAGGGATAAAGTCTGCTTAAAATGACATTGGTCTGTGTTCCTCCTGGGTCATAGTAACACGGGAAAATCTGGTATTTTTTGAAATTGCTTGCAATTGTATCTATTCGTGCTTTAACTTCTTGAGAGTTCTCCAACTTGTCTGGAACGTATGAGCACTGAAATAAGAAATCGAGGTGATCCATTATAACAAGTACTCTAATACAAAATCTGTAGTTAAGTTAGATTGAGTGAAAAAATCATGCTACTACTGACAAAATCTTCTGTGATTTGGCATCCTGGGAGATTGTCTTGGTTTCATTATGTCCATTTGCCATGCCCTGCTTCCTTGTTTCCATCAGTATGTCAATGCTTCCAGTCTGCTGATTTCCAGATTGGAATTATGTTGTTGGAAACCAATAACATACATGCTCAGAAAAAACGTGCAGTCTTTGAGACTGTCAATTCATTATTACAGTGCCAAGCTCCAATTCCTAACAGAGCTTCTAGGCACTGCCACAGCAGGAAAGTGTTGTGCAGAAATTCACACTGGCTTGTCAGTGTGCAGTAGAATGAAGTTGTTTCACTGTGTGACTCTGATTGTAACTAATAGAAAAATACAGCCAGCCTGGCTGTTGGAGGCTTCCTGCTTGTCCTTGTAAAACAGAACTATTTTGACTTGTAGCAATAATGCAGCGTTATTTAGTCTTCCATGGAAATAGACTTTGGAGCAGTAATATATTATTTTGTTGTTGTTCATAACCTTTTCTTTCTGCAGTGTTATTTTGTATATATAATAATGCTTGGATGTACTAAACTGGAAACTGGCCAAGGCAAAAGCATGGATAGTTCCTGATCTGAAAATTTTACTTGCAATAATGCAAGTAGGTAGGACATCAACAAATTGCCTCCCCTTGCAGTGAACAAGACTCTTATTTCCATCTAATGGTCGGTAGTTTCTGCTTTGCTCCTTCATTGCACATGGCTTTCCCTGAGACAGTCACTATAAAAATAGGCATTAGCTAGAAAAATTCTCTTCAGCTGAAATGTTTTATGCTATTAGGTTTGTACTGGGTGAAACTCTAATCTATATAAATTCTTTGCACTTGTAATCTGAATATATTTGTCCTGGATTCTGAAAGTACTTCAGTCTTGGGCATCCAAGATCTGAATTTTCACATAAAAGAGTTGCTGAGCTGGAATAACGTCTTTGAAATACTTGTGGGTTTGGAACTGGACTGAAACTGACTTACTTTCCTTGGGACAGGGTACCTGAAGGAGTACTTTGCGGTAGCAAGCTTGGAAATACTGATTCCCAAGCAGAAGCATTGGTGAGAATAAAAGGATAAGACCTTTTGTTTTCCCCTTCCCCAGTCTTTCACATCCCTCTAAAGCCAAATGAATATTGTGCACCCACATTTCTGTTCCATTTATGGGCACACCCATCCTCTGGAAAGGAGATCCCTGAAATAACTAACCAAAGGACTTCTACCACAATACTCAGCATCTCTGCCTTATGCAAGTGCTTCCAACAGTGCCACTGCCCTCTCCATGAGTCCAGGAAACTGCTGCAGACCAAAACAAAGACAAATGAGTTTTCTGTGTGATAATCATCCATGATTGGTTTCTTCTATCTGTCTAAAATGCTCATCATGTTGCCATTTTCTCCTCCTTTATTCTCTGCTTCGTATTACACACCTAAAATATAAGTAAATTTGGTATTTGTGCTCTTAGTTTGGATGGTTTTAAACTTGGTGTCTCTTGTGTGATAATTCAACAAGGAACTGAGTAAGCCACAGCTTATAAAACCACTTTTACCATGGGTCTTCAACTCGAGGACTTAAGTATTTTAAAATGTTCATAAGTGTTATATATTCATGTTGGTGTAATTCCCTATAAAGTATTAACTTAATATGTAATGTAATGTTTAAAATCAAGTCCAAAACTGTGTAATTTCTTGAATGTGTTAATAGTGCCTTGGTCTAAGCCCAGATGTTAACATAAGCAACTCCTGCTATTTCTATGCTACTTGTTTTAAAAACCATCAGCCATTCTCATCAAAGGTGTTAGTAGCAGAGAAGGAGTATGCAATCTCATTGTTATTGTGAGTACCTTAGGATTTTTTTCCAATGTATCTTCAGTCTGGTACAGCATAACCTCCTGTCCAGAGGCTGTCAGGTTAACCCACACCTGTAGACAGGGATAAGGAAAGATTTTGCCATCCTCTGAGCCTTCGCTGTTTGGGCAGAAAACTTTGTCCTCGATGTTGGTTTTGAGTACCTTGCACACAGTTTCTGTTGTCCAAACACTGCAAAAACAAAACAAAAGATATTTCTTTGAAGCTCAACAGAAAAATCTGTTGCAAGTTGCATGTGAAAATACTCTACGTGTGGTGGCTTGGCTGGAGTTCATAGCTTCTCCATCCTGCTGTGATGAGCTGTGCCCACCCTGAATCTGTGGGTGCACCTGGAGAAGGGCTGCCATAGAAAGTAAGTTCAGGAAAGCATTTTTATTGTTGTTGCTATTGATTTTTATGCATTCTGTGGTTTTAGTTAGATTCTGACCTTCCCATCTGTAACTGATTTTGTGTTATTCAAGAAAGAAAAATTGCTATGGATTTTAAAGTTTGGTTGTAAATATGTGGAATGTAGTACACTTGATGTCTCAGACATATTTTGACTGATTACATTCAATAAGCCTGAGAACTCAAATCAGTACCCATGTTTTTCCCCCCTTCTCTTTTTCTTTATTGCATGGGTCTCTTGCATAAATAAGTAGCAGGATTTTGTCTGGAAAAAGTTAATTTTTGCTGTTGCTTGTTCCTGTTGCTCAAGAGTTACTTTACTATTAGTGATAACACAGTAAACTGCTCACAGTAATACACTGTAGTGGCAAAAAAATCAAAAACGGTCTCACTCCTATTCTTATGAAACGGATCTTGTTACATGCATCTGTCTTCTGTAACGTAATCTGGAGGCAGGAAAATAAATTAAACATTTACTGTGTTTTAAAACGAATGGTTTCCAAATAGTTTTGAGATTAAGGATGCTCTAGCAAGAAGAATGAGGTGGATGTCCTCGCTTTCTCTGTCATAATCTTGAAATAGGAATAAGTGAGCTGCACTCTTCATTTTGTTGCTTTGATTTTTTGCAAATTGATTTTGTGTGTGTAGGCAGAACTTGCAAAATGAAATAAAAGTGTGGGCATTAGTGACTTTCAGTATTCTTTATGTTCTGCAATATTTGCTGTGGCACACTGGGTTATTGAAAGTGATGATTTCTTACAATGGAAATAAGATACAGATTCTTGAACAAACAATTTTACCATGACTTCTGTTGCTCATATTTTGTTAAACACCACACTTTACTGCACATGGAAAAGCTCTTTTGAACGTTTTTTATTTATGCAAGACCTGGCTTTTCATTGCCAAGGTTTGATAAGCATGGTTGGCTTTTTGATTTTACAGTAAATGTTTTGATTTTGTGTTTTCAATTAAGTGTTCTGTTTTGTTTCACTATGAGGAGGGTCATTTCCTCATTTTTGTGATCACATTTTTTCTCTTCTGTCTTAAATACTTATGAGCTCTTTGAGAGCACTTTGTTTATTGTACAACATACTTACATATATTTTATCACTGTTTTCTTTATTGTATTTGATGCTAACAGGAAAAAAATAGCTTTGTTTCATAAACATTTGGCTCTTATTACCTCTTAGTGTAGAATGGCACAATGGTGATCCCAATAAAAAAGTACATCATCATGGAGCATGCAACCATTCCCAGTCCCAGGCAGAGGGCTCTCGTCTCCCCTCGCTTTTGTGCAGTCACCAGCTTCTTTCCCAGCATGATTAAGAGTTGTGAAACTTGAACAATGTCTTTTTGGTATAAAATAAAATACAGAAAAGAGAGGGGAAACATGACAGTTATTGTAGTTGTGTAACAAGTTTCTGAAATATAATGTAATTCGTAGAGGAACAGCCCATTTTTGCAGAAACTAGAACTGAAAACAAAACCAACCAAACTTGCTGTGTTTCTTATTCTCATTAGACTCCTCTTTTACTTTTTAAATTTACCATGTAGTACTTTAAGTATGGTGTGTGTATGTGTAAGCTAGGAGGTGGCGTAGGAAAACCTGATTACTTTTGGGGAGAATTTTGTTAAGAGTCCAATTGTACTCAACCTTAATTCAGCTTGCTGCTTCTCTGAAGTAAGTTGTTTTGCTGTATAATGGTAAAGGCTGCATGGAGGGAAAATCTTCCCAGAGTGGAATCCTTTTTACATTATGCCTTTTCTTCTGGAGTAGTGTGAAGTAGTATTTCAGTAGAACTGAAATAATTAAAAATTCAGCATTTGAGATTTCTGACTTCTGTATGTTTGCTTGGCCTTGTCCAATCAGAGATGTTCCAAACCTGATGCCCAAGGAGTATCGGTGTACTGGGGAACTAACTCTTGGGCAGAGCTGTCTGAACCTGAGCTCAGAAGTGACTGGTATTGGCCCCTCTACTCCCTTGCCAAAGAGCATTTTAAATGATCTGTGTAATGTTTTGAAGAGAATCTGAAAATGTTGCCGTGAGTCCATATGCCATCAAATCATTATGAGTGATATATAGGTTTCTGTAGAAATAGTCCAGAACTTTCACTGCAAGTTCAACCCATCACCAGAATCTACTGCACTGATAGCTGTGACTGCAGAATTGTGGGGTTTTGGTTTTTTCATGAAAACATGGCACGAGCTATTTTTATTGCAAATGACAAGACTAGAAATATTTGTGTGGGCTTTTTGGAGATAAGAGAGGAAAGCAGAACAGAAGGAGAAAAGGAAAATGTTACGTTCATGGAAATGAGTTTTCAATTCTGTTTTCCTGTGCAAGGCTGTGGTGCACAGCTTTAGGTAGTACATTTCCAGGATTTTAGTTCCAGGTGTGTTCAACTATTTAGTGTTTATCCTTACTGGCTGGCCTTCCTGGTGGTGTGATTCCTGGATGATGTGATTCCTGCCTCAATCCACCTTTGTTCAGACTTAAATTTGTATGCAGTATAAGATATGCACAAACCAAAGTTATCGAATAGGCTCTTCGGGTTGTCTGTGGGCAGATGGTTTCCACCTGCTACAGGCTGGGAGAGCTGTGGTGTGACTACAAGTATGGGACCATGCATAATTTGGTGAAAGATGAGATAACCTTCAAAGCTTTGAGCAACAACTCTTAAAGGAATGAATGGAAATGTATTCTGAATGTTTCTTCCTTCCGTGCTAGTTCCCATTTCCACTGGTAAAAATGCCTCACTTTGACTGTTTAATGATCAAAGGAAAAGGGTATTTGAAAATTAACATGCTTCTGTTTTTAGACTGCTGTAACAACTGAATGTTAATTCTGTTAGAAGTAAAAATAGAGATGTCTGTGGACACTAAAACAACTTTTGTCATTTAGCATAAGTTGGAGTTATTTGCAGATTTTAAGCATATATTTTGAAGTTCATAGTACATGACATCATCAAAGTGGAAGGCTGGTTTTAGGTGTCCCTAGAAACTAAGAGTTATTTTTAGAATGCTGAATTTTGTCCACTTTCGTATTTAATTTCATTTTAAATAAAACATCCATGTCCAGTGAATGTTCCATACAGCATTTTGAGAGGGGTTGTATTTCTGATAATCATGTATAATTCATTGGCTTTGTAAGAAGCATCTCAATTTGAAAATTGCCATAGATGAACTTTCCCTGTTTACTGCCATTTGAATTTAATACAGAATGTGAACTAATGCCCTTGAGTAAGACTGTATTGTGTTTTGCTTGGTCAGTGGGGCTATTGATAGAACATGTGGTATCAAATGCTCCCGACATGCTTGTCCTGTGCCTGCATACTCACGTATAGCCATATGGAGAGGCGTGTGCAGCGAGGAAGCTTACTTAGTAGGTGTCAGTGAGTGCACCTTGGAACCTTCTGTCATTTCTTTTAGTTTGGAAAATGGGAAATAACACTTAAAAAACCTAAAGTATTCCAAAATACTTAAAATATTTGAACACTGTGCAACACAGTACCTTAGTATCTGTTGTTATTAATCTAGCTGTCCTTTACCTATTGTGCAGCTTGGTCAGAGGGGAAAGTGGAGTAAAGGAACATTGGTCCTGGAGCACAGGCCCTGAGACCACATGGTACTGAAGTAGCAGATCCTTATAGCACAGTGGGGAGCTAATGAAAGATGAGTGAAAACCTGTGTTATTAGAATGAAATTCTTACATATAGTAACAATGATCAATCTTTAATTTTCTGTGAGATACTGAAAAAATGAAAGACTGGTACTCCCACTATGACTTGTGGAAAATGTCTAGTGGCCTAGAGCTGTTAACATATTGAATTTTGATGAACCATAACATTTACAGAGATGTCCCATTTACACTGAGAAACAGTGGGGTAATCAGCCCCCTTGTTACACGGAAAATTTCAGAACAGTTGGACTATTAACCAAAGAATTTATAAGAAATATATTTGTCCCAAAAGTCTTCTTGAATGCCAACCAGACACTCAGTGGAAGTACCACTGAACTCTTCCTTCTAATAATTTAAAACTACCAGACCATCTCTTTAAGACACAAAAGGAACCTAGGTATGTAAATTGGAAATTTTTCTCAGTTTCCAGAGGTTAATGTTGATTCTCATCCTCACACCAATGCAGACTGCCTGACCCTGGCTCTCTGCATGGGTTGCTAATGATGCTGTTTACCTTTGCTCCCCCAGTTCAGATAACTGCTCCACCCCAAAGAGAATAAGGACATATAAATTATGCAAGGAATGCTAACAAGAAAGGTTCATCTTTAAATATGAGTGCTTGTATAGACATAAAAAATAACCAGCTAGGTCTTTAGGCAGAGTAAATCAGGGGTGCTTACATCATTATTGTGTTGATGTAGCAAATTAGCTGTAAATGTGGTCCCTAAAACTGAGCTACACATTTTCTGGTGCATTTTTTTCTGCTTTCAAATGTAGAAGACCAGAAAAAATCTGTAACACTGTTTAATGCAGAATAATTTAAGAGGAAACACAGGACCAGAAAGGAAACCCATGTGCATTCCTATGTACTTCTGCCGAAAATCCTTCATTTTCTGGCTCTCAAGACAAAGCAATGTTGCATACGTATAGAAAAACGTATTTACTTGGGATTTGTTCATTGTTTTAAAGGTTAAGTTTTTCAGATTAAAAAAAATCTTCTGTCTCCTTGCCCTGTCTATCTGTATTAGCAAGAGTGTTGAAATAGCTGATATTTAGTGTTTCTTCTGACAAAACCATTAAATCTTTTAAAATTAAGCACTGCAGAAAACTTGGCTGGCTCAGGTAGTCTGAGAAAAATTGGATTGGGAGATGTTGACATGTACAAAGCAGGGCTTAGTCCAGCCTTCAAGAGAAAATTTAAATGTATTTTTGTACTGCAGATTTTGTGTGGTGGTTCCATACTTACTAGGAAAGCATAACCTTCAAATGTTTTCATCATGTTCCCTCTGCCTAATCTTCTTCAATTCAGTTAGATTATACAGTACATTAGCTGTGCAATTTCAGTGTATAATAACTGCATTCATAGCTGCTAGTGCTCTTAGGGATGTCATCTGCTCAGGTTTGGAATAGTCCCGTTTTGATTAGAGGGATGTTTGATCCTTGGTGGGAAGTCTCTACCTCCTCCTCTCCCATCTTCTGAGGAGTTTCCAGTGGTGTGGTCTCTCTGAGTTCATGTGGGACCTCTCTCTCAAGCTATTCCAGACTGCTCTTAATTTGGGTAAGGTATGAGTAGCACTGACGAATTAATCTCACTTGCAGAAGAAAGGCTGCTAAATCCCTTTCTTGAATTTAAGTTGGGAATAAATATTAACCATGATGTAGTGTTGTGGTTTTTTTTGGTTTGTTTTTCCTTTGAGCTGATTCACCACACTAAATGGTGAATCTTCAGTGAACATTTATGTATTGCTTTCAGATAAACATCATGTTCTAATACAGCATCATACCAAGAAGAGTGATGCAAGTCATCCACATCTCTAAAGTGATGAGGACTTTTTAAACAGGCCTGTACCCTTTGGGCTCTACTGCTTCTACAGGCAAAATAATAATTTATTTTCTTCTGTCAAGTGCCAGCTTAAGTGACCTTGTTTTATTCTCAAAACACCTTATATTCACAAAATAAAAACTGCCAGCTTTGCTGGATTTGTAAGAGGAGCATAGTATTTGGTGACAGTTGATTGGCCAAATACTTTTTGTTGGAAGCAGTAGCCAACAGTTTTAAATCTATAAATATGAGCTCTGTACTGGTTATGTTACTGGAACAGAGCTCATATTTACGTACTACTGTCTCTGGATAGCGTTCTTTTGATCATTTGCATTTGCTTAAATGTGTTTCCATGGGTATTTCAACACTGATTCTTCCTTTCTGTTTCAATCCTATGCTCATCATTTTCTCATCTGCTGCCCCGCTACTTAAAACAGGCTGTAGTCAAAACTACATTTGTGTTGGCGCTTTCTTTCCCTTCCCCCACCCTCTGTTTCATCCTCTAGCAGTTACAGGCATTTTCTGCTCGTACTGGGGAAGTGCTGTGGCCAGGGAACATCAGTCTTCTTTATTATTTAATAAGCTTTCAGTAAGCCTGGGGCCACAAAAATTGTATGTTACAGAATACGGTGATGCTAAACCTTGATGGAATGGTGCACAGAAAAGCTTCTCATGCAGTTGTCTTCAAAACCTGAAACAGCAATATTTTGACTGTGTAACATGATACAACTGTGTTTATTTTATAAAATACACTGTATAATTTTGCTTTAGTACTGAAATGATGTGCCACTAGAGTGAATTAAAGAAGTCACATTTTTGTCTAAAAGCAGTATGCAGTTAAGACTAATTCTGTTAGCTTTTAAACATAATGTTTTTTTTTAAAAAGAAAAAAAATGGAGGAAAAAAGGACAGAAGTTGCTTCCTCAGTTCAGCTTTTCTGAAATCTTTCTGGAGAACTTTTTCCTTTGATTCTGTGCTGTCCAGGGCTGCGTAGAAGGAATCAGTTTAAGAGCAGATTTCTGGGAAGCCTTCAAGAGTTCACATGCTTGGTTCCTCTCTAAATTAGGGGCAGGTCAGCTCTAAAGTAATGCTGAACACCCAAAGCCATGACATTTCTAAGAGCAAAGGTGTATTTACCATTAAAATGAATAAGAGCTATGGTCTTACGAGAGCTACAGACTCTTAATTTGTGAATATATTATTGTTACCTTTGCAACAGTTGTGAAGGATGATCAGATTGCATCCAGTTAAAAAAGAGAGAACTCAGTCTGCATACTACTACAGAAAAGTTATCTGCGCTGTCCTCCATAGAGCTGCATATACAAAAAGCCTTTTGCTTCCCAAAACAGTGTACTTTTAAAAACACAAAGCTATTACATGACCCCAAGGAAAAGCAGTTGTTCAGAAATATACTCACAGTTTTTGATTCAACGCTGCTTTCTTGGATGAAAATAAAATCTGTTACATGACAGATGTGGGCTAGTAGTGGAGCTGAGAGCTGAAAGGGATTTTTTTTTTCCTTTCCTGCACTTCTTTGGGTTTGCTTTGCTTTGCTGTGGCTGAATTCCTAACTTAGCTGCCCTATTACAAAGCTTTTTGTAACCATAAATGGTAAGGTATGAATGAGCACTATCCTTTTGGAAATTAGTTGCTGGAAACCAGGAAGCCACAGTACCAAGACTAAGTTTTCTCATACACCAGAGCCCTTTTACAACACATTCTGATAGATTCATGTAAAACTGTGGCCCCACTCTGTACAATTTTTTTAGTCTAGAAATCTGACAGCTCTTTTGGGTAAGATCTAAGGAATTGAACTGTATCGATGACCAGTGGTATTGAATCTTAATTCTTAGTAACCTGAGCCATTACCAGCTATGTGGGAATGCTTTATTGTCACTAGTTTCAGTGAGTTTGGATGCAACAGGTGTCAAAATTCTGATTGTATGTTAGAGCCCTATTGACAAGAACATCCATCATGTCGTAGGTGCGTTGGTGTCCAGCATGTTCCTCTGCCAAAAACCCAAGACTGTTTCTGAGACATAGAAACAGATAACTTTGTTATCTTTGTTCTGAAGCACAGAGCTTCAGAAAAGAGCTAAAATACTTTTTTTTTTTTTTTTTTTTTTTTTTTTTTTTTTTTATAAGAGAAAATTTTGAGAGAGAGAATAAAACTATTATTGGGAGACTAAAGGAATTTAAATGAGTTAATCCAGTAGAATCATAAGGACAGCACTGTAAACAAGGGTAGAGTATTTGCCCCTCCCTCCCCACTTTAGGTATCTGATGATTACCTGTTCCAGTTTAAGCTGTTCTTCTAAACGTGCTTTTGGTATAAGATTTGAAGCTGACATGCTCAGAGCATTCATGATGTCTGAAGACAACTGATGAATCTCCTTCAGTAGGACCTTTTTGTATTATTACAGATGCAGAATAGAGCACACAAAGCTAACTTGGGTTTAGATAACTGTCTGGTGGATGTTTACAGCTAAGTAAGAAAAAGTCTGCTACTATCATCTAGATTCAAAAGATTTATGATCATAGTAATTCTTTAATACTTGAGTAGTGATGTAGATAAATTTTAAAAATGACATTTGAAGGTTGGAAAAAAGAGCCTTATGAACAAAAGTTATTTCCAGATAAAATGGATCTGTTTGAGTGCTGTTTTAAAGAGGAAGGCTGTCAGGCTTTTAATGAGGAATTCCTTATAAGTTATCTCTGGATTCTGTGATTCAGGATTCAGGGTAGAATGCAAGGTAAGCCATGCTGAATGTAATTAATGAGTCTTCAAACTGAAGATTTGTCTTCTGTCTCCTCTCCCTGTATGCCTTAATCCTGATAGCTAATATTGAGAGACAAATTTCTAACTGCTACACTAAAGAACTCTACTGCAAAATAACACAAAACTTGTGGATTTCAGAGCCAAAATATAGATTAAATATTTTGAAGTTTCCGAAGTATTCTGAAGGAGGTGCTAGTAGAGTGCTTTTGCTCAGTTTGAAATGTGCTGGTGGTTTTCTGAATAGGCAGAAGCTATACCTGTAGTCTGGTGCTACACAATACCTTTTACTTGTTTTGTTTCCTCTCACACATGCTGCTGATGTACAAGTCTAGATGGTCCCTGACTCTTGAAGAGCTAACCCAGTAAAATAACGTGGATTTTCTAAAGGGAGATGCTGTAGTGATATCTTGTTCTAACCTTGGGATATTTCGATGTGCTGCTGATCTGCACCAAGTGACATGTATGCATTAGAGCTTTGTCAGTGGCAAACCAGATATTGTATTATAAGCTGGAATTCTGTAAATCACAGTCTAAAATAGTCTTTGTCTTTTGAAAATCTCATGGAATATTTGTTGCATCCTGAGGGTTAGGAGGAGAAAGCAAACAGTGTCATGGCTGAAATGGCCATGCACTTTTGCCTTTGTGCTCCCTTCCTTGCATGCACCTCCTTGTAGCTTTGCTTCTGGCTCTCACGGGAACACTAACTCTGTTTACTGGTAAGGTGCATAACGGGTGGTGCACAGTTCCTCTTTACACTGTCCCAGAGAGGGAGTATGGGGTCACTGCTGGAAAGGCCACATTAGGGCATAAGAAAACCTCACTGATTATGAAATAAGGCCAGTATAATAAGTATTGTCATTTTATTTCCAGGGCTCTCTAATGCTTCTAAAGAATCCCGAAGCTGTGAGATGAGCACAGTTGTTTGGCTCCTCAGAGAGCCCTACAAAGTTATCTGCTCCCCCTTCCTAATTGAAACATACTCATAGTGTTGTACATTGTCATATTTAATAGGATTCATAAAAAGAAGCTGTGGCTCTTGAGCAAGGAACAGTCACATACTGAAAATTATTTGAGTCAGGAGCACAGGGTGGTAAATGTTGGCATGCCTACATCAAGCACAAGCAAACTTTAGGACTGGCTGCTTTCATTTAAGTAGCTACATTAACAAATTGTTTGCTGGATTTGCTGTAAGCTCACCAATTTTGTGAAGGTTGAGGGTGTCCTCCGAACATTTTCCCACAGATGCTTTTACCAAGGTTTTTGAATGGTTTGTTTATCTTCCAACTTCACAGCATCATGGCTGTGCAGTTCTGATGACTCCCTTAATGGAAAGTAGCTGTTCTGTGATAAGCCTCCCTGAGACATACCTGCACTAAAGCACAATGCTATTATTTCTCTTCGAAGTTACTGAGAACTCTCTTCACTACAGTGTCTTCAAACTGAAGTTAGAGAGGATTCTTAACTGTTCAGTGCATCCAACTGTCCATGGGTACATGCTTTCAGAGAAGAGGGTCATGGTTTTCAGTCAGAGAGGAAATGCATATACTCTTTCTCAGTCTGGGTCTTGTAGGTGCAATCAGTTTTTAATGATGCTATTCCAAGTAGTGAGTGGAACCCTCAATACTATTGAGAAAAAAAAAAAAAAATCTAACCACCACCACCACAAAAAAACCCAAGCCAGGAAACGCATAAAACCAAACAAACTCACAACACAAAGTGAACTTAGAATTGTGGATTTAGAAGTATTACAGTACGTTATTGTTTGTCCTGGGTTTATTAGATGGGCACAAGGCAATAACTGCCTTTGCCTAGCAAGGGGGAGGTGATCAGTCAACTGGCTTTGGAGAGTTTCTGCTTTGTGCTCCACCAGTTTTTACTCAGAAGTATAAGTGCGGCATGGGGTTGCTCCAATACTATATGTCCTCTTCCACCTTACTCCTTTTATCTGCTGCTGTAAGTTGTGCTATCTCACTGTTGTGTGCTGAGCTATATTGACAATAGCCGGCAAACCTGAATAATGAATTTTCAGCATAGTCAGGAATTGTCATCTGATTTTGTCTGAGTGTATGTTTCAGTTGGGTAATACATACCATGTTACACTTGGTACTTATGAGAAGTTTCCTGAACTTATGATTTTATTACAGGGACTCTGATACAATTGAGTATGAAATATAGCACAGAGGTACCCTGTGCTCATGCTGGCAGACATAAGCATTGCTAGGTAATGGTACTTGTTATCCAAGAGAGAATGGAGGGCTGACTCTGGCACTGATACTTTCAATGGTCTCAGTTGTCACCTGGGAAACTGGTTTCTGCAGTGAAATAGGTAAATTTGACTGTCTGAACTTTCTTCAGTGTTTGTACTGTTTCTGTAAGGAGGGCTTTCACCTCTTCATCTATAGAATCGCAACAGTATTTTCTTTCTTACTATCTTAAGGCAAAATACCTTAATGAAATGTAAATTTGTAATGGAAAACACTTGATACATTAGCTGAGTATTACTTGGCATGTAATTTGGTCTATGAAAGGAAACATTTCCCCCCCTTGGTTAAATAGTTTGCCAAGCTGGCAAAATGCAGGCAGAATATGGGAGAAATCTAAAGAAGCTTTCACAAAATAAGTTATTTAGAATGACAGTCTGTGATGTTAAGCCTAGGGGAATGTTATTTTTGAACAAGTAGAATTGAATAGTACCGTATAGCAGAAGAAATCAGAGAGTTGTTGTGACTTTCCTTTTTTAATTTTTTGAAATTAAATAGAACTCCTGTATTTCTGTTGCACAAACCCCAGGATGCAGTATGGGTATGTGCAATCCAGCAGCTTCTATGTATGTCAACCCTACTGAACATGCAACTGGCAGACGAACACCTTAAATGAAGCAATTCCAGCATGTTCTCTATGATGTAATTAACTGCCTCAGTTCTATTCACACAGTCTGACTATAGCGAGATACAGAAATGATAAAACTTTTTTCTTTCCTGCCTTGAGGAAAAACTTAGGTGTTTTTGGGAGCCTGGGTATTGACAATTTGACTACAAGGCATATATATACCATAGATGCTATTTTGTAGCTTATGATGATTTTGTAGCTTAGATGTTGTAGCTTATCAAATAATGATAAGCATAATATATCACAATAATATAATATGTCATAATAATGGAAAATTGGAGCAGTTGGTATGGTTCATGTGAGCTGCCTGTTGAAATTCCACAACTACTTGCTCTGATCCCTGATGCCGTTTATCCCTTTGCTGGAAACTGCTACCTGATGTGCAGCTGTTGTTACCATGAGCAAGGTGCTTGCTGCCTCTTTGTCCATGCTCATGCCATGGACACGTTTTACTGCTTCGACACCGTTATTGATCCCCTGTTCTGGGAAAGGGGGATTGAGAGTGTGTTGCAAGTGAGAGTGGGAGCTTCATGCCACCAAAACTGCAGGAGAAACAAAAACTCTCCAACAATGTTTTTAGGGTTAAAGAATAAGACATTACTTTATTCTGGCCAGGATGTTGTTCTGGCCAGGATGTGCAACAGAAATAATCTCATCCACACATTGCAGAGAAAATCATTCCATCACACATGATTCTTTACTGGATGTTTCACATACTTATACAGACAAAACCCAGAGAAGTTCATTGGTTCACTGTTCATTTGTCCCAAGTTACACATTTCTTAGTATCTGGTTTCCTACTGGTTATTGATCCGTTTGCCTTTGATGGTAATTAGCTCCTCCTTCTTAGTTCTCTTATCGATCTTTTCCCAGACCAGGTGTCTCTGACACACCAGGGAGGATGTTTGGGCACTGATGTTGGTTAATGGTCTTATTAACCAACATCAGTTGGTTATCTCTTGTGCATTGTCTGGCAGCTCCCAGTCCATTGAGATGTTAAGCTCATCAGGTCTTGGCCAGGGAGCAGTGAGAAGAAACTTCCATTCCCTCTGGGCGAAGACGGGGAAAAAAAAAAATCCCTGACTAAGCTGGTAAAAAATTTTAGAAGTTGTATAATTTCCAACATTCAGACAAAGTTTGTTAGAAAAGCCCTGCTGTTGAGCAATGAGGTGCAGAAAGGACTTCCTTGCTTTCAAAACACAGTTTTAGAGAGGAGTCTAGGTGTGCCTGAATTCAATCTTAGCGTCAAACTGTCAACAGTTTAAATAACTTTGTGTTGCAGTATTAAAGACAGCTGTCGTGGTTTGGAATGCTGGCCAAAAGCCAGGCACCACAACACCTGCTCATTCGCTCTCCCCCACCACCACACTGGGTAGAGAAGAGCGAAGGGGAAAAAACTAACAAAAAGGTTCATGAGTTGAGATAAGGAGCGGGGAGGAAACACTTGATGGACAAAACAGGCACTACTTAAATTATCAAGTGAATTTATTACTAACTAAGTCAGAGGAGGAGAATGAGAAATAAAATACAACCCTCAAAGACACCGATGTGCTTCCCACTCCCTCACCCCTTCCCACCGACTACAAAGCAGCAGGAACGGAACAGGGTGTGGGGTTGGTCAGTTCATCACCGGATCGATCTGCGGCTGCTGAGGGAGAGGAGTCCTTCCCTTGCGTTACCGTGGGGTCCCTCCCATAGGAGAAAGTTCTTGGTGAACCTCTCCGGCGTGGTTCCACTCTCACGAGCAGCAGTCCACACACATCTGCTGCAGCNCACCGTGGGCTGCAGGGGGACAGCCTGCTCCACCATGGTTGTCACCACAGCCTGCAAAGGAATCCCAGCTCCAGCGCCTGGAGCAGCTCCTCCCCCTCATCCACTGACCTTGGTGTCTGCATTCCCTCACATATTTCTCAGCCTCCTCCACTGGCAAAACTACTGTGTGTCCCCTTGTTTTGATTTCTACTTAAATATGTTTTCACAGAGACGTAACCACTATCTTCAGTTGGCCCAGGTTTGGTCAGTGGCATTTCCATCATCCTCAGAGCCAACAGCAATTGGCTCTGCTGGACATGGTGGAAGCCTCCAGAAGCTTCTCACAGGAGCCATCTTTTTGGCCCCCCCACTTCCAAAAACTGGGCCAAGCAAAACCAACACAACAGCAAAACAGGTATATTTATATTAAATAAATTATTTATTATGACAAATGATTTAGCCAAAAGATCTTAAGCAGAATTATTTACAATACAGTTTAAAAGCTGAAGCAACAAGTAGTGTATAGTATAGTGCATTCTGTGTAAGCAATTATATTAAAGCTTGGAAAAAGGAACAATTTTTAAATTAACTAGAAACTGATGTCATTCACCATACTGCTGTTTGTGGGGACACATCACTCGTTCAGCCTCAAGGAGTATCCTTGCAGGTCTGTTCCCACTTCAGGGGTGGAAACTTCATACATATTCCAAGGAATATGTTAGAAGAACCTACCATATGAAAGTGGACTGGATTTATATAGTGTAAAGTGATATGACTGCTGGTCATATGTCTTCAGGTCAGCTTAATATCTTGCAAATAATTGCCTCATTATCAGGATATTAATTCAGAGCTGATGAGCCAGACTGAGTTTAGTATAAATCAGCACTAAAAGCAGCATACGAAGCCCCCTCTCAGCCCACCACTTATTGCTTGTAAAATAGAGCATTGCTTGTTTCACCACATTGTAAGGGCAGGGAGTCCTACTACTGAGGGGATACGCTAATCCTCAGCACCTGTACTCCCAAAATACTTTATACTGTAAGTGTATCAGCCTTTCCACAGTGAGTTGTGAAGTCTCCAGAAAAGCTATACAAAACATAGACGTGGAAAGGATCACATACCTTCTTTTCCTGTGATTAAATTACTTGAAGGTAGGATTAAAAAAAAATCAAGTGGAAATATATTATGAAGTGCCCTTTATTTGTATTCCACAGCTATTCTATATAGAAGAGCCCAGTTTATTTTTTTTTATTCTGCCTAAAGTCAGATTAATATATGGAATTGAAGCAAATCTTCTTTAACTTTATTCTTTGGTTGCACAACCTTATTGTAAATGAGACTGTTGTCCATAAATAATAGCATTGATCTTGTGTTCACTGAAGCAGTTAAATTTACTTTTGAAGTACAATCCCAAATATGTAGACGTTCTATGTGCTTTTCTATCTGCTTTTCATGAAAGCAACATGATTACTTTGAGCTCTTCCCTTAGCTCCGGAATTTTAATCCATTTCAAAGTAATGTTGATCCAGGAACTTAATGGTGGATAAGTTTTAGGCTTATGGAGCAATTTCCATTGTGTTTCAAAACTCAAATGAGCCATTGGTAGCAGAGGTCATTAATTTTGCCTGTATAAGAGTTGTGCAGATTACCACTGCAGCAACCTTTCACTGGACTTCCCTGTGACTTGCTTTGAGTCACAGCTGGAGAGCATCTGATATATGACAAGATAATGGGAACATAGATTGGTATTTGTATTTTTGCAAGTTCACCATGCTGAAGTACACTTAGTGCTGATGGAGAGGAAATAAAGCCATGGCTGCTCTGTGTATGCAGAATGGGAGGAGAGTTCTGAAGAGAGAAGTGTGGCAGGAATTAGTGGAGAGAATTGCTGGGAAATGGTCTTTTTCAAACATCACAAACCTTAACTTCATACCTTAACAGAACAGAGGCAGAAATAAAGGTAATCTCACACTTTCCCACCATTTCCAGTTCATGCTTTTGGGTTGGCAGCATTTTTACTTTGCAATCTTGCTCTTGCTGCTTCTAATACAGTTTTTTGGATTGCTTTCTTAATTGGTAACTGAAGAGAGAAATATCAAGATGGGGTGTGGCTATTGGGCACGCAGAGCAGTTCTTCGGGGTTGGCAAAGGTGAAAGGGAATGTAGAAAGGTTATGTGAAAGGTTATTTCAGTGTCACTTCTGCCCCCACTTCTGCTGCAGGTCTGCCTGACTGGCACAGTGAGGTTCTGGTTGCCAGTAACTGTGGTGAAGGAAATAGTTTTTGTGCCCTTTGAATGTGTTTGAATCTCAGATATGGGAAAAGAGAGCTAAAAGAGATACCTAATAGCCACAAACTCTGCCACAGATAGCAGATTTAAGTCTGTCAAAGAGAAGAGGTACAGGAAAGCTAAGCAAAATAATTTTTTTTATATCCAATTGGAAATACTTGTATGCTATATTTGCATGCAATATCTGCTTGGAGTGTTCCAAACAGCAAGGTTTGAGAGGATACATGCATGGACTTAAATTAGCTTGCAGAGGTTCAGTTAACATCATACAGGCTTCTTTTCACTAATAAGAATTTTCTTAAATATGAAAATTCTTCCTCCTCCCAATGGTTACATGCAAATATAAAGAAAATCAGTTGAAATTTGATTTAGTTTTGCAAGCTGTCTTGGGCTGAGTTGTCAGTCTTCTAAAACATGAATAAAATATGTGCTGCTAGAGGAATTTGTGCCAATTCTTTTTGTGTGGAGAAGAAAACAACAAACCTTATTCTGTGTCGTGGTTTAACCCCAGCCAGCAGCCAAGCCTCATACAGTCTTGCTCTCACTCCTCCACCAGCAGAATCAGGGAGAGCATCAGAAGGGTAAAAGCTAGAAAACTCCTGGGCTGACATAAAGGCAGTTTGAAAGGGAAAGCAAAAGTTACGCACACAAGCAAAGCAAAACAAGGAATTAATTCCCTGCTTCCCATGGCAGGCAGGTGTTCACCCATCTCCAGGAGAGCAGGGCCCCATCCCACATTATATGGGAAGACAAATGCCATCACTCCAAACCACCCCCTTTCCTCCTTCTTTTCCCACTTGGTATACTGAGTATGAGGTCATATGGTCTGGAATATCCCTTCAGTCAGTTTGGGTCAGCTGTCCTGGCTGTGTCTCCTCTCAGCTTCCTGTGGACCCCCAACTTACTTGCCAGCGTGAAAGCAGGAAAAGCTTAAAAGGCCTTGGCTCTGTGTAACCTGTTGATGAAGCACTATGGCTTGCTACTGTAGGGCATAAACTGAGGTGATTGTGAAAAATGAAGTTCACTCTCCTGTGAAAATTTAAAAGTTTAATAAATGACAATAGGGAACAGAAAGCAAAAGGATACGGTGCCTGAGGGGGCATCAGGTGCTTGGCGTTTTTCCAAAGGCACACCTAGTATTGACAGAGACTTCTTTAAATACATTTCGTGTTGCATCAGCTTAATGCCTATTCATAGGCACTTATGCATATTCAAACCTTTCTAGGAACTGTTTAGCATTGATTTGCCTTTTTAGGGCATGAGCAGTGATAATGTTTATGCTCCTGGGGTCTCATAATGTGACCCCTATTCCGTAGTTTTAGCAGATGGTTTTTGTAGCAGGGGCCCCTAAAGGGTCACAACACCCCTGGCCTTTCAATGCAGATAATCCCATCTGAAGGTTGGGGGTCCCACCAGCCAGGCTCCTTTGCGCAGCAGAGGACGGACGTTCCAGGAGCTCCTCTGACCAAATGGCCTCTCCACTACACATTCCAAAGACCCTCTTCCTTCCGCCCCCACCCTTTTTTGTTGTCAGGGTCTGTGATGATTTAGCAGCCTGTAGTCTTGGGTCTATGGCCTCTCCCAGGAGGTTTTAAGCTGGGATCCTTTTCTCATGCATTCTTTTCTCCTTATCTTTTTGGTCAGTGCAGCTGCAGCCAGGGCCCCGTTCAGAGTCTTAGTGGCTCTCCCTGTAGCTTTTATATAGTTTTGCTAGAATATGAAATATTTCCTTTATGGAAATGTTTAAGTCACAAGCCATAACACTTCAGTTTAACTGCAAATATTCTATAACTATATCTGAGTTACACAAGAAAAACAAAACCACCAGTGACTATTTTACCACTGTGTCTGTATAACTAAGCTATTTATGCAAAAAGGCAACATTGTACACATAGCACTCAATATCTGCGAAAGCCAACACTATGTGTTTATAACAGTGATGTTTGATCTTTGTTATCTCTCTTCATACCTGTTAAGCAGTTCTGCACTTCCCGTGGATTTCTTTGTTCTGTTCGTGTCAGGTTCTTTCAGTTCTTTCAGTTCTGTTGCTTTTCTCATTCTATTTCTATGGGTATAAGCTCCTTTTTTTTTTTTTTTTTTTTTTTTTTTATAGATTGAAGAAAAAGTAAAAATTCCTAACTAACTTTTTATATTTGGGNCTGAAGGAAAGATTAAAACTGCTACCTGAACTTTAAATATGTGTGATCAGTTATGGAAAACAGCAGCATATTTCACACAGGATGGTGTGTGAAATGCAGGTACTTTGAACTGGGCTTCAGCCCACTCTTGACTTTTAGCTGTATTTTTTGGGGGTGGATGGTGAGGTCAGTAACAGTATTTGGATTCTTTTTCAAGCATTCATATACAAGGGTTGACAAATAATGTTACATAAAAAGCAAAATCTTGTTTCCTCTCAGCTCTTCAATATGGGATTTTTCACAACTTGGCTTCAGTGGCCAGAGGATCTATGCTGACAGCCTGTGCAGATCTTAAAATATTTAAAACTTGGTTTCAGCAACAGAAGCAAAATTTTGGCAAATTGAAGAATCTTTTCCTGTAGTATTTCTTGTAGGTTTGCTAAAAAGAAGAACAAATGTAGGGAACAACGTCACAAACCCATATTCTACTGGATTGCCTGTAGTGTCTTTTCTTTAATTGTTTATGGGTTTGGGCATATCTTTGTCTGACAGAGAAGCTGAAGGAATATTGAATGGTGACACAGAAGGGGATAGCTTAAATGTCTGTGGTATACCAAGTACAGTTTCGCATACCTGTCTGGAATTTGGCCCATAGTTCCAAGGTACCAATCCTGTGCATTACTGATGGATAATCCTGTTGCAGAGAAGCATGGATTAACTGTTTCATCTTGACAAATAAAGCCTGCTATTTATTTTTGCAGGTGATAGCAAATAACTCAAAATAAAAATATTCATCAAATGTTATGATGTAAACTGTTTGAGCCTAATCAGACTCCTTATTAAAACAAGCCCCAATAATGTCTTTATATTTCTCTCCCCTCTCCTTCTCTCTCTGCTTTTGATGCAGGTGTTCTCCAAAAAGTTTACAGACTGCTGGCACTGGCATGGTGGGTGAAAAAAGTGTACTAAGTGTCATGTATAAAATCTGGTTGTTTTTTTTTTTTTTGGTCATGTACTAAATAGTTGTGTGTACAAGCTGTCTTGGGTTGATATTATGATAACACGGTATTCCTATATTTCTTCTGCTTTTATGCCCCAAAATGTGCCAGTGTGTTAAAAGCAGACCCGGAAAGGGGGCAGGGAGCAGCTGGGAAGGCAGCTCGGGCAGCTCAAAGCGGGGCTGCCGCATGCCGGGGATAGCTCGGGGTTTGTTGTCAGCTTGGGCAAGCAGCTTTCCCTGGACTGCAGTGGCCATCCTTCGACAGCTACTGTGACTTTCATCTAAAGGGGTTCGGCTGGGTTTTGGTCTGAGAACCTAAAGTAGGAGCCGATCAGCCGGGGAGCGGCCAGAAAAAACACGGGGCCACTCCTTCTCGGCCCGGACTTCGGAGGAGCCGACGCAGTGACAGAAAGCACACCGAGCCCCCCCTGCTTGATCTACAGTGAAGAGAGGACTACCACCACAGGTCCTACCAGGTTCCCACTGCTTGCCCAAGCAGCTACATGGACTTTTTTTTCGTTTGTTTACGTCTTTTTTTTTTTTTTTTTTTTTTTCCCCTGGGACAAGAGCCGCGCCATCTTTCTCCGCAGCATATGCCGAGCGGAAGTGGGAGGAGGGGCAGCGTGCGTTTCTGGAGTTTGAAATATGTAACAGTTACTCATTTTTTTTTATCCGTGTCGTGCAGGCAACTTGTTTTGTTAAATAAACAATATTTTTCTTCAGTTTCACCCAAACATCTGTCTCATATTGGCAGGAAAAATTGCCAAACTTTCCACCTCAGAGAAAAACGTTTGTTCCATAACGTTTTTCTCTGAAAATTGTCTCAAACCGAGACACAAGCCCATTATATCGAGGCATTGCAATTAACAAGATCAGATTCCTGCAAAGGTGTTTGCATATGAGAACATTTTCGTAGTTTCTTCATTAAAAGGTTTTGGAAATATCTAAGAACATGCTAGCTAAAATACCTTCAAAAATCTGCAGAAATTGGTAGGTTGTTTATATGGGGGAACAGGCAAGGTAATTGATCAGGATTTTTTGCAGGGTTTGTGAACTCCTTATAGGATTTTAGAACCAAGTTCAAGATATCAAAATGATCCAGAAATCATTATAATGGAAACTAAAATAAAAGGACAGTTAGCAGCTTCTGTTCATATTTACTTTTGAAAGGAATGAGAAGGTAGTGTCTTTACAAACAAACTGAATCTGGAGTGAGATAAGGCTGATATTGGGAGATAGAAAGAAACAATAAGAAATATTTGCATAGGAATTCCACTGATTGACTTATCTATGACTATGTAAATAAACTACCAGAGCAGAGACACAGAGATGTAAACTGAAGGGGGGGGGAGGCAATTTATGATAGAAGGGGGGTTTCATCAAGCATTTCGGAGAGCCTATAACTTTCAAGTACCTCAGCCAATGAGGAAAGAAAGAGGGAACCGCGGCCGAGAAACTAAGATAAAAGGAGGCTGCGTCCTCTATGAATTTGAGAGACCCCATGAGAAATGCCCATGACCTCTCCCTTTATTCATGAATAAAGTTGCGAGACTCCTCTGTCTCCTTTTTAGACATAAACCTCTAGTGCTTGTGGATTAATTTTCCTAACAAAATGGGGGCTCGTCCGGGATTCTTCCACCGTCCGGGGGCGGCGGGCAGCAAGTAGAACTGAAGGCGCGCCTCACCTAGTTTTAGTGATCAACTCCCCTTGGTGGCGGCCGAAACCAGGCAATTAATTAAGTTCCCGAGAATGTCCAAAAAACAGACGAGTAGCAAACCAGAGGAGTCCGTAAAGAGTCCGCAAGGAAGGAGAATTAAAAATCTCACCAGTAAATAAAAGAGAAACTTCGAAGAGTAAACCTAGAAGGGCACCCATGAAGAGTTGCAAAAGCAAACCTAAGAAGGCACCCATGGAGGGCTGCAAAGGCAAACCTGGGAGGGCACCCAAAGAAAATTGCAAAGGTAAACCTGAGAAGACACCCATAGAAGGTAGCACAAGTAAACCTGGGAGGGCACCCAAGGAGGGTTGCACAGGTAAACCTGGGAGGGCACCCAAGGAAGATAGCACAGGTAAACCTGGGAGGGCACCCAAGGAAGGTTGCAAAAGTAAACCTGGGAGGGCCCCCAAGGAGAATTGCACAAGTAAACCTAGGAAAGCACCCAAGGAGAGTTGCACAAGTAAACCTGGGAGGGCACCCATGAAGGGTTGCAAAAGTAACGCTGGGAAGGGGCCCTAGCAAAAAAGATGACAATCCCAAAATATCTCTAAAGAGTCCTCTAAAAGAATATCGAGTTAGTTTGCACATTCTCCCAAAGACATTAGATGCCCGGGGGGGGGCAATAGGGAGAGTCGAGAAGGGGTCTCGACAATCCATGCTCAGGGGGGCAATAAGAAGAGCACAGAGCAATGTAGTTAAGGCAAGGAGCGGCAGGACCAGGCGTAAAAGTGCCGAGCTGAGAGCATGAGCTAGGCTCCTGTAGGGAGGCGCCGGGCCGAGCTAAGACTGAGTCAGCTGCGGGCTCAGTGCCGGGCAGTCCCTGACCCTACGACCCGCCCCAGGCAGGGGCAGCAGTAGCCTCCAGTCTCCATGAAGCTGCAGAACTCTCCGGCCGCCTGTAGTGCTGCCGGCAGGGTCTCCTGGGAACGCCGGGGGGGCTGTGTTCTGTGTTTAAGCTCTGCAAAAAAAATATCTGAGAAATGCAAATTATATGTAGAAAAATCAGAATTTTCTTTTAAGGATTTTGTTTAAGTCACTGAAGAAATGAGTGATTTTGATCTGTGTGAGAAGGGGTAAAGAAAAAGTGATAGCAGAGTTACTATAACCCCGAAAAAATAAAATGCAGGATGCAAAGGGGCACCTGAGAGAGGGGGACGGGGTCGGCCACAAAGATGTAGCAAAGGCATTCCCTCCTCAGCAGGGGAGAGCAAACCCCTACAATAGTTGAAAAAGAATCAGTGTGCTGTCTACGGGGCAGAGGGACATTAAAAGCAAGAATATTAGCAAAAACAGCTAAATCCTCAGGAGGAGGAAATCCAGAGGATAATAGAGATAGATTGTTAGCAGTGTCAAGAGATCCCATTATACCAGGGGCCCACCACATAAGAACTCTTAATAACTTTTAAAATTAGTCTAGATCG
>VZRP01019246.1:2668-14277 GCA_013397995.1 Malurus elegans
TGCCAGGACAATGCCAGGACAATGCCAGGACAATGCCAGGACAATGCCAGGACAGTGCCAGGGCAGTGCCAGGACAATGCCAGGACAATGCCAGGACAGTGCCAGGACAATGCCAGGACAATGCCAGGGCAGTGCCAGCGTGGCCCAGCCCGTTTTCATGGCAACAGCACCAAAGCAGCTGCTGCCAGCCGGGCCAGGAGCTCAGCCCGTTTCCAGCAGGAACTGCTCCCTGGGTAATCATTAACAGCAAACGGATACACGGGGAGAGAGGGCAGGGACGGTGCAGGAAACTTGGGGTGTTGGAGACTCGGGGTGTTTAGAGTTTGGGGTGTTGGAACTCGGGGTGTTTGAAACTTGGGATGTTGAATCTCGGGGTGTTTGGAGCTCGGGGTGTTGGAGCTCAGGATGTTTGAGCTCGGGATGTTTGAAACTCGGGGTGTTTGAATCTCGGGGTGCTGGAGCTGGGGGTGTTCAAAGCTTGGGGTGTTTAAAGCTCAGGGTGTTTGAATCTCGGGGTGTTTGGAGCTCAGGGTATTTGCTCATTCCTGTCACGGCCTCGCCGTGGATCCCCTCCGAGGCGACGGGAAAATTCATGCGTGTGTTCTCCTGGAGCTCACACATCGGGGCCTTCAGCTGCTGCTTGGCTGTTCCAATTACCAATTTTCCTACTCCAAATTTTCCAATTCCCTATTTTCCTATTCCCAATTCCCTATTTTCCCATTCCATATTTTCCTATTCCCTATTTTCCTATTCCAAATTCCCCTATTCCCAATTTTCCAATCCCCAATTTTTCTATTCCCAGCTCCCAATTTTCCAATCCCCAATTCCCAATTTTCCAATTCCCCTATTCCAAATTTCCCGATTCCCAATTTTCCCATTCCCATTTGGAAATGTGCCTCCCACCCCAATCCCTGCCAGGTCAGGCTGTGAGGAACCCCCGGTGCACCCGGAGAAGCCTTTGCTGGGAGCACTGGGACAGAACAGAGGGGACAATCTGCCCTGGGACACACCTGGATGGGGATGGCACAGTTGGACAGGGATGGCACACACAGGGATGGCACAGCTGGGCATCAGCACCAGCTCTGGGAGGTGGAAAAGGGGCTGGAGCCACTGAGGATGCTTGGATTGTTCACTTGGAGCCTGAGCGGGGATTATTTGGGATCTGCAGCTCCGATCTCTGCTCTGGGAACAGGGACAGAACCCAGGGAATGGCTGGAGCTGTGTTGGGATTTCAGATCAATCTCAGGGAAAGATTTTTTTCCCCCCAAAAGGTGCTGGGCACTGCCCAGGATCCCCAGAGAATGCCTGGAGCTGTCAGAGGGGATTTCAGATGGATCTCAAGGAAAGGTTCCTCACTCAGGATCCCCAGAGAATGGTCCTGAGGATCCCAGAGCTCCAGGAGCACTTGGACAGCACCGCCAGGGATGCCCAGGGTGGTATTTTGGGGTGTCTGTGCAGAGTCAGGGGTTGGATCAATGGTCCCTTCCAGCTCAGGAGATTCCAGGGCCGCACCTGCAGCTTCTGAGCATCCTCAGCTGCTCCCACCCCAAACACAAACACCACAAGAAAATGGAAAACCTGCACGGAACCTGCACTGGGCAGCCCCTAAAGCCCCTGAGTGCACTGGGCCTCAATCCCCCAACCCTGGGACAGAGAGACGTTTGTTCCCTTTGCTACCAACCCTCTCAGTCCCGGCTCAAATCGAGGGCCAGCAAAAGCTGGGGCTCAAATCCAGGGCAAGCAAAACTCGGGGCTCAAACCCAGGGCAAGCAAAACTCGGGGCTCAAATTTAGGGCCAGCAAAACTCGGGGCTCAAATCCAGGGCCAGAAAAACCCCTGGCCGAGGTACTGGGATTGCAAGATTCACCTTCCCTGGAGGAGCCAGATCCACCTCAACCCCTCAGACCCTCCAGAGCTGCTGCTGCAGCTGGAGCCTGATCAGGGAAATGAAAAACAACCAAACCAGACTGCTCCAAGCTGATAAAAATTGGGATTTTTTGATATCAGATCCATGGGTGAGCGTGGAGAAAGCCTCCTCAAGTGCCACCTGCACTAAACCCTCCCTTTGAGTACTTTCAGGGTTCACCCCCTGCCATAAAATCCCTTTTAGGATGTGTTCAAAGGCAGGTCCTAAACATCTTGAAGGGTAAATGAACGGCCCCAAAGGCTGGGACAGAGGCAGCAGCTCTGTCTGGGCTGGATTCCCGAGGCTGGAGCATCTCCAGTCCCAGCCCCAGGCCCTGGAACCAGCTGGGAACGCGAGCTCCACGCAGGACTCGCTGCCTTTCCCGTGAGCACAGGGATAAAATCCCGCAGGATGTGGCACAGCTGAGCCGGGGTGGAGGGCAGGGAATGGCAGAGCTTGCCCCGAGCAGCTCCATGTGGAAACAAATCAGAAAAATTGCTTGGGATGGCGAGACGGCACCGCAAAATCCCATGTGAGCTCCTCGGTGTTTAATGGAGCCTTTTCCTGTTTGTCCTGAATCCCCAAATCTCTGGATTTACACCAAAATCCCTCACACAACACAACACTACACTGAGAGGATCACAGGCATGGGGTTTTTAAAACATCCTGTTTAGGATCATGGAATCCCAGGATGGTTTGGGTGGGAAGGGGCCTTAAAATCCATCCCATTGCATGGGCAGGGACACCTTCCACCACCCCAGGCTGCTCCAACCTGGCCTGGGACATTTCCAGGGATTCAGCCACAGCTTCTCTGGGAATTCCATTCCAGGGCCTCCTCACCCTCACAGGGAGGAATTCCTTCCTAATATCCCATGTGGGATATCCCAACATCCAGATGGGATTTTGGGAAGGAATTCCAGGAGCTGAGCGCGTGGCAAAGCTGGAAAATCTGAGCTCCCCAGGATGGCCCAGCTCCATCAGGAGCTCGGAGTGAAACCCTTTCCACCCCACAGAGCAATAAATATCCCAAAATCCTGGCAGGAATGGGATCCTTGCGGAACTCCGAGCTCCTGACGATGGCTCAGATGCATCAACAACCCTTCAAAGAGCAGAGCAGAGCACGCAGCACTGCAAAGCCTTTGAATTCCATCAAAACCTGCTCCTAACGAGATCCCTGTCGGCGTCACGGCAGCCAGGAAAGCAAACAGAGTATTTATAGCCCTGGATTAGAGCTGGGATCTGCTGGGAATCTGCTCATGCAGAGCACGGAGAGAATTCCCATTCGTGGAGAGGTGTCAGGGTGACAGATTTACAGGCTCATGCTCCCCAATTTTTAATTTTTTTTTTTTTTCCCAGCTTTATCCAGCTCTGCTCCTGGAATTTTTTCTCGCTCCCATCTCTCCAGGCTAATGGGAATGCACACAGGCATTAGGGACAGGTATTAATTAAATCCTGCAACAGCTTCACTTGCTACTCCAACCTTTGAAATCAGGATTTTAATGAGGATAACGGGGTTATCCTGGAAGGAATGGATAAGGAATCAGAGCCAACCCTCATCATCCCCTATTTTATTCACACAAAACCAACCACTGCTGGCAAAAATGGCTTTTTTTTTTCCTTGGATAATCCCACTGAAATTTGGTCACGCAGCCATCCAGGAAAACGCAAAAAAAATATAAATTTTAAAAGTTCTAGAATTTACCAACACCCATCACATGGCAGAGAAAATATCCCTGCTTGGATGAAACCTGTGAGAACACTTAGAAAAATCTGGATGTGGACAAAAGCCTTTCAAACTCTGTTCTAGGATTAAGCAGAACGTGGCCAAGCCCGTCCCTCTTCCCACCCAACCATTTTATTTTCTTTTAATCACCAGCCCCAAACCCGATCCATGGGCACCAGCTCTTGGATCAGCTCGATACAATCAGTCCCAGCAGGAATCCAAACCCGTAATTACGGCAGCCTGCACATGGAAAACACGAAGGAGGGAGGGTTTTATTTATGCAGGGGACAGGAGTTTCGAGGATGAGATGAAAAAATCGGGGAAAAATGGTTTAAAAAGGATGGAGGGGAGGTTTGGGGAAGAAAAGAAGCTGCACCAGAGACTCTGTGGCTTTTTGAACTGCAAGAAAAACGCCTGGGCATGGAGAACTTTGTACCTGGAATGCCTCAGGAGCAGTGAGCAGGAGCTGATGGCCGGAATTCAGGGAATTTTGGAGCACCAGGAGCCAGCTCAGCTCAGTAAAACAGGATAAACTTGGGCGAGATAAAGCTGGAATTCAGGACCTTTCCCACCCCAGCAGCGCAGCCCCCCTGCCTTGGGTGCGAATCCATTTCCGACCTGGCTTTGTTCAGCCTCGCACAAAAACTTCCTGCCCTTCCACCGACCTTCCCCGAGTGCTTTTCCTGACCCTGGGGACATTCCTGTCATCCCTCGGCCGGCAAAACTTCCCTCTGAGAATTTTTGGAATTGCAGGCAGCGGGTTTTCCTAGATTCACCTCCAAAACCACCAATTTTTTTAACCAAACCACCTCTTCCAGCTGTTTTTCCCCAAAGGCAGCAGGAAGTCGGGACTCTCCCAAGCTCCAGCTGAACCGCTGGAGAGCCTGGATTGGATTTTTTTTTTTGCACACAATGCATCTCTCCTCTGGTGGTTGACAACTCTTCTATTTCGGGAATGCTCATCCGCAGGTGGAATTGGATTTCTGTTCCCATGACTGACAACACAACTCCATCCCGGCCTATGGCAGCTGCTGCTATTTTCAGCGCTCTGCCTCTCTCCAGTATTATTCCAAAGGTGAGAACTATTTCCAGAGAACAGCGTTTTTCATACCTTAACCAAAAGGAAAAAATTTAAAAAAAAAAAACAAAAACATGGAATTTTTAAAGTTTTGCCACAGGGTGAAGAAGTCTCTGCAGCAAAGCCAGGTCTGTTTGCATTAATGAGCTTTCCTTGGCTTCCATGGAATGGCTGGGAGTATTAAAATGGAATTAAAGCCCCTGTTGGAAGGGGGAAAATAATCTTAAACTGGGCTGCCATGAAGATATCCCTCACCAGCAAGCAGGGAAGCACTGATTCCCTCTATCCTGCAGCCCAGCTTCGACTGGGAATTGTCCTTAAGAATGGCCACAAATTCAAAGAAATAACAAAATGTGATGGAACAGAGTCAGTGTCACAGGTATCCCTAAAAAACGGCAAAATTTGGGTTTTCACACCACAAATGGTGCTGATAAGCAGGCACCTCAGGGTAGGAGTTAACTGCTCCTTTGGAGCCTTGGGAAGTGTCAGCCCAGCTCCTCGGGAAGAAAAGCCGAGGGTGGGATAATGAGGCAGGGAATGTTAACCAGCTAATTAGCAATCAGAGAGAGAGAGAGAGAGAGACAGAGAGAGACAGAGAGAGAGGAGTGCAGAGAGCAGGGAGAGGCACCAACTCTGCATGCTCCACATCCAACCAAGAGCTGCTCCGGCGCTCATCCCCAATTTCCCAGCGCCCGGAGCTCCACACTCCACATCCACCCGGAGCTGTTCTGGGCGCTCATCCTGAATTTCCAAACACCCGGAGCTTCACACTCCACATCAACCCAGAGCCTCTCAGGCGCTCATCCCCAATTTCCCAATCTCGGAGCTCCACACTCCACATTCACCTGGAGCTGCTCAAGCGCTCATCCCCAATTTCCCAATCTCGGAGCTCCACACTCCACATTCACCTGGAGCTGCTCAAGCGCTCATCCCCAATTTCCCAATCTCGGAGCTCCACACTCCACATTCACCTGGAGCTGCTCAAGCGCTCATCCCCAATTTCCCAATCTCGGAGCTCCACACTCCACATTCACCTGGAGCTGCTCAAGCGCTCATCCCCAATTTCCCAATCTCGGAGCTCCACACTCCACATTCACCTGGAGCTGCTCAAGCGCTCATCCCCAATTTCCCAATCTCGGAGCTCCACACTCCACATTCACCTGGAGCTGCTCAAGCGCTCATCCCCAATTTCCCAATCTCGGAGCTCCACACTCCACATTCACCTGGAGCTGCTCAAGCGCTCATCCCCAATTTCCCAATCTCGGAGCTCNTTTCCCAATCCCGGAGCTCCACACTCCGCACCCCCCCGGAGCTGTTCTGGGCGCTCATCCCCAATTTCTCAGAGCTCCACACTTCACATCCACCCGGAGCCTCTCAGGCGCTCATCCCCAATTTCCCAGAGCTCCGTGGGATCAGGGCAGCTCCACTCCAGCGATCCCAATCCCAATCCCAGCCTGCTGCAATTCCCCACCAAGCTGCTGCCATCGTGTCCTCCCCGCTGCCAGGGCCCAACAATGCCAAGATGAATTAAATTCCAGTCAAGTCGTTGCCAGCTGCGGCTCCCATGCAATTCCCAACAACATTCTGGAGCGAGCCCTTCCTTGTCCTCCACCGGCTCAATGGCTCGTGCCCCACAGGGCTGCAGGGCAATAATTACTGCTCCAAACCCGCTCTCCCAAAGTAGGTGTTGCCCCATGATTAATCCTTGGCAGCCAACCAGTTCCGTTCCAAAACGTGAAATCCTTTATTTCACCTTTAAAATTCTGGGAATAATCCTGGCTGTGGTTATACAAAGTGGGGGTGCTGCTTGGCACGGGTCAGAATTAAAGATTTGGATATCGGATTGCACCTCTGAGGTGTAAATCCACCAAAAAAAAAGTGGGATTTTGTTGATTTTCACAGAAAAATATTTGTAGTGAGCACTTGAACAGGCACAGAACGGTCTGTGGGGTCAACAAATTGGAATTTAAAGAATTTTTTGATATCAAAACTCTTTTTTAAGAGGCATTCACTGAAATGAGCAGGGAATGCTCAGCACAAGGATGGAGCCAGCTCAGCTCAGTAAAACAGGATAAACTTGGGCGAGATAAAGACATATCTGTGATCACGCTGCTGACTGTGCCAGAACGTCTGCTGAGGATGTCTGGATGGTGGATTTGCTTCCCAAAAAACCCAGCGTGCTGCACAGTTCCAGGCAGAGCTGATGGACAGAACCCCATGGAATGGGAAATCATGGGATGGTTTGGGTTGGAAGGGATTTAAAGCTCATCTGCCATGGGCAGGACGCCTTCCCCTATCCCGTCCAACCTGGCCTTGGGCACTTCCAGGGAACACCTGGCATTTGTAGGAAAAGCAGAACAGGGATTTAAATTGGAAGGAAAAACACAGAGAGAGGCCAGATTGTCCTAAAGAAGCCAATGGATCAAGATCCCAAACCCAAACAACGGGAATGGCAACGTTTAATTGGGATTAGCTGCAATCAAACCCAGCAAAATTCCACTGGATGCTCTCCCAACCCTCATGGATTACAGGAAAATTGATTCCCAAGGCTTGAAGTTCCTTGGAGATGATGCCTTGGATGGCTGGGAATTTATCACCTGCAGCTTCCTGCTCACACTCTTGGATCCTGCACCATCCTGAACTGCGGAGATCCCCCTCACGGACACAATTCCTCAGCTGGAAGCACAACCAACAACTCTCAGCTTTAACAAAAAGTCTTGAATTGAAAAAAAAAAAAAAGGAAATAAAGAGCACCTCAGGCTTTGTTTTTCTCCCTAATAGCGAAGTTTTATGAAATTCCCGACATTTCACCACAACCACGGCGAGCACTCGGAGGAGCAGCCGGGACACGTCACGATTTATGGAGCATAAACACCGAGGCCTTGCCAGTAAAAAAAAAAAAAAAAAAAAAAAAAGAGAAGGAACTCTGAGAGTGGAGGAAACGAAAAAAAAAACCTAACCAAAAAAGCAGCTCCTGTGAAATCCAGAGAAATCCTGAAGCAGTTTCCAAGCTCAGGATGAGCTTTGGAGGGGTTAAGTCATTTAAATCTTGGGGTTTTTTCTAACAGCAGATGATGCAGAAATGGACAAAAATCCTTCAGGCCTCGAAAAAAAACTCTCCAAACTATTCTATAGATTTAAAAATAGATTTCTTTTTTTTTTTTCCCCAGAGGGGACAAGTTGGGAATAAAACAAAACAGCTTTTGGGGAATGTGAGCAGAATGTCCACCCCTGTTGTCACCTCTCTGTCACCTGAGAGGGATTTGGAAGGGTCAAGAGGGGGAATTTCCTCCCACAGCCCCCACCCCTGAAATCAGGGCCCGTTTTCCTGCTACTCCATTCCCATTAGGAGCGAGATTATTTTTTAAATAACTCTCTTTTCCAGTTTTCTTTCTGAAATATTAAAATAAGACAAAGCAGGAGCTGCTGAGGTTTCTCAGCTTTTGCAGCTTTTGAGAAGTCCATCAAAAATCCATTTTTAAGTGGAAATTCTGAATGTTTTTAGTTGTACAGACCCAACCCAGGCTGAAGTACTTTAAAACTCCTTCTTGTCTGTCAGAAGGGGGAAAACCACACAATAAATTATGAAAAAGCACAACCCTTAACTAAATTTCCTGTTTTGTGCCTCGGCATTAAACAGAGTGCCCGAATTTCCTCCTTTTTTTTTTTTTCTCTCTTTAACGTCACAGCCAATCCCTACCCGCCCATTCCACAAAAACCTAACCCAGAGCTACTGGAGATTCCGAGCCTGGCAAAATCAGAACTATCAGCTGCATCCAGAACTCATTCCCAGGAAAAATCCAGCTCCTTAAAACCCCTTAAAACAAAGATTAAACCTCCTTGAGAGCCGCTCCCTCCGCACCCACCAGCAACAATTCGTTGAATTAAACCAATTTGTCACCGTGACCGCTTTTGGTTGGGTTTTTTAATGAGTTGGTGGCTGTTCAGGTATTCTGGAGGAGGAAAACATCGGGATTGTGCAACAAAACAACATTTCAGAAGCGGTTTGAGGGGAAGATTTACGTCGGAGAAGCTCGAGGCCGTTGCGAGAGCGAGTTTCACTTTCAGAAATTCAAAATGCCAACGTGGTTTTTGGGGCACAATGGCTCGTTTGTCCCGGGATTTTAATCAAGGGCCCTTTTTTTGGCACAAGCCAGCAGCAGCAGATGATAACAGGGGGGACCAAAAGCGAGGCCTGGCTCTGCCAGTTCTCTGAATCCCAGCAATTTATTTCCAAGTACAAATTAAGTGGGTAAATCTCAGACTAATTAATATTTAAGACAAAGCTCTCCCCAGCTTTGCTGGTTTGTGTGACAATGGTCAGGCAGGGAAATGGATTTATGTTTTATTTTAATTTTGATCCCTTTCCAGTTTCTTTCCTTCTGCTGGGAAACCCAGAGGAGAGGAAGAGAAAGCAAAATATTACCTGGCAACAGGTGAGGACTGGCAGACACACCCTGAGCACAGCCCTCAGAGATGCTGCAGCTGGGAAATCCAGGATTCTGCCACAAGATTTTTGTGGCTAAACCACTTCAGGAATTTGGGGGATATTGGAGCAATTTCCACCTCAAAGGGCAACAGGGAGAGCTCACATCAAGGCCAGGTTGGATGGGGCAACGTGGGATGAGCAGGGGGTGGCACTTGAATGGGCTTTAAGGTCCCTCCAACCCAAACCATTCCAGGATTTTTGATGATCTCAACTCCTTTGATTTCTCATAAAAATGACGGAAACAGCAGGTCCCTCACTTCACCTCTCATCAGCAGAAATGTCATATTTTATAAACCTCTTTTCCCCCCACACTCTCGCCTTCCAGGCACAAAAATCCCCCAATAATCACAAAGTTTCCCCCTGCTTTTCCTGGTTTTGGGGTCACCCAGCCCCTATTCCCATGGCACAACAGGACCCCCACCCTTTTCCCAGCCCCATTGCTTTAGGAAACTCTTCCAGAGCCGCACTGCAATCAAATCCAAGGCTACCAAACCATCCCAAGCTCATTTTCAGGGTTGAAAAGGCAAAGAAATTTTTTTTTTAAATGATTTTTTTTAAATGCTCCAGCTCCAGCTCTGCGCTCGCCACCTCCTCCTGAGGGTGTCCAAACAGCTCCCCCCACCCACTGACCACTGGCCAAGCGGCTCCTTGGAACCCTCCCCAACCCAGAGCGTTCCCAGGGCGATTATTGCGGTTCTGGAGCTCATCCAGCCCCGACTTTACCGGGGCAGGGAGAGCCACGATCCCCCGACACCGGCCATAAAATCAGCCTTTTCCAAAGGGCAGAGCGTCCAGCTCGTCTGGAGCCAAGCGCACGGATAAACAGCAGGTCCGGGAGCCTGGCACAACCCTCGTTAGGCTAACGAGCTCCAGGGCACGGTGACAACTTATCTCGGCAGGGCAGATAAGGAAATGGGGCAGGAAGGCGCAGGGAAGGGCGATGAGATGAGCAGGGGACAAAGCTCCGGGTCCCGTCACACGCTCCTGTCCCCGCTCCCGCGGGCTCAGATCCCCGCTGGGCTGCCATTCCGCTCCTTCAAAGCGGGATAAAGCTCCCCCAAGGCAACTCTGGATGCATTAATTACCTCCAGCGATGCCGGTTCAACACCACATCCAGGGAGGAGACGGATACAGCGGGAAATAAATGGGTCTGGGCACCAAAACTGTGTCAAGCATCACAACCCACCCCCTCGGCTCCAGCAGCCACACAAAAGAGCCATTTCCATTCGTGTCACAGCCACAGATGGCAGGAGAAAACCTCTGGGACAATCAACTCCCTTTAACCATATTGATCCAGCTTTTTTGGGGGTGTTTTTTCCCATTTTCCACCACGAAAGAACGGGATCAACGGTGCCTGCAGAGTCCCGAGGCTCCCATGAGTTTGTTTTACGGTCATGGAGCTGACCTGGAAGCCAAACCCCCAGGGATTCTCCACACAGCAGCGAGACAAAGACCTGTGGAACCTCCCGAGGACGGAGCTCTGAGAAGCCACCGGGCTCTGAAAAGCAGCAGCACCCAAAGAAAACCAAGCAAATCACCCAAAAGGCCTCGAGTTTACCTAAATTAAATATGGAGTTGCTGACTCCTGCGGTCTGTCACGCGCCAGATTTTTCTCCTGGTAGGCATCACCACCGTTGGACGTGTCCACACACAAAAAAAAACCCCTTGAAATCCCCAATAACTTCCTACAAGCAGCAGCAGCGGTGCCTCAGAGCAGACACAGCTCAAGCCCAGCCCGTTTGGCTTTGGTTTAAGGCCACACCTGATGGCCACGGCCCAGGACGGATGCAAATCCCGTATCAAGTACCCACAGCTCCAATCCCTGCTTCCCTGCACTTCCCCAACTCCTAAAGGACGCCCAGCTTCCCATTCCACACCTCGAATTGGAAGTGAGGAGAAGGAGACAGATTCCTCTCTCTCTCTCTCTCTCTCTTTGTCTGCGGCACCCACTTACCTCCTCTACACCTCAGTAACACAAAACCCAGATACTGCAGCCACCCCTCCTTTATGTAACCCACACAATTCCCTGATGCCTCCCAAACCCTGCCTGGATCAGGAGGGATCCCAGCGCTGTCCTTTGCCAGCCACCGGCTCCTCCAGCTCCTCTCCACGCCAACCCACCCTCAACTCGCACAAAACACAAACCAAACGAGTAAATTATGTGATGTTGGACCTTCCGCCAGGCTCCCAACCTCTTTTTTCACCCCAAAACAGGGTCTGGACCGTTCACCGTTAAGTCATCCAACTTCCCCAGCAGCTGGCATTGACCCATGTCCCTCATCATTCCAACTGTCCCTTGTCACCTCATCCATCCAAAGGATGTCCCTCACCATCCCACCCCACCCTCGGCGCCAGCCAGCCCTCTCTACCCTCCACCTCCGGCACCATCCACTCAATTCCTTCATCCAAAGCC
>VZRP01019250.1:0-28438 GCA_013397995.1 Malurus elegans
TAAGTTCAAAGCACCCTCCCCACTTTCCAGAGCGTTCCCTGATGATGGGATCTCCACGTTAGAGAGTGGCACAAGTGCCTGTGCCACCCCTCGGTGCCCTGGGTGATGCTGGGGAGGCAGGTGAGGGCAGGGAGCAGCAGGTACCACACCACCAAATTAATGAGCAGCTTTGGAGTAATAATTTTCACACTTCACAGAGAAACCAGGGAAGATTATAAATGCTGTTGACCCAGCAGAAGTAATAGAGGATTCAGTATTCAGTAGTGAAGAACAATTTGTAAGGGAATAAAGTCCAGCCTGAGCCATGACTGCTGCCTGTTGACAGATGGCAGAGAAGCGTCTCCTCCATTCCCTCTCATTAAAATAATTATGGCAATGTGTGTTAGACTCCCTTCAAGCCTGGCATTTTCACAGCACACACAGGGGCACCGGCGTTGCAGGAAGAAGGTGAAATAATAATGGAAACACATCTCTGGCATGCAAAGGGCATTTGATATTAAACTCACCTGCTTCCAGAAATAACAGCAGGGAGGAATTTGCTACCTCGGAATAAACGAAATGATCGCACTTATTCTAACAGGAGGTTAATCAGAGCTCACTGCTAACTTGAGAAACTCGTCCCAAATCCAGGTCAAGCCCCGGTTCGGCTGCTGAGCCTCTGCCTTATGCAACTCCTCAGAACCAACCCTGTTTCTCCTGTTTTCTACCTTGGCTGCCAATTGCTCCCTGTAAAACTGCAAATCAGATGCAGTCCAGTGTGAAACTTCTTCCCAGCTGTCAAATAATGCAGTCTGGGAAGGCGCGGGATGAGGAAATTTAGGTGACGCGAGAAATAATTCCAGGTTCAAGCGCGTCTCTCGCACGGGCAGCGCATTAGCGCCTGGTGCTTTGGAGGGACTATGAGGAGCAGAGTTAGCCCAGTTATCCCCTGTATCATTAATGACTCGGGCAGGTCGTTAGCCACGCCAGTTAATTACCCAGCCCTGCGAGTCCTGTCCCCACCCCAGCGTGTGACACGGGAGAGCAAAAATCCCCCGGTGTCAGCACTCCCCGGCGCCGCTCCTCGCTGCTGTTCTCCCCAATATGATTCACTTTCATTATTTATGAGACTTGTCTCACTAACCCTCAGCCACGGTTCCAAATAATGATAGGAATCTGTCAGTGTAGGATTGTATTTCTCAAAACAATAACCACAGTTCCTGGAAATGTCAATATGTCAATTGAGGGTAACACATCTCTCAATAAACCAATACTTTGTAAAAACAAAACAAAATCTAAGGCAAAAAAAAAAATAAAAAATTGAGCACTGGAAACGGAAATTTGAGCTCCATGGAGCTCTTCTCTTGCAACGCCTGGTAGAAAAATTCCTGATTCTTGCCAGACGGTGGAGACAGAAAGGCACATTTTTGGTTTTCGCCAATTAAAAACTGTGAAACATTCATTATTTTAGCTCTTCATAATCATGAAATGCCATGAGAAAGGCAACGAGGGTCTTGGCAGAAGTCAAAGATCTCACAGCAGAAACCAAACTTGGTAACGGTGCAGAAAATGGAACCAAGGACAGATCAGGTCTTTGAGCAGCTCCATCCTGAACCCAACGATCACAAAATCTGGAGCCCATCAAAGACATTTCTGCCCCTGCTCAACCTCCTGCTCACACAGCTGTGTGTCAGCCCAAGGCAACAAGGACAGAGCTGAGGATCAAATCCCTGCCTTCAGTTTATTTATTGCCTCTGTATTTCCATCCAAACATCTCCCACTTTCTTAGAGGCCCACGTTAATCCAATAAATGTGTTTTATTGACTGTGTTGTTCTGAAAGTATTTCTGTAGCTCTGTGAGGTGTTTGCAGCACCCCAAACTGGTTTGGGTTGGAAGGGACCATAAAGTTTATCCCATCCCACCCCTACCATGGGCAGGGACACCTTCCACCATCCCAGGAAGCTCCAAACCCCAACGTCCAACATGGCCATGGTCACTTTTACCTTACAGGTCCTTTAAAAAAATTTAAAACTTTTTTCCACAAAGGCCTTATCCTATCCAAGCTTTTGCCCATGAAGAAAAATCAGAAAAATTTACAAACACCTGTTTGAGCCCAAAAGTAAATAGGTAAATCTGGGTTTTCCCAGATTCAACAGCAGCTTTAACACATAGATAGGGAAACCTGAAGGTGATTCAGGTGATGCTTAAATTATCAGAAATTTAGAGACCATTTGCCATTTCTGAAATTCCAGGGTGTTGAGATTTCTAATACCACAAGCAGGAACATTGAAAAAAAAGGTAAAAAAATCAAAAGAAAGAAAACAAAAGTTCTACAAAACCAAAGTTCTACAGAAAATGTATTGATTTGTTAGAGGAATGTTCTACTAAAAAGCAAAAATGTTCTAAAGCCCAATACAAAGGATATTAAAAGCACTAAAATTTCTGTTTCCCACTGCAACTCTCACATCTGTGTGTTGGGAATAGGGAAAACACAGCCTATCTGTTTTGAAGAATATAAATTTATCACAACGGCCATAAATCCCCACCCCTGACACCAACTACAAATAACCACGCAGCCCTCCCTAACAAATCATCTTGAATTTAATCTTTCCCAACCCAAAGACCATCCTATTTGGCTAATACCGTACATCTTCCTCCACCACTTGCATGGGACTTCGGGCTGGAGTGATCAGTTTATTCTGGAAAATTCCGACTTGTAGAGCAAAGATTATCAAAGCTGCGAGAGCTGATCTGAGAGAAAATTAAATAAACACACCGGCTTCACATGACACTCCGTGCAGCACATTATGTTAAACAACAGGAGGTAAAAGTGCTAATTAAACAGTTTATATCCTTCAAAATGTACAGTCTCCAATGATCAAGGAGCATGAATTAGGTAAGTAAATATGAGGGAGTTTGGAATGACAGGATGACAGTCCGGGAGTGGCGGAGGGGTGACAGGGATCTGCCTCTCCAAGGGAACTGCAGGAATCTCTGCCCTGGGAAATCAGACCAGGCTGAGCAGAGGAGCTGGCTCTCCTCATCCCCAGCAGCACTGATCACAGGGAGCAGCAGGAACTGGGGGGTTTCTTGGCAATTTTTGGCTCTCTGGGTCCTGGACCCATTTGGGGTCTCCTCCAGAGTGGCAGAAGGTGGCAAAGGACACAAACATCAAGAGGCTGCAGAGCCTGAGACATCGAGGGCTGTAAAGGAGGGATGATTCCAGCCACAGAGCAACTGGAAAAGCTCAGCCATCAGGGAGAGCGTGGCACTGTGTCCCCACAGCCCCCAGTGCCAGCAACAGACACAATTCCTGACCGTGTCTTCCACCAGGAACAGGACAATGGGTTTGTGCCCTGTGAGAGACTCTGCTGGACCAGAGAAAATCCTGACCCACAGCTCACAGAACACTACAAAATAAATCACAGAATATCCTGAGTTATGTCTGACTCCTGACCCTAAAAATCACACCATGTCCCTGTGCTGTTTTTCCTTTTCTCCATTTTCTTTCCTGCTCTTCAGGTACCTCCTGTTGCTTCCTCTGATCAGAAGCAGTTCTCCAGTTTTCCTCTAGAAAAAATCTTTCCCCTAAAAAAGCGTCATCCCTGACACTGCTGAGTGTGGATGAACCTGAGTCCATCACAGTTCCAGAGCTGGAAGTTTCACCCACGCTCCCACGTGCTTTGCTGAAATTTTTTATTACATTTGTTCATACATCTCAAATATTGACAAAGCCACATTCCTTCACCATTCTAATTATCCATTCATCCCTCAAATACATCTCTGTTGCTTCCTCCAAACCCTTTCTCTTTCTCAACACTCCATCAGCTGCATTATTCTTGTTTTCTCCACCACCTCCTCCCCTCGTGGCCAACTCAATGCCCCCAAAAACCAACCCCACAATTACCCGGCCCTGCATCTGTCCAAAAGTGTCACTTCTGCAATGAGGGCACCCAAACCATCCAATCTTTGCTTGATCAATGTCCTGCTTTCAGCTGACCCATCCCATCCCTATCACCATCCCATCCCATCCCATCCCATCCCATCCCATCCCATCCCATCCCATCCCATCCCACACCTTCCCCAGTCCCACAGGTGGCAGCAGGTGAATTTGCTCTCCATGTCCCCAAAAAGCCCCATTTCAGTGCCACAAAGTGCAGCGGGTGAGGAACTGACCCAAACCTGCTGCTCGCCCCCAAACTCGCGGTTTTCACGAGTGCCAGGAGCCGCATTGATCACAGCAACAAACAGGAAGCCCCAAATGAGAGAATTAATCTTTGTGCTGCACATTTGCTCCCTTCCCAGCCCCGTCCACACGCAGAGCTTTGAGCACGGGCTGGCACACCTATCAATCCACAGCAAACTTATCATAAAGCAATCAGAGCTTAATTAAAGGCAGAGAGAGGTCAATATGTTCATATGTGAGATGATTCGCTGTGATGTCACTTGGGTGCAATCAATTAAAACACACAGGATATTTTTGAAATGGGAAAACCTGAGTAGGGAGCCTGTTGTCTACCCAAAGGTTTTGCTACGCTTTAAAAGCTTCATTTAAATATTTTTTTTTTCTCCTTATTTATATGCACAAAAGTAACGGTTATATCAGATATTCATAGGTGATTTAGATGATTGATACCAATTTCTCTTCATAATATGACTAGCAAATAAAAAACACAGCGGTTCTTGTATAAAAAAATAATGTGTGACAAGGTTTCCTAAAACATTTCTATTTTGGACCTCACAAGCTAAATTGCTTTTGCTGGCCCCTTCCACCTCTCAGCATGGTTGACAGACAAATTGATCGAAACATCGGAAAATAATACGCTTGCAAAATTTCTCTGGGTGAGTTTTCAGTCTTTTGAATTTTTCATACCAGAACAAAATGAAAGATTGCCTCCTTGATTTTTCCTCCATTATGCGTCCCCATCTTATGTACTACAGGAACATACAATACTTCAAATAGCAGCAATACATTGTAAACAAAATGTAGAACATTTTTCATAGAACACCCAAGCCGTGCGAAGTTAAAAGACTGGGTAGCAGGAATCTTTGCCCTGCAGATTATGTTGTTCAATTATAATGAATTCATACATTTGAAGTTGCCTTAGGGCCTCTCATTAGACTTAGGGGTGTTTATTACAGGAAATATTGCTTGTATCATTTAAGAAGCAAGAAGGCTGGATGATTTGATTAGAAATGTTGACAGTTGAGGTGTGTAAAAAATATGTCATTCACCCACATTTTCCCCCCACTTTAATATTAGGATCCTTCATTTTTTATGAATTCTTTAACCCCTTCCTCCCTTTGCAGCAGCCCACGGCACAGCCCGCTCTCGGGATTGCAGATTCTTCCCCAGGAGCTGCTCCTGTGACAGCAGGCAATGCTTTCTACCTGGGAGCAGGAGGGAAACACAACCATTCCCATCCCCATTCCATCCCNGACAATAATTTGAATTAAACCAGTCAGCAACACTGATCGAGTGGAAGGGGTTGATCAGAAAGCCATAGGAAATAATAAATAAAAATCACTGTTTGTTCATTCCTCTTTTTTTTGGTGGAAAATATATCAATATTTTCATACCCTTGAAGGAGAACAAGCAGCACTTTTAATTCCTGTACTGTGCCTTACATGATGGTAATTCCAAGAAAAAACATTTCTGCACAAGCTCCTGTGAAACCCACTAGTTTGAGTACTGACATCCCCGAACTTGCCATAATTATTACAAGAGTTTGAGTTCACTGAGTGGTTGCTACTATTTTAGAAACTTCTATTATTATTTATTAATTTAGATTAGTGCATCCCCGAAAACGAGCACATAAAGTGTGTATATAAAATAATGCACCAAAACCATGAAGTAATTACAAAGATTGATAACACAGATAAAAAAATCTCAACTTTATGGTCTACCTTGCTTATTCTCCGCCGTTTGCCAAACTCAAATTTGGCTTCCATTTTCCACACTAAGCTTAGCCAGATAAGTCTGAGTTAAACAGAGTTTTACTCTAAGAAATTTAAATAACTTCAAAAGGTGTATTTGAGGAGAAAATAAAGCTCTTGCAGACCCTTTAGACTTCGGATCTGATCACAGCACCATTTAAAAGGAACAATAATCTTTTAAAAAAAGATAACAAGAGAGATACATTTGCATATTTATATTGTATTTTTATGTATTTAAATGGGACCCAAGAGGTAGGTACATTCTTGTTAATAAAGAGTTAAAGAAACATCAATGGAGTTGAAAGTAATTAGGCTAAAATATGTGATTTATAATAATCATAATAAACTTGGAAAGATTTCTGACATGACCAGTAAATGCTTTCCTCCTCCAAGGACCTGGTATTTGCCATTTCATCCTGAATGCAAAATATCACAGAATGCTGGGAGTTTGCAGCCAAATTTCATTTTCCCACCACAAGTCCACACAAACTAGACTTAAAAACTCATATCAGTAGTGATTCACATTTTTTTGTTTCATTTTGTAGCTGCTAACTACACACAAACACACACAAATAGCTACTTCCATTGAACCAGAAATATTTTCAATAGGTATTTATATTTTTACTGCATTTATATCCTTAGCATCCCTCATCCAAATAAAATTTAATCATTTCCCTAAATGCCTGAGACAAAGTTTCCATTTCTGATGATTGTTTTACATTCAGGTGCAGAGCAGGGTCAGGAATTTGATTTCAGAGGGCAGCTCAGACGTTTTTAGGACTTGCACCCTCTGCATTAAGAGCCTCCCCTCCCTCCCATGGGTCCAGATCCCTTCCCAAATCACCAATCTGCATTTGCAGACCCTTGCACCTCTCCAAACACTTCCACTAAATACTTGAAGGTGTTAAAACCACGAGCTGCCTCCTATCTCCAAATATCTGCAGAACAGTGCCGTTCCTAAGTTAGGAGCGACAAATCCTGGAAAAACTCCACAATTTGGCTTCCATATCTCTGAATTGGTATTTCAGTGACAGATGTTTGTTGCGGCAAAAACCTCTGTCAGAACAAAATTAGGTGATCTATCATTTTAAGATATGGTCTTCATATACTGTTTACTCGAAGATATCACTTGCCTCAAGCCAATTTTGACCAAGAACATTTTGTGATATGGAAGTGATTTGTATATCATCATTTTTGTGATAAATGTAGCTCTTGAACACAAAATAACCCACTATTCCACAGTATTACAGTTAAAACTCCTTCCCCAGTAAATCTGTACTACTGCTTTTATTACTACAAAGATACTGTATCTCGACTCGGATGCATTTCCCATTTTTATTCACGGAATAGGCTCGCCTGCTCCCTCGGTTTCCCGGCAGGGAGCTTGGGGCTGTCCCCCCATGGCACAGCAGAGATGCTCCTCCACTTTTGGGGGGCACGGGAGGAGCCCAGCACCCACCACAATGCTCATTTTGGGTTTATTTCAGCTCATTTTGGGTTTATTTCAGCTCCTTTTGGGTTTATTTCAGCTCCTTTTGGGTTTATTTCAGCAAACGGGGTGAGGGCAACACAGAGAAATGCAAAACATCTTCCAAAACATCTTCCAAATCATCTTCCAAAAGCACAGTGCCCGCAGGCAGGGGATGCCCTGCTTGGTCACACACGTCCAAAATTAACCATTTAACTCCACCAAAACCATTTTAGGTGTCTCATCCCTATTTCCAGAGTCTCAAACCTCCTGATTCACAGATTAGTGGGGTAAACCAGTTATATCCACCTCACCCCGTCTCCAGAAGGGCAGGAAGGGACATCAACCAACCAAAAAAGGCTAAAAAGCACCATAAACCAAAAAAAGTTGAGACAAATCACAAGTGGAGATGGATGAGACTGAACAAGGACATTCCAAGGGTTGGAGTGAACATCCCTTGGCATGAATAAAACCAGCCCTAAATGGTGGAATTGAGGAGTTCCCACCTCCTCTGCAGAATGGGAACCTTTGTAGGTACATTGTCAGGAGCCTGACAATGAATTTGGACTATAAATGATTAAATAAGTCACTGAATGAGAATAATTTACTAATGAACTCGAGCCTTGGGTTAATTCACACCAAAGTCTCAGGGAAAGGGGTTCCAGGATCAAATCCTTCCCCAAGGAACGGCTGGGCCCCAAAAGGTGCTCATTTCACCACCAAGAGTTTGCAGCCAAACATCCTTTACCCCAGAATTGTGGGTACAGATCTTCTTAACAGCATGATTTTTGTGCTGATCAATATCAAGGGCTCAGCCTGCTGAGTTATTCACCGAAATTCTGCTGTAACAGAGAGATCAGCTCGAGTTTAATTTAATAAACTGACCCCACTCCTGAGAGCATCTTCCCTGGCATCACCTCCAACCTGCATCGGGCTTGGTTGACAAAAATTCCCAAAGGGATGGGACAGGCAGTGGGAAAAGTGAGAAACAGCCGAACACTCAGGCCAAGGGAGCAGATTTGGCCACTTCTGAGCATTAATTCCAGCACACAAAGACAGGACTGACCCTGTATTATTCCAAGAGTAGAACTTCAAGCACTTAGAATGCCTCACATTAAAAGAAATAGTAATTTTTTAAAGTTTGAGGGGGAAAATTGGTATTACAAAGTATATTTACAAGCAGAATCCTCACTGTACTTCAATTCTGAAGTCTTCCCCCATGCAGGATTAGCACCAAACACACTGTGCAAGAGGATTCTTTTGATAGTAATTTCAGGACTGCTGGTGCAGTGTGATACAATTTTCCTTTCCCTTTCAAAGTTTGCAGAAAATGCGTGTATTACATCCTCTGATCTTTTCATTTGCTGAGATCAATATGTGCAAGTCCTCACAAAAGGGAACTTCCCCTTCACAGCTGCTTCGTGGCTTAAATGAGAGAAATTACAGGTACGGAGCTCTAAAATCCACCAGGATGTGCAAAAATGACAATTTCAGAAAGTAAATCTCACAGCACGCGTTAAAGGCACGAAAGAAAACCTAAATCTTTCACAGAGAAAAAAAGCTGGAAGTTTTTCTTCTCGGGAATTCTGACCATGATGAGTTTGCATCTGTCAAAACTGTCAAAAACAACGATGGTTTCTCCTCGCTCTTACATCAAAAAGCCAACAAGACACCAGGATTTGGCCTACAGCAACGCAACCACTGAGAGGAATTTTTTGCCAGGGTTCAATTTGCATGATAAACTGTTGTTAACAGAGACCATCTGTTTTTAAATTTAGTAAAAGGGCCCATATTATACAGCTCATTACAAATATTAGTAACTCTTAGACAACGACTCTTGTAGAAGTGTGGGTTGGAGCTAATGAAGTAGAAAGCTTCAACAACAAATCATTTACAAGTTTTTTTGTGCAGAAGTTCTAATGGAGGGAGTTTATAATCAAAGGAAAATGTAATCACTTATGTTAAGCAGTCCATGGACTCAGTCAATGTAGCACAAACAGCCATTATGCAAAATTATGACATTAAAGGGAAAAAGACTATTGCAGACTTTGCATTTTACAGTGTCTGCTACACAGATGAATAACTTGGAGAGAATGAACCAGGTGAGGCCCCTCGCTTCCCAAACAGCATTTTTCCATCAGTTATCCAAAAGATATTCAACCTGGCCTGAGATTTGCTGCCCTGAATTAGACCTGACACCAGTAACAAAGGGGATTCTGTAATGGACATGGGCTCTCACAGTGCAGTGCATTAATGGGCATCATGGTGAACATAATCTGTCAGGAACGGTCACAATAAAGATGTTCTCCTGATTAATGTTCCACTAGGCCTGCGCTTAATAATTTATATAATTTGTATTAACTTTCAAATTGCCATCACTGTGGTGGACAAGGAAAAACACACAAACAATTGGATATAATAATTTCACCCAGGAAAACATTTTACGTGGCAATTAAAACCGCTGGGTTCGTGCAGCAGTAATCGTTCAGGATTTACAGAGATGAATTATTGCCAAGCAAAGCTGCATATTTAAACAACATAATAAGAAAATACTTCTAAGAGGTCATAAATACTTTATAAATTACATTAATATTAGTATTTGGTATTGCTGCATTTATATTCTTACAGACTGTATTTAAATATTACTCCTGTAACAATGCTGGATTCTACAAAATTAACCAACTTCTAAAATCGTGACAGTCTACCTTATAAAATTGTCTCCATTCATAAATATTCTTACTTTAAATATTACATTTATATTCTTACTTCAAATATTGCTGTATTTAAATATTACTCCCGTAACAATGCTGGATTCTATAAAATTAACAAACTTTTAAAATCATGACAGTCTGCCTTATAAAAGCATCTCCATTCATTTTTCTGCACTTTGAATAAAGAAATAGCAACGTTACAGTAGTAAAGAAGGGTCATTGCGCATTCCTTCACTTAATCCTTGTTTTTCTACATGGAATTGAGCTGCACGGCGAGGATGGTGGGTATTGGTCAAGAATATCCTATGCTATCCTATCAGGATGATTAATGAAGGCACCTTTTTCACAGAATGTCAGACTCTGCCTTTTTAACAACTGACCTTTCATAGAATACTACTGAACTCATAATTCCACTTTTGTTCAGTTTCTTATTAGTGGAGTTAAAATTAATACTTATGGGAATGATGGCTAAGGTGATGCACAGTAAATCTTGGAGCACATCAACCTTCCGTGCCTGCTACCCGAGGAACAGCACCTGCATTTGGCTGCTGCAATAGCATAAGTATTCCAGCAAAACTCTGTGTCCTTTGAAAAGACAAATTAGGTCAATATTCAGCCCTCTCCCGAGCACGGAGCTGTACACATGGAGAGAGACTCACAAAGTTCAGAATCCTCAGTGAACAGCCCACACTGTGCACAAGACAGGGTGTCTGTCCTGCTGCAATGACAGAAACCTCCAGGATGGCAGGGACATGTCCAGCAGACATGTCTGCTATGGGGATTCATTCCAGGATGGCCACATGCAGCTCCACACCCTAAAAAACCCATCTCCCAGTTGGAATAAACAGCCCTGTGCTGTGCAGCACCAGAATTTTGTGGCACACCACGTGAACTCACTCATGTGATGGAGAGAACGTTATTTTTCAAACCACCACACCCAGAAGTTGTCCCAGGTGAACAAGGGCCCCCTGTTTCTTGGAGGTGCTCCACACCCACCCCAATGGCACTGCAGCGACCCCAATTAAGTGGCAGCAATTCCGCTGTAAAACGTGCAGGAACAGCAGCAAACTGCAGCTTGGTTTTCCTCTGTTCTCACACCCATCAGCTGATTATGGCTGAGTATCAGACCCTGCAGGACATTGGATGGGTTTTAACCTCCCCTGAGAGCTCAGGATTTTTTGTAAGGTCAGCTGTGGCATAATTTAACTGTTCCAAGACCAGAAACCCAAAAGCTGCTCCATGACTGGAGACATCCAGCCATGCGTGACATTAATACCCATAGCTTGAAAAAGAAACTCCTCCAAAAACATTATTTTTGTTTCTGGAATCAATTTTACTCCTACACTGAAACAAAAAATACTTCCTTCTCCTTTCAGGTTCAGCAATGCCTTCCCACCAGAAGGATGGGAGTTTTCCCGGCACAACAAACAACATTTCACAACTTTATCACGGTTGAACATTCAGAAGTTGCCAAAGAAAAGAATCACCTCTGAAAAATAGGAAAACTGTACAGAAATAATGAGTCATGTTCACTGGAGATGGGAAGCCATTCCTTGACAAGACTCCCAATTTAGAAGTGCTGGGTGAATAAAAAGGTATTTCCCAATTAATGTTCACAGATGTGTCTTCTGCAGCCCAAAACAAAGCAGACCTTCCAATTCTGCCAGTGCTGCTCTGACAGAGCCTGCAGTCGTGTGAGTTAGAGTTCCCTCGGCCATAAATCATCCTAATTACCATGGAATTTTGATAACAAAGTGATAGACCTGAATGAAATGTATGGAGTGAAGACAAAGTTACAATGTGAACGGAGACAAAGCAAAAAGGTAATACAAGAAAGTGGCAGAATCAGTAGGATTTGTTTCATTATTCTGCAATGATAACATGCAATAAACGAGTAAATAAATGCTCATTCTGAGGGTGCTTTTCAAGATTTCCATGGAAATAAGAATGAGGATAGAGCAAGCCTTTGGGATAAATATCAATAAGCAAATTATCTAATCTAAGGGCAGCACAAAGCAGCCCTTCACTTGCACTTGTGGACAAGCTAAAAAATATCAAACAACAAAAGGGAAAAAAAGGAGCAAATTTTTAGTCCCAAAAATCCTTAAAAGTGACTGTTAGGGTGACACTGCTCTCAAAGTGTGAAATTTTACTGTACTGCAGTTTTGTAGCTTATGAAAGAATTCAATATTCTAGATGCACATCGGGGGGAAGCTCAGTCTGCCTCATCCCAGACGCGAACACACAACTTCACAACCAGAGCAGAAAAGGCAGAGAAACCGCCCCAAATACTCAAAGAATCAATAAAAACCCCACAAACAACCACATCCACCTTGGTCTGTCACCCCTGCCACCACCAGCAGAAGAGATGAAAGAAAATCAGGCTTTTTCAAGGAATTCAGAGGTGGAGAGAGCCCAGGCAGTATCAGGTCAGGGTGGACTCTGGAATTTCAGAGGTACAAACAGAAGAGACATTTTCTCTATTCTTCAGGTGTTCATTTAAAATTAGAACAAACTCTTCTCAGAGGTGAAGAACGTTCACGAGCGTGAAGAATGACTACTTCCAAATTATTGAGGTATTACAGCTCAAATTGCCTTATTAGGAGCTGATTTATATTTATGGCCAAGTTTCGTACAGCGCTTAAACTTTCCACAACTCCTTCCCCACGACCGATCATTGAAGAGTTTAGAAAATAAGGCAGGAAATATTCTCCATGCTCCTTTGTCCACATATTCAGGTATCCACACACCCTGGGATTATCCAGTGGAACAATTTTGGGCAGCAGTTGTATTTGATATATTAATAAAATCAAGAATTAAGATTGGAAAAGACCTTTAAGATCATCAAGTCCAGCCATTAACCAGCACCACCCTGTTCACATTTAAACCACATCCTCAAATGCCCCATCCAAAGGCTTTTAGAGCACTTCCAGGGATGGTGATTCCAGTTTCCTACAGCATCCCATGCCCCAGGAGCTCTGTGACAAGGGAAAAGCCATCCCAGCCTGGCTGCCCTCCCAGGATGCTTCACAAACCAATAAATGCAGAGCTCTGATGGCCGTGAGTGTTCTTCGGAATGCTTTTCACATTCCCACCAGGAACCACGACTCCTTCAGCTCCCTGGGATCCCACCCTGAGGAACAATTTGGACATTTCCTGTTGCAGCAGGAAGGACTGGAAGGACTTCCTTCTTGAAGGGAACTTTGAAGGCTTTTCAGTGACTTCAATACCCCAAATAACAGACTTGGACAATCACTTTATCACCCAGATAAACCATCTGGATGGACAACCTGTGGGTCTGAAATTTCTCTGAGATAGCCAGCCAACCTGCCTGGTCCTGGAATGTACCAAGACATCTACCAGCGTGAGGCCATGAATGTGGGAAAAACTCATCTTTTTGAACATTTCCCTTCAAATTCTGGACAGGCTTTCCACCAGGAGCAGAAAGCAGGCAGTGTTTTTCCAACTAAAACTCCATCAGGAAGCACAGGACACCATTCCTGACCCCAGAACAGCCCTGGCAGTGCCTGCCCAGCCCCTCCCTGACACAACCTCTGCATTTGAAGGATTTGAACCTGGAGAGCTTTGTCCCTTTGGTTGGATTAACCCGAGGCTCAGAATGGCTCCAGCTCGTTATTAAATTATACTCATTCAGCGGCTTATTTAATCATTTTTAAATTCACTGTCAGGCTCCAGGGTGCACCTGCAAAGGTTCCCATTCTGCAGAGGAGGTGGGAACTCCCCAATTCCACCATGGAGGGGTGTCTGGAGCAGCAGCTGTGTGAGAGCACCCCCTGAACAGTGCGGGGCTGACACTGATGGAGCATCGCAGCAGCAGAAGGCACAGCAAAGCCGTTCATCATCATCACCTGAGCACAAGCAAAACCCAACGGTGGCACCACAAAACCGGGGGGACGCGCATCAATAAGGCACAGCAAAAACAAATGACAGCACAACGACTGGCTGGGAACCTAAAGGACAAAGTTTCCGACTTAATCTCATTATTTCTTGCTCAGAGCTGGCGCAAGGAAAAGTCCTCTGCTACAACCTGCAGACAATCCTGACTACACGGCTAAATCTATGTTATGATGATAACAAAAGAAAACAAATTTAAAATTTATAATTTATAATTTATAATTTAAATTTTATCATTTATAATTATAATACAATAATGAAAATAAAACACAATTAAAAAATCTATTAGTAAAAGGGTATCAGCAGACTACAGCACAGAGCCTCTCAAAGGTCAAAATTAACCAAACAAATTGAGAAAAGCTCCAAACATTATTTCATCAGCTGACCACGAGTTATTCCAACACTGAGAAGCAATCAAGAAGTTTTTATCACCAGCAAATGCCCATTTTAAAGCAACGAAGCAATTATGAGTGTTTATCCCTTGAAAGATTTATTGGCACTAAACAATTTCAAATTCTTCAAAAGCCAACAGGAATTTATTTCTGCTGAACCAGAATCAGGGAGAAGTAGCAAAGATGAGCTGGTGGGGTTGATCGTGGTGGGGAAATCTTCATTTGATGAATGAAATTAATTTGATGAAAGCGAAATTCATTGAAATTCAATGAATTTAAGGAATTTGGGCAAGTTAGATTCCAGCAAGGCAAACACTGCAAGCTCCAATGAAACCATCCCAACCCTGGGTAGGTGGAAGGGTTCCTGTTTATTCCTGGGGAAGAGGAGACAATTCCCCATCCCAGGGCGAGGCCCTCCCATCCCTGCCAGATCCCATCAGACTCTGAGCACCCTGACACAAAATGAGATGTGAGACGGAACCCAGCACTAAATGTTTAATATGATCAGCAATTCACAATTATTTCTGAAGTGTCTTTTTCCTGATAACTTTTTCCACTGCATGATCTTAGTGGGAAGATAATGTGAGATGCTGCTTTTGAATAAGTTATTCATTTCCCTGGCTTTACTTGAACCTCACAATGCCACCATTATGAATATTTTTCCTCCACAAAACAGCGCTAGCCTTCCAAAGAAAAAGTCCTTGACCAAAATATCAGAGGATATTAAACTGAGAAGTGATCTACTGATGCAAATCATTAAATCTATTTGCATTTGCTTACTGAACCCTAACACAGAAATTAAACTACATAGTGTGGGAAAAGAGCTGGTTTTGCATGGTTAAAAGGAGACATCTTGGAAGATCCGAGCTCTATGTCATTAATTTTCCTTCTTCCCCTCATTAACAAGTAAAATGTTTTCACTGCTTGAAAAGTTTTAATAAATAGGAAAAAGCAGGGCAGCTGACATAAGTTTTTAATGTAATATACAAGAGCTTTTAATATTTTTACATATATTAATGTAAAAGCTAAAAATAAATGTTAAAAGGTTACATTTGTGAAGAAAGAAAAATGGCATTTACAGTCACAGGGTAAGGTTTTAGATTTTAACTCTTTCCCTCCTGGCTGTGAGGAGCATTTGTCATTTCCCAGAAAATTTCCAGCATGGCTGGGATGAGCAGGGCAGGAGTGGTCAGGGGTTAAGGACACACCAGCTCACAGCTCCAGCATGATTTAGTGGGCTTTGTCCTACCAGCCTTAAATTCTTTTTATAGAAGGAATTACAGGAGGTATTTTAAGAATAATTTAAACCATAATTAGCACCAGGACTGGCAGGGTGTGAGCTTGGAGTTTCACCGAAATGTGAGAGCCAAAGTGGCCAGGGAGGAGCAGGAACTGCAGCTGCCAATTCCAGCTGGGGCTGGGAAAAGCCAAAACACCAAAAAACCAAAAAACCAAAAAAACAAAAAACCAAAAAAACAAAAAACCAAAAAACCAACGGGATCCCGGGATGAATCACAAGGAGAGGGAGCAACACTCAGGGGAGGGCACTGTCCCCTCCACTGACCCCACCTGACAACTCTGTCCACCTTTGGACTCCTGGACATGAGAGGGACCTGGAGCTGCTGGAGAGGGTCCAGAAATGTTCCAAGGGCTGGAACTCCTCTGGAGCCAGACTGGGACACCTGGGGGTGCTCACCTGGGGAGGAAAAGGGACAGGGAGAGCTCAGAGCCCCTTGCAGGGCCTAAAGGGGCTCCAGGAGAGCTGGAGAGGGACTGGGGTCAAGGGATAGAGGGACAGGACACAGGGAATGGCTCCCAGTGCCAGAGGGCAGGGATGGATGGGATATTGGGCAGGAATTGTTCCCTGGAGGGTGGGCAGCCCTGGCACAGGGTGCCCAGAGAAGCTGTGGCTGCCCCTGGATCCCTTTGAGTGCCCAAGGCCAGGCTGGACATTGGGGCTGGGAGCAGCCTGGGACAGTGGGAGGTGTCCCTGCCATGGCAGGGGTGGAACTAGAAAATCTTTAAGGTCCCTTCCCACCCAAACCATTCTGGGATCCCACAAACCCCATCAGTGCTGGTTCCCCCGACAGCCAGAGCTCTCCAGGTCTGTCACAGACACTCGTCAGTAAAACCCTCCTGGGGGTCCATTCTGCAGGAACCCAAACCCTAATCCTGATATCCAGCCCCAGCTGTCTGTGCTCACAGCCCTCTGTTCAATCCCAAAACTCCTCTCTGGTTTTCAATTATTCCCAGCATTATCTACGCATCGGAAATTTTTCGAGGACCACAGAAGTCAGGGAAGGCACCCAAGGTGAAGAGTTGCAATACTTAAAACCCCCACTAATTCTGGTCCATAATAGAAACATAATCCATGTCATTATGCAGCCCATTTTGCCATCCTTACAGCGAGGATTTGCAATGGGAAAACGCTCCAGTGCATTAATCTGCCTCTGGCACGAGCAGTGGGCAGGTTCCACTGCTGGCCCCAATTCCTCCTGGCACCGTAAGGATACACCAGGCACTGTGGATGGGGCACAGCACAGGGCAGGGCAGTGGGAATGGATTTATCTGCTCAGAAATGTCTTGAGGAGGTGATGCTGCATAGACAAATTCTCACACTCCTCTGTGGTGAAATAATTTTTCAGCACTATTACAGCTCTACATCTTCCACACTAGGAAAAAAAAAAAAAAAAAAAAAAAAAAAAAAAAAAAAAAAAAAGTCGTATTTGTGGTGTTTTCAAGCAGGTGTCTGCACAAGTTATATTATCTAATAGAGTTGGTTGTTGTTTTTGCTGTTTTAAAATATCAGCCCTGTAAAATGTGATCACTGGGGGGTTGTAACACATCCTGGGGGAGGAGGCCTGGCCAGCAATGGAGGGTTCCAAACCCAGCCCAGATGAGCTGCAGAGCTTCGTATTCTGCACCCTGGAATGAGCTGGTGGTGCTGGGACACAGCATTGCCCTGGGAACATCCCAGGGATGGAAACATCAGAGCAGGGATGTGATCAGGAATCAGGGAATGGTTTGGATTGGGAGGGACCTCAAAGATCATTCAAATCCACCCCTGCCATGGCAGGGACACCTCCCACTGTCCCAGGCTGCTCCCAGCCCCAATGTCCAGCCTGGCCTTGGGCACTCAAAGGGATCCAGGGGCAGCCACAGCTTCTCTGGGCACCCTGTGCCAGGGCTGCCCACCCTACAGGGAACAATTCCTGCCCAATATCCCATCCATCCCTGCCCTCTGGCACTGGGAGCCATTCCCTGGCTCCTGTCCCTCCATCCCTTGTCCCCAGTCTCTCTCTGTGTTTCTTGTTGGCCCCTTCAGTTCCTGTGTGGCCACACTGAGGTCACCCCAAAGCTTCTCCTGTCCAGGTGAGCACCCCCAGATGTCCCAGCAGAGCTGCTCCATCCCTCTGCCCATCCTGGTGCCTGCTCTGGGCTCCTCCAGCAGCTCCAGCTCCTTCCTGTGCTGGGCCAGGGCTGGGGCAGCTCTGCAGTGGGGCTCACCGGGCACAGGGGCACAATGCCCCCGTTCTGCTGCCCACCCTGGGCATGAGGGATCTCTGGGCTCTCACCGTACATGGCCAGCTGATGTCCAGCCTCTCATCCCTCCAAAAAATCCGGATTTTGATTATATTTTTTTTTACACAGAGACCTCAAAGGCTTCTCTGCCAAGACTTCAGGAGAAAACCACAAGTGAAGACTCTCAAAACCCACTCCTGTTTGAATCCTGCAATGCTGCCTTTGACAGAAAATAGAAACACAGCCGTGCTGTCAGGGAAAATAGCACAGCTACAGTCCAGTATTGATTGGAGTGGAGTTGCTCAAGATTCTCCTCAGCTTAAGACAGAGAGGAACGTGGGTTTCGCTAATCAAGCAGAATTAAAGTCACCAGCCAGACCTGACAGCAAAACTTTGCCCACAAACCACTTGTGAAATCGCATCTCTGAGCTGTACTGCACGTCTGGCTAACACTAAAAACACGCAGAAGTTGTTTTGTTTAAGTTTTGGCAACACCGCTTGCAATAAAAAGTTTCCTTAGCTTGATGCAGCATAAACAATCCGTAGCATCTCCTCAAGAAACTATGAAAAACCCTAGCCCAGTTTATTTTTAATAAAAGGAGGACTATGCTATATAATAACTCTTCCTGCCACATCCATTGAATCTGCCGAAATAAAGATTGATGCCTGGATATTTGTACAGACTTCTACCAGAGAAGGCAATATTTCTTTCTTCCTTTCTTTCCTGTTTTTTTTAAAAATATACTTCCCTGTTATTTTGAAGTCATTTGGAGTAACAAGCATCATCTCCCTATTACCCAGGCATCTGCATGTTCTGTTTCCAAGACAAGTGGCAGGAAACTCAATGAGATTTGTGAGAGCTCCGTGCCACAAGTTAAAAAGATATCCAGAAATGAAAGGTTTTGAAAGAGAAACAAATGTGAGAGTGATCTTGTTCTGGTGACTGCTCCACGAACAGGCTCTCACTTTGCTCATCAGTATGAAAAGCAAAGCTGTCAGCACTGGAGGGGTTAAAGGCTGAAATCCTGGGTGGGTTTAAACAAGCATCACTCTGAAGAACCAGGAACTAAGAAACCTGGCAACTTCTTCACTCCAAAAGGGTCTCTGGCTCGTCCAGGTTTTATCCTGTCCCATTTTAAACAGGAAATCTCTGTTGCTGCACCATCATTTCAAGGAAGAAGGGAAGGAGGAAGAGTGAAGCCTCTTCCAAACCACAATGCCAACAATCCTGTGCTCACCCATGTCCCATCAATGCTCCAGTAAACCAGGAATTCACTCAGAGCAGCAGAGCAGCCACACCCCCACCTCCTTCAGTGGGTTTTTACTGCGCCCCTGAGCTCCACTCAGCTCCTTAGCCCTGGTGGATGCTCCCTGGAAAAGGAGGAGTGGCACTCTCCCAAATGCCTCCCACTTGTGGCATCAAAGTGAGCTATCACTCCCAGTAAATTTTACGGGATGAGGAATGAAACAGTTAGCAAAGTTGACATTTAAACCATCACCACTGGCGATGATTGAAGAGCTCAGAGATGAGCAGAGTGCTCCACACCTCTCCAAGTTATTGTTCTCGGCTCCCTGCGCTGCTGTGCCCGTGCCTGGGTGTGAACTCGAGACTTTCCTTCCATCTCTGAGAGCTGGGAACCTGCTCGAACCGAGATTCTGGACAATCCCAAAACACCCTGAGAGTGTGACAGAGGCAGAGATGGATTAGAACCCTGGCAAACACTTTGAACTGCAGAATCACACAAAAAGGTTTAGATCACTAACACAGGAAGGGCCAAACTGGCTCCTTGTTCCTCCTCCTCTGCTTTTTGTCAGTGAGATGGATGGAAATGAAACCCTAAAAGAAACTGCAAATAACCTGCAGGGAGCACAGGGGGCAGATGGGATCCCACTGCTGCTGCAGGAGCATGAAAAAAGNCTTTGGGTTTCTTTTTTTTAAATATGAAGCTGAAGTTCTTAGAAACATAAATTATTCCAGATGAAGATGTCAAACCTTCAGGGACCTGTTTGGATCAGGGCATTCTGATCCCAGAATCCCAGACTTTGGGATTCTTAAAGCCCATCCAGCCCCACCCTGTGCCCTTTCCACTATTCAAGGCTGCTCCAAGCCCCTTCACTCCGAGGAATCATCGCAGGAATCATCCCAGGAATCATTCTCATCACAGATTTCAGAGNAAAGAAACTGCAAATAACCTGCAGGGAGCACAGGGGGCAGATGGGATCCCACTGCTGCTGCAGGAGCATGAAAAAAGGCTGGGTGTGTTCTTACAGCACTGGGGAAATTCAGGTTTGGGCACTCAAACACCAGCACAGCACTCCAGGCTGCCCAAATTCCTTCCCAAAACCTGCAGGAACCACCCAACTCTGCAGCCTCCCAAATATCACANCCCACCCCCCGTGCCGTGTCTGGACTTTCCAACCCCGGCAGCTTTCCCAAGGAGCGCGATAACCCCGGGTTATTACAATCACTTTCATCTCATTAACAGATCCCCTCCTTTCAAGCACGCTGGAGCTGGGTTTTCCTTTGCTGCCTCTCTTTTAGGCTCGGTTTCAGCCGGTGCTGTGAAGTTTTAAGGGGAGCCATCAGTGAGGAGCTGTAATCTCAGGTGATTAATTGCGCAGTGTTTTACAAGCTGTAAAACAGAGCGCGATCCCCACAAAGCGATTATGCCATTAACCAGCGCCTCTTATCAGATTGCTCTCCAACTACCAGGTTTGCCTGACAGATTGCAAGTCTTAAGTATTTATATATTTCAAAGGTTTACTTATTTTTGTTGTTAAAAACCCCTAAAATCTCTATTGATTGTTACATGCGAAGTCCCAAGCACCGTGGAGCAGAATACCAATATTTATTACCAGACTCGTGCTCATTATGGTTCTCCCTGACAGGGGTCCATTAAAATCAATTTTTATGTTTCTTATGTTTTTTTTTTTTTTTCCCACCCAATGTTCTTGCCATGGCATTTATTAGCCAGTCAAGAGAAACACCAGGCACTGCTTTGTTTTTATTTTAGTCTGTCGAAAATAATGAGGCCAGATTTAACAACTATTCACTAGCGATGAGGAGAAGAGATTAAATGTTATACTCCAGCACAAACATTTACACATGGCTTTAAAATTTTTAGAACTTTATCAGTGTTAAAGACAAAAGGAAGTCCCACCTTTCTTCCTCAGATTTAAATTCTGAAAGCAATCATAAAAATACTCTTCTTGCCTTTCACTTCTGAGTCATTCCAGAGTGGCAGAGCCTCGAATGGAACAATGGAATAGAGCACTAAAGCTGGCAAAACTGTAAAATTCAGAGGCTTGGGAAATTTTAATATGGGAGGCAAAACCATCTTCCAAACACAACACACATTATGCTTCAAATTCCTGATTGATTTCACATCCATTCCAGTTACAAGGAGAATAAAACAGGAAAACAGAAATTCTACAAATCCATGGGGAATTTCAGGATTGGAAAAAGACAAATCTGAGAGAAGGAAGCCAAACCTGTTTGAGTAACAGCATTGATGTAACATTCTGTGGAAAAGTGGAGTTTAATAACCAAACCCAGCTGAGAAAACAGTCCTAAAGAAGTCAGAGATAGTCTAAGAAGTCTTGATTTTGGCAAAGGAATTTGGCATAGAAATGCAGCATCTAATTCTGAATGAATTCAATGTTCCTTCTAAAAATGTCACTGAGCATTTCCTCACAAATAATGAAAAATAAGAGATCTGAGCAGGATAGATGGGCTCCAGCAGACTGAACACAAAGAATAGGAAAATGCACTGGTGCCTCCTCAACCTGAATGAGAGACAGGATCTCCACTGCCATGGGGCAAATGCTCTGAACTCCTCAAGAACTTTGCTGGAAAAACAATTGCAGCTCTCACAGGTACTACAGAGTACTTAGAACAATCACTCAATCCTGGTTTTTCCTGCTGGAACTTAGATTTAAAAAAAAAACAAAGAAAAAACCAAACTACACAAAAAAAAACCCCACTAAAAGAAAAAAACGAAACNACAAAAAAAAACCAAACTACACAAAAAAAAAACCCCACTAAAAGAAAAAAACGAAACAAAACCAAAAAAACAAAACAAAAAAAAACCAAACCAAAACCAAAACAAAAACAATACAAATAAACCCCAAAAAACCAAAAAAATCCAACAAAAAACCCATCCCAAAAAACTAAAAAGAACCCAAACAAACAAAAAAAAACCCCAAAAGGCCAAAACCAACCCCAGATGCAGACCTGCAAGATTTGTGACGTACACAAGATTTTACCCCTCAGCGTGTCAAAAACCAGGGAGGCAGGAGGTTCTCTCAAAACTTACATAAAGGGTTTAAAAGTTTAAAATGTTTCTTTGAGAATATTTTGGATGCAGCAGAGGAATTGACGCATTTTGGAGTCTTGAGGAAGCTCCTCCTGCCTCTCTTGGGAGCGAACACAGAGCTCCCAGTTGGACTGGGAAACCAAGGGAGTTCTGGGATGTTCTGGGTGTCCTCCCAGTACAAAAGGAGCTGAAGGTGGGCAGGACAGGGACTCACCCGCTGGGCAGGGCGCTCATTTGGGGCAGTTTGATCCCGTGGACACCTCTGTCACAGCCCCAGATCTCGATCTTCCCCACGGGGCTGAGCAGAACCACGCGATGCTCCCGGCACGGGGATCCAACCCGCTTGGAGTTCACCTGGCCACAAAGAGAAAATCCACTTGAACTGCACCAATTCTTGTAGGGAGGGTTAACAGCTTGCATGAGAAAAAAACGCTATGTTTTTGGTTGTCTTGAGAAAAAGAGATTAGAATGTAGAATTAATAATGTAAGTGGCTTACAATTATAAACATTACTAATACTATAGCTTTTACAAACCTACTAATCTAATGTTAATAAGTAGAAAGTGACAGCTTCACTAGCTAATGTATGTTTGACACAAATGTATGTACTAGTTGCTAAAGTAGATAAAAAAAACTTGTCTTAGAATAAAAGAGTTACTTTTTGTGTGTGTATATGTGTATCTTTGTGTCTATTATTTTGTGTCGGCTGTATGGCCAACAGCGACAAATTCTCACCAAGGAACACATCTGAGTCGTTTGCAAAAGCAATTTGAAAATTGGGGTGGCACTGGTCCCTTTTAACCCAAACCATTCGTGATTTATGAAAAATTTGAACCATTTGGAACAGCTCCTGCATAACCTTCACCTTTTCTCCCCTTCCACTCAAACACCTACAAATCTATCTTGTAATTCTGACATTAGGTAAAAAAAAATAGGTATTTTAGAAAGGAAAAGTCTCCTGCCATCCTCTAGAGTTTTCCCAAAGAAATAAAATTGTAGGTGCAGTATTTGGAAATCTCACCAGGCTGCTAAATACAGAAAACGGGAAGATTGTTGTTTCAAAAGCAATTTGAAAACAGCAAGAAAAAAGCGAATTTTGAGTTTCCTCAACTGTGCTTTTCATTTTCAAAATTCTAACTTTAAATGTTTCATCTTTAGAAGTGAGCACCTAAATCAAAGTCTCAAAAAAAAAAAAAATTAGGCAGCAGCACAGTGATCTTCATAAAAATCTGAAACAGCAGCAGTTTCGTGGTTGGTTTATCAGCTAAAACTAAATGTGTCCTGACACTTATTTAAAACAGGATTGTTGTGACAACAAAGTACATTCAGTGGTTCAGAGCAGCAGAGTTATGCAAATAACAGCTGGAACACAAATAGAAAATGTCTGCTGGAAAAGAAAACATATGAAAAAAATCCATCATTCCTTAGGAAAAAGCAGCATATTTTTATTCCCGTTGTTACCAGTCTGGTTTTACGATTACTGATAGGATGTAGCTGGGAACAGCTGCCAAGGATTTCTCAATATTGGACAAGAGCAACAATAACAGACTTGTCAAATCCATCCTGGCTGAAAAAAACCCACCCCAGGCTTGAGTTGTGTTTATGGTTTGGTTTGTCCATCGCTGCAGGGCAGGAACAACACCACGAGGGTGGGGAGACACCAAAGCTCTGCTCCAGAGCACTGCCAGGGCAACAAATCCTCTGCCCAAAGAGCTCAAGTAATGGGAAAGTGGGAAAAATCCTCTGCCCAAAGAGTTTAACTCACGAGAAACTGGGAAAAATCCTCTGCTCAAAGAGTTTAAATCATGAGAAACTGGGAAAAATCCTCTGCCCAAAGAGCTCAACTCATTGGAAAGTGGGAAAAATCCTCTGCCCAAAGAGCTCAAGCAATGGGAAAGGGGGAAAAATCCTCTGCCCAAAGAGTTTAACTCATGAGAAACTGGGAAAAAGCCTCTGCCCAAAGAGCTCAACTTGTGGGAAAGGAGGAAAAATCCTCTGCCCAAAGAACTCAACTCATTGGAAAGTGGGAAAAATCCTCTGCCCAAAGAGCTCAACTTGTGGAAAAGGGGGAAAAATCCTCTCCTAAAGAGCTCAGCTCATGGGAAAGGAGGAAGAATCCTCTGCCCAAAGAGCTCAACTTGTGGGAAAGTGGGAAAAATCCTGTGCTGAAAGAGTTTAACTCATGAGAAACTGGGAAAAATCCTCTGCCCAAAGAACTCAACTAATGGGAAAGGGGGAAAAATCCTCTGCCAAAGAGCTCAACTCATGAGAAACTGGGAAAAAAAGGGAACAAGCACTTGTTAGGAGGCAACTCCAACAGCAAACACATAATGAACGACTCCCACAACTGTTTAGGATGGAAGGGACCTTAAAGCTCACTTACTCCCACACCTCCCACTGTCCCAGGCTGCTCCCAGCCCCAATGTCCAGCCTGGCCTTGGGCACTCAAAGGGATCCAGGGGCAGCCACAGCTTCTCTGGGAATTCCATCCCAGCTCCTCCCCACCCTACAGGGAACAATTTATTCCCAAAATCCCATCCATCTCTGCCCTATGGCAGTTTGAAGCCATTCCCTGGGTCCTGTCCCTCCAGGTGAGGATCCTGACCTTGATCTGTTGAAGCTCATGGCGTTTCCTGCAGCACTGAGAGCTCAACAAGGTGTCCTGGATTTATTTTTATTTCTCTGTGTCCAAAGCCAGCCTGGATGGGGCTTGGAGCACCCTGGGACATTGGAAGGTGTCCCTGTCCTCTGGGTGGGCTTTAAGGTCCCTTCCAACTCAACCCATTTGTGATTTATGAAAAATTGGAACAATTTGGATCAGCTCCTGCACAACCTCCATCTTCATTCTCCCTTCCACTTGAACACCTACAAATCTGTACCAAAATATCTTGTAATTTTGCCATTAGGTAGAAATAATTGGAACTTTTAGAGAGGAAGAATCTTCTGCTACCTTCTGGAGTCTTCCCAAAGAAATAAAATTGTAGGTGCAGTATTTGTAAATTTGCCTTACCACACTACAGAAAACTGGAATATTGTAAATTTATTTAAATTTGCATTAACATGTTTCATAGTAAAGAACTCAAATATTTCTATGTTCTACTGCTTCCAACCCTCCCTGAAACTCCACTGGACATTGGCCTGACACCCTAGAATCCAATTCACATCCATAATGGGGAACAGAGAAATAAAAAATGCAGAGAAATCTCAAGGATCAACAAGGTTTTTTTTTTTAAAAAAATCAACAGCAAAGCATTTCCATGCTCCATGTTCCCCCAGAAAACAAGGAGTGTTTTCCAGAAAAGTCCAGAGAGCAAACCACGTTTTTCCTTTCAGAATTATGGAGCCCTGAATCCTTCCCATCAGAGCCCTATCTGGGATGGATCTCCCTCCACAGCTTTTTCCATTTCCTTTAACAATACAAACCCACCACACCATATCAAAAATATTAACAATAATCCCCTCTGCATCTGATTTAACGGGGGATTTCCATTAGGCTACGGCATGGAAGTCCTCAGGAATATTTTTTTTTCTCCCCTGAAATATTTCTGAGAATGGAGGCAAAAATAACATATTCAGCTGGCAAATGGAATGTGCCCTCACACATCCTGCAATTGGATTTTTTTAAATCAAGGGAGTCCTGCATTAATCAGGGAGATGGCCCAGTTCCTCCAAGAAAGGGGTCTCTTGATCCTTTCCAGATTAACAAAAAGTGTTAATTGAGCTCAAATACAACCAGCAGCAGGAAACTGCATTACAATTCCTGCCCCTATTTCCCTTGCCTTCCCTCAGACCCCAAAACGGTCCTATTTCCACCATTTCCACCATTTCCAGCCAAGCCACTGCTGCCTATTTGGAAGTGCTGGATTTTGCTCTTCCCAGCACAGAAATCACTCCTGTGAAGCTGCAGATCCCACCCCAAAGCCACAGGAGATTTTCCAAGACCCTGATCCATGCTGGGTTAGGATGGAACCCCACACTGACCTCAAACACTAAAAATGATTGTAGGGATCCCACAGAACACAAATCAATGGGACTTTCAGCCAAAAAATCTGGATTTCTGAATGCATTTACCCACCAAGATCACCTCCTGCAGGGGATTCCCTCAGAGGTGCTGACCAGAGGTGTGACCAAGCACCAACTTCTCCATTTCCTCCCCATTCTTCATGAATTTATCCCAAAAACTTCACCCCTTCAAGCCCTGACATTTGCATTGAAAAAGGAGCTGCGATTCACAAACACCTGCCCTGGTTTGATGGTGCCACAGAACATCAAGGACTCACCAAAAAGCAATTCCAGGAATTCGTGGAGTTTGAGGATGATCAATAAATGCTGCTTCTTCATCCTAATTACAGGAAAAATCACCAATCCTGAACCCTGAAAGATTCTTCCTTTTGAGTGTCACTGTGTTCCCAAACCTGCTTGCTACTGACTCACGTTTTGAATTAAAATTCACTCAAAGACTGAAAAATTGGATTGAAATTTAAGAGGAATACCTCAGAGTTTGGCAATTTGCTACTTCATCATCCCTTCCTGATGCAGTAAGTTTTGGTTCTTCCCTAACAAAAAGCTCATCAGTCAAAGCAAAAATCCATCATAAATCAATGTTTGCAAAAGGATGAGGTGTCAAAAAGCTTCTGCCACCCCACTGAGGAGGCCACCCGAGCCATCCAAGGATTTCAGTGAATTACAGCTCTCTCAACATCTCCTAAACCACCAACCCTGAACCTTTAAAGACTCCTCCTTTTGAGTATCTCTGTGCTCTCAAACCTGCTTGCTACAGACTCAAGTTTTGAATTAAAATTCACTCAAAGCCTGAAATACTGGATTTAAATTTAAGGGGAATATTTCAGAGTTCAGCAATTTGTTACTTCATTGCAGTCATCACTTCCTGATGCAGCAAGTTTTGTCCTTCCCTAACAAAATCTTCACCAAATCCCATCAGTCAAGGCAAAAATCCACCATAAATCAATGTTTGCAAAAGGATGAGGTCTCAAAAAATCTTCTGCCACCCCACTGAGGAGGCAACCCAAGCTATCCAAGGATTTCAGTGAATTACAGCTCTCTCAACATCTCCTAAACCACCAACCCTGAACCTTTAAAGACTCCTCCTTCTGAGCATCACTGTGTTCCCAAACCTGCTTGCTACTGACTCAAGTTTTGGATTTAAATTTAAGGGGAATATTTCAGAGTTCAGCAATTTGTTACTTCATTGCAGCCATCCCTTCCTGATGCAGTGATTTATTGTCCTTCCCAACAAAATCTTCACCAGATGCCACCAATCAAACAAAAAATGCATCATAAACCAATGTTTGCAAACTGATGTGGTGTCAAAAAGCTTCTTCTACCCCACTGAGGCTGCCCTAGCCCACTGACCACCCACCCAAGGATTTCACTGAATTATGGCTCTCTCAACATCTCCTTAACAGTTTAAAGCTTCCTGGATTTGTTTTACTGGGTTCTGCCTGTTTATTTAAAAGGAAACAATCCATTGTGCATTAAGAATATGGGAAAAGATATTAATAGTAAAGGTAATGTATTTCTGCACATATAGGGCAGGGTGGAGGGTGATTTTCCAACCCTATGGGGCCTATCTTAGAGGAAAAAGGAATTTTTTAGTGTTTCAAAATAGAAAAAGATTGAAAGACTGTGAATAGAACACGGATCCACACAATCAGAACAATCTAACAATCTGCTCCTGTTAATATCTTGATTAATCATCTGGATTTTCACCTTCCAAAAGCTACTGTTTCAAGAGAAGAAAGGATTTGTGTGCTACAAATAATTTTACTGCAGAAATACAGGGCTGTGGCTGCCCCTGGATCCCTTTGAGTGCCCAAGGCCAGGCTGGACATTGGGGCTGGGAGCAGCCTGGGACAGTGGGAGGTGTCCCTGCCCTGGGGAGGGTGAAATGGGATGGGATTTAAGGTATTTCCAACCCAAACCTTACTGGGATTCTCTGATAAGGATGTCCTGATCCAAACAGGTCCCTGAAGGTCTGAAATATTCATCTGGACAGCAAAAATTGTGAGAAAGTTGTCCTGAAGGCAAGGAATTTATTGTCCAAAAAAACAAGAGAGTGGCTGCCCTCTGCAACCCAGAGGGAATTCTGACCAACATCACTCATTTCTTAATGGGAAAACAACTCCTGAAGCAGGTAATGAAGTATCATAATTTATTATTACTATATATATATATATA
>VZRP01019256.1:0-36133 GCA_013397995.1 Malurus elegans
GGAGCAGTTCCGGAGGAGGAATGAGCTCTGGGTATGGAGGTGGGGGAAGCTCTGGACGGAGAGGCTCCATCTCTGGAGGTGGAGGAGGAGGAAGCTCAGGTCATGGAGGATCCGGTTATGGCAGTGGTGGGTGCATTGGTGGAGGAGAAGGAGGCTCCTGCTATGGAGGGAGCTCCGGGTATGGAGGAAGCTCTGGCAGGAGAGGCTCCATCTCTGGAGGTGGAGGAGGAGGAAGCTCAGGTCATGGAGGATCCGGTTATGGCAGTGGTGGGTGCATTGGTGGGGGAGAAGGAGGCTCTGCTTGTGAAGGAGGCTCAGGGTATGGAGGAGGTTCTGGATATGAGGGAGGCTCAGGGTATGGTGGAAGTTCTGGATATGGCGGAGGTTCTGGATATGAGGGAGGCTCAGGGTATGGTGGAAGTTCTGGATATGGTGGAGGTTCTGGATATNTGGTTACGGAGGATCCAGTTACGGTAGTGGTGGGTGCATTGGTGGGGGAGAAGGAGGCTCTGCTTGTGAAGGAGGCTCAGGGTATGGTGGAGGTTCTGGATATGAGGGAGGCTCAGGGTATGGTGGAAGTTCTGGATATGGTGGAGGTTCTGGATATGAGGGAGGCTCAGGATATGGAGCAAGCTCTGGATATGAGGGGGGCTCAGGGTATGGAGCAAGCTCTGGATATGAGGGGGGCTCAGGCTATGGAGCAAGCTCTGGATATGAGGGAGGTTCAGGATATGGTGGAGGTTCTGGATATGAGGGAGGTTCAGGGTATGGTGGAGGTTCTGGATATGAGGGGGGCTCAGGGTATGGAGGAGGAAGCTCAGGCAGGAGAGGATCCATCTCTGGAGGTTTGGGATCGAGCTCTGGTGGTACCTGCTCTGGAGGGGGCGGTTCTTACGGAGGAGGGACATATGGAACCAGGACACCCAGCTGTGGAGATGAGACTGTGGAATACAGCTCAGGAGGAGGATTGTCTTCTCCAAGGCCGGGTTACTGATCTGCCTATGGAAGCGGCTCGGGTTCCTCTGGAGATGCTGCCCACAAGTAAAACTTGGATTCCAGATCTCACCGGTGGAATGGGATGAAGCCATTCCCTCATTGTCAGGGGCGATGGGGCTTTCCTGCTGTCACCACTGGTCTGGACGGGCTGGGCATCACCCCGAGCTCTCCCTGCACGACCTTCCCTGGACTCTCCGTCCCACTCCTCTGCTGGATGTTGATATTGTGACGGTGTCTCTTCCTTCCTCGGGCTTTCTCGGGGCTTTTCATCTCAGGCTGTTTGGAACCTTTGTTTTTGGCAACTAAAAGCTTGAAACCATGTCTGGTGTGTTTGTTCTGGTCTCGGGGAGGGCATCACAATCCTGTTTTTATCCAAGGCATTGGGCTTCAATTCAGGCAAAACCTTGTCTTTTATGAAAAAAAGTGGGGTAATTCTGCACACTCAGGAGGTTTGCGGGGCTTTGGTCTCACTGATAAATTAATTATGCTGCCAGGGTGTTTCTCATCTCTAATCAGAAGAAATAAAGTTTCAAAAGGAATAAGATTATCAGATTTTAAATTAAAAAACAATAATACAAATATATAATTAATTTAAAATTATCGGATGAACACTAAAATATTAGATTAAATAAAAAATTAATAATATTAATTGAATAATTAATAACTAATTAAAATATTAGATTAAATTAAAAATTTATTGATGAGAAAGCATTTGATTAATAATAGGTATATTAATAGAAATTTAAATATATTGAATATAATATATAGAATAAAAATAATAAATTTAATAAATAAAATAAATATAGGTACTATACTAAAATAAAATAAAATAAAAAAATAAAGTAAAATAAAAGTATTGACTTTCAAAATATTGGAGTAGTAATGTAATTATCTGATCAATAATAAAATACTAGACTATTGATAAAATTTTTTTATTCATGTTGTATTAATGATAAAATTATCAAATTAATAATGAGAATATTCAATTGCTAATATAAATATCTGCTTAGTAAAAAAAAAGGATTTATGATAGAAGCATCTGATTAACAGCAAAAATATTTCTTTAGTAATAAAAATATGAGCGCTGTGGTCAGGCCTGGGGGTTTTTTGCTCATCCCTTTTGTAGAGTGAAAGGACAAAAACGCAGAAAATTGGTGAGAATTGGGCAATTTTAGAGGCAATTCTGGTGTTCCATTCCTGCCTCGTTTGGAGGGGACAACACAGCATCCGCTCCAGGTGACGCCGGACTTTTGAGGCTCCAAGGTTTGGGAACAGTGACTGGGAACCCCTGTGGGGTTTGGTGCTGTTTACACTCTCAGAGGATCCCAGGAGCCGCAGGGGAAGTGTGGAAGGGAACATCCAAACCTGTTCTGCTCGTCGGCGGAGCCATCAAGGGCTCCCCGGTTTCTGGAGACGCGCGTTCCAGCACCTCCTTCCACATCCAATTATCCCTGCTGGAGTAGGAGGGGAAAATCTCACCTGGCATTTAGATTGCCTAAAATGCCGTGTTTTTTGGTGTTTATTTATAACTGTTTCTTTCCTCCAGCAGCTTTTGACCCGACTCCTGCTGGTTCTGCAGGGAGAGAGTCTGACCCAGTTCAGGTTTTTGGACCACACGAATTTAGGACCAACACAGAGATTAAGGTCTTTGGATGGCACAAATGTAAGAGCAAGACAGAATTTCTGGGTTTTGGACAAAAATTTAAGTTTAAGGTCAAGTTTCAAGTCTTGGGACCACAAAAATGTAAGACCAACACCAAGATTCAGGTATTTGGACCATACAAGTTAGAGATCAAGGTCAAATTTAAGATGTTTGGACCATGTCCAATTTCCAGGTTTTTGGACCGCACAAATTTAAGACCAACACCAACATTCAGGTCTTTGAACCACAGAAATTAAGACCAAGGCTGAGATTCAGTTCTTTGGACCATTCAGATTTCATCTGGGGTGATCAAGCAGATGATTTTCTTTCCAGCTCCAAAGCACATTGAAAAATGGGTGGAAAACATCAAAAAAAGGTCCAATGTTGATGTTTCCACGGCTCTGTCCACTGCTGGCTTCTCATTGGCTCATCCCTAAACTCACAGAACAGAATCATGGAATATCATGAGCTGGGTAGGACCCACAAGGAACATCCAAGCCTCTGTTTTCAATATCAATTCAAGATTGCCCACACATTTTTTTGGCGGAAAATGTCACGAGATTGACTCCATGAGGCTGCAGACATTTTGGGGTTTGGCATTCAGGGGCTGAGCTGAAACCATGAGAAGACGAAGATCAAAAGATGGAACCCTCAGCTGAATGTCTTGGGGTGTGTTTTCCACCACCACCAGGGAAGGCCAAGAGAAGGAGTTTGCTGACACCCTGTGCCCAGGCGGAGCCGGAGCCTCTGGGAGTGCCGGGGGATGAGCAGGATCCCGGGAATGAGGGTGTCCTAGGTTAGCTGAGTATTGTATTCCTATCATCTGCTTATGTTAGAGGAAAGTTAAACACCCCTTCTGTAACTATACATTAGTCGAGACTGCTCTGGTTTGTTTGGTGATGTTCCTCCCTTCAAGGACAATGGGAGGGAAAGGGACAAGACACACACTTTTTTTTTTTTTTTTTTCTTTTTCTTGCCTTCCGGGGAGACTCGGGATCAGCGGTGGAAAAGAAGCTGCTTGCTCTCTCTGGGACGGCGTTTCTTTCCTCCCTTTTCTTTGGACTTGNAGAGAAAGACTTTGGGATCTAACAGCTGATTCCACAGTTTTTTCTTTTTGTTTTTATAATTTTAAATAAATAGGGTTTTTTCCCTTTTCTTTTCACTTTCCTCTCTGTGGAAAAGTTTGTCTCTGGGACCCGGGTGGGGAAAGGAGAGGGGGGGAGGTTTGCTGGAACTTGGGAGTGTTTTGCTCCCATTTGAGTTCGTTCAAATCAGAACAGGGGAAGATGCGGGATGGGGAGGAGCTGGAGGAAAATCAGCTCTCCTTGGAGCTGGTGCTGACTCTCAGTGCTGGTTTTACGCCAGAAGTTCACACGTGTTTTCCAGAACACCCCAGGCTGAGTCAGCCTGGGAGCACGAGCCCACAGGGAGCGTCCGCTCCCGTGGATTGAGGACCTCGTTGTCTGAGTGCTGTCCTAAATATTGACTCCCACTGCTGTAACAGCCTCCTGCTTGTGGCACCCTGGGAGGTTCCTGAGTTTTTCCAGGTGTGAATTGGTTCATCCTACTGAGTCTCAGGACTATGGAATATCCTAAGCTGGAAGGGACCCACAGGGATCATCCAGTCCAACTCCTGGTCCTGCACAGACACCCCAAAAATCCCACTAATTACAAAATCCCACCTTCTTGTGGGATTGTCCAAATGCTCCTGGAGCTCTCATACCTTGGGGCTGTGACCATTCCCTGGGGAACCTGGTCAGTGCCCACCACCTTCTGGGGGAAGAACCTTCTCCTCATATCCAACCTGACCCTCCTGAGCAGCTCCGGGGGAAGAACTTTCTCCTCATACCCAACCTGATCCTCCTGAACAGCTCCAGCCATTCCCTGGATCCTGTCCCTGGTCCCCAGGTCTGAGCTGCCCCTCAGGATGAAGCTGCAGCCCCTCAGACTCCTGTTCTCCAGCAGGACAAACCAACCCTCATCTGCTCCAGACTCCTCCTCATCCTCACAGCCCTCCTTGGGATGCTCCAGGATTCTCCAGGATGCTCCTGGCACCCCCAGGAACCCAACCAATGTCCCAAAATGCACAGAAATGTTCAAGAATCATTAGATGCCACCATCTAGTGGAAGGAAAAGGCTGTGCTGTACTGGTGTGGAGCTGGTCTTTGCCCCAGTTCTCCCAGTCTGACTGGTGGAGTTTTTTACATCTTTGCTGTGCAGATGTGACCAGAACAGGACGTTCCCTCCTGATTTACTTTGGCAAAAAGCCATGAAATTAGTCAGGGCTGTATTGTAGCACCACGAAAATTGTGGGGCTCATTGCTGGGCCTCTTTCCAAAATTCCTGGTGATTAGAAGAGGATTAGTGAGCTGTGATTACCCTGGTGCCACATCCAACCCTCCCTGTCCTGGGAGGGAGCTGCAGAAAGGTGGCTGCTCTGACACAGATACGCCGAGTTCCACCAGCTGGATGGGACAAGTGGAGAAGACCTGGTGTGCTTTAAATTTGGGGACCTTCTGCTGTCAAATGAGGTGTAAATATTTTGTGTCCTGCAGCAAACTGGGTGGGGTGGGGTGAAACTGGGAGAGACAGGCAGAAGTGATGTTGTGGGACCTCTAAGCCACAGCCCAAAGTTGGCATCAGATGGCCTCAGGTGGCTTTTGGGGGCTTGGGGTCGTCAGGGGACAAGTGGGCTGGGAGCCAAAGGAGAGGCTGATCCAATGTCCGTGACACCCAGGGCTGTGAAAACCCAAATTCAGAAGTTTGGCTTAAAAAAGTGGAAGAAAACTCAATGAAACCGTGCATGATCTTTTGGAATTTACTCTGGGAGGACAGCCTGCACCCAGCCATGACTGTGCTGGCTCTGGCCACAGGAAGGAAATAAAGACTCTGCGTGAACTCTTTGCTTGAAAGGCACCGAAGCCTCCAAGCAGGAGCTGTGGGAGCCCCGTTCAGGGCCCTGGGGGTGCCTGAGGAGGAGCAGGAGGGGGATTCAGCAGAGCCCAGGGAGAGACAAACTGGAGGCACAAAAAGAAGCCGAGTCACAGCAGCTCCAGGCCAAGTGTCCTCCCCTGGGCTCCAATCCTGCTCTTCGAGCTGGGAATGCCACGGACGCTGCCTGTGTTTAAGTGAAACACCCCGGACTTCAATCGCTGCCCTGTGTGGGTGTAATTGATAGCGCTGTCAAGAACCCCTAATTAAGCTGCTTGTCTCTCCAGCTGCCTCATCCTATCAATTATCTCCCTTGCAGGGCCGAGGGCGAAGTGTTCCAGAAAAGAATATTTGCAAATAATGAGGTACAGGGAAACCTTTGGCATCAGCTGCTCTTGGAGACGGAATTCCAGCAAGGTTCCCGGTAACCTTGATTTTTTTTCTTGATCAGCTTTCTTGTGAAACGTGGTAAAAACTCCCTTGATGAGCCCAGGAAATGAAAAAAAAAAATTAAAAATCCCAGAAAAACTAAGGAGAGAAATGAGCAGGGGAAATGTCATCCCATTGCTCAGCGATTTGAAATGCTTAAATGTTTAATGCCACAAAAACACCAACTGAAGGTTGAGCCCATTGAAAAAGTTCCAGGTTAATCTGGTGAAGGAGTGGAGGAAAATGGTTTCTTCGGAGTGATCTGAAATGAAACCCTCACCATTTTTTGTTTTGAAAGAGACTTTGGCAGGAAGCCATGAGCACGGAGATGGAAACTTGGCTCCACCTCTCGGGCTCTCAGCACCTCTGTGAAACTTCTCAGCCTTTTCTTCTCCTTCTGTCAAGACACTCCAATAAATCCCTTTTTATTTGCCTTGAGCTATCTCCAGGGTTTTAATTACAAGCTCTGATATAAAGGATAGTGACAGGGAGTAGCAGATGGATTAATAAGGAATTTTGCAGGATGCAGGTCGCTGGTTCCTTTATGCTCTGCCCACCAGAGCCAACTTACCGCTGCTCCCAATTAAAGGATTAATCAGTGTCCAATTAACAACCCCGGGGCAGAGCCTCCTGGTTTCGAAGCTCTTTATTGTCTTCTCCATGTGAATTTTTTTTCCATGTGATCTACACAATCGAAGCCAAACACTTAATGAGAATCACAGAATCACGGAATTGGGCTGGAAGGGAACTCAAAACTTGTCCAATTCCACTTCTGCCACAGATAGGGGCATCTTCCACTTCCAGGATGCTCCAAGCCTCGGCCAAACCTCTCCTTGAATGAGGGAAATCCATTCCAGGGCCTCACCACCCTCACAGGGAGGAATTCCTGCCCAATATCCCATCTATCCCTGCCCTCTGGCAGCGTGACCCCATTCCCCCTTGTCCCCAGTCCCTGTCCCACTCTCCTGGAGCCCCTTTGGGCACTGGAAGGGGTTTCAAGACTCTCCTTGTCTTCTCCAGGTGAACACCCCTAGCTCTCCCACTCATCTCCATGGCAGAGGACACCGTCCCTGCAAGAAGGAAACACTCTCCAGGCCATTTCCTAAGCTGTGAGCAAGGAGGACAAATTAATCCAACAGAAGAATCTGAGCTGACCGTGTACTTTTTCACCCAGTGAAATTCCATTGGATTTCACAAATGCTCACTTGTTTTGCATATTTACACCTCCCAATTGCTGCCAGGAATGGCAAACTCGGGGCAAACTGGGGGAAAAGCCCAAATTATTCCTTTTCATCAACCAAGCCCCACTCCTGAGATGTGCATAAAGGAGGAGCGAGGAGGTGTTGGAGCAGAGGGGCCCTTCTGGGTTGTGCCCTCTCCTCCATCGTGTCTTCCAGCACGGTCAGCTGGGAGAACTTCCAAGGGGAGAAAATTCTCACCATCCTCTGCTTCTGCTGGGCTGAACCTCGGCCAAAGCAGCACTTCCCCCTCTTTGGTGTTGTTTGGGAGAGGCTGTGGAGCCTGGAGCCACAGTGGGAGCCTCCAAAACACAGAGGGGTGGAAATGGGTTTGTTCGGGGCTCTGGGGAGGTCAGGGCTGCAAAGATGGGGGTGCTCACCTGGTGCAGATCAGCAGGGAGCTCCTGCAGCCCCTGGGTGTGAAGGTCAACCCAGAAATGCAGCGGATCTGAAAGCAGGAAAGGGAGCAGCTGAAAATGCTCCACAGCCTCTTTGATTGACAAGGTGAGAGCTGAGAGAAGGCTTTGGTGCTCCAGACTTTGATTTCTCTTCTTCTCCACAGCAGTTCATGAGCCTTGAGCTGGTTTTGGTGTGTGTGACCCTGGTGCCATGAGCGCAGGTTAAGCCAATTACGTTATTTTATTCTGATTTATGCTCTTAAATGCTCCAGTGAAGTGCATCTGGTTTTATTATTGATAGTGGGAGGGAGCTGTTCCTCCAAAGTGTCCGACGGGGCTTTGGCACTTTGGCTTCTCTCTGCAGCCAGCCTGTGTCTCATGGTCCCCTGTGAAGGGGGGGTCTCCATTCTCAGCCCCTTGATGCAGATTTATTTCAATGTTTGGTGTTTTGGTGGCTGCCAATGAGTCTGTGCTGTCCAGGGCTTCCTTGGAGAAGGGAAGAGCTCAGTTTGCTCTAGGATTCATGGATTCATGGAATGATGGAATCAGAGAACAGGCTAGGTTGGAAGTGACCCATCAGGATCATTGAGTGCAACTCCTGGCCCTTGCAGGACACCCCAACAATCCCATCATGTGTGCCTTGGGTTGGGATGGACCTCAAGGATCATCCAGTTCCAACTCCTTTCCATGGCAGGGACACGTCCCACTGGATTGGTGGCTTAAGAAGGTCACACTGACCCCCTTTAGTCCTCTCACCCCTTTCAATGAGCCTGGGGAGGGCTGACCCAGAGGAGCAGATCCCCTGTACCCCCACACCTCTGGTCCCAGTAGGATCCATCCCAACGTGCACCTGAACAAGTGGCTTTGCTCTCTGAGTGCAGGTGATCAGCAGAACGGGGCATTGGCTGCCGAATGGGATGTCCTGAGGAAATGGACAGCAGGAATGCTGCCAGCCCAGGGGGACAGCAGGAATGTCCGGTGGCAGTGGCTGGACCCGCTGTGGTGGGAACAGGGCCAGGTGGAGCCTGAGCTGAACCGCTCTGAGCAGGAGTTCAGCTGCAGGTGAGTGAGGAGAAACCGCCCTCAGGGCAGGAGATGCAAGAGCTGCTCTGATGGGACTCTTGCCTTGGGCAGTATCAATAGACTTCCAAAAACTGAGATACTGAAGGTTGCGATTCAAAAGGCTGACACTTAAGGAGCTGAGATCCAAAAGGGTGATGTGCAAAAATCTGGGATCCAAAAGGCTGAGATCCAAAAAGATGAGATCCGAAAATCTGAGACTTAAAAGGCTGAGATCCAAAAGGGTGGTGTGCAAAAATCTGGGATCCAAAAGGCTGAGATCCAAAAAGATGAGATCCGAAAATCTGAGACTTAAAAGGCTGAGATCCGAAAGGCTGAGATCCAATAGATGATATCCAAAAAGCTGAGATCCAAAAATCTGAGACCTAAAAGGTTGGGATCCAAAAGGCTGAAATTCAAAAGTTTGAGAGTGAAGAAGATGAGATCCAAAAGGATGAGATCCAAAACATGAGATCCAAAAGGTTGAGATCAAAAAGTTTGAGAGTGAAGAAGATGAGATCCAAAAGGATGAGATCCAAAACATGAGATCCAAAAGGTTGAGATCAAAAAGTTTGAGAGTGAAGAAGATGAGATCCAAAAAGCTGAAATCCTAAAGTTTGAGACTGAAGAAGATGAGATCCAAAAATTTGAGATCAAAAAAGTTGGGATCCAAAAGGATGAGAACCAAAGCACTCTATCCCCTAAATAACCACTCAAACAAAGTCTCCAGTCTTGGAATGACCCCTTTATTGGTCTCGTCCCCACCAGATTGGAGCAGGAAATGAACAGATGTGCTGCTGCCGAGAATGAGTTTGTGTTGCTGAAGAAGGTAAGAAATTGGGATGAATGGAAGGCTTGGATGCAGAGATCCAAGGAGTTTCCTGTGATCCACTCTTTGCAAGACAAGGGGCACATCTAGAGATTCTTAGAAGTCCTTGGACAGGTGCGGGGTGTGGAAAAACACATCACTGAGACAATAACTTCGTTCTAAACTGGTCATTTTCTCATGCCCAAATCAGGATGGTTTTCCAGAAAGAACTGTTCAGTGCTGAATATCTTCTTGGGAACCGCTCAGCTGCTGCTGGTCAAGAGGTAACTGAGCTTCTCAAACAAAATTTCTTACTCCAAAGATATAATGGAATTGCCTTAGATCCTTGTGTAGGGATCATTTTGACCTCTAAATGTATGGAAACTTTTTTAGTGTGCTGAGTGTGTCCATCTAACCAAGGCAGAGCTGGAAGCAAAGGTGGAAATCTTGAACAGGAGATGGAGTTCCTGAAATGTGTTTCTGCTCAGGTAGGGATCCTCCTGTCCCAGCCATCCCTCATGGGAGCTCCTCCTCCCATCCACTCCTTGTCCATATGGATTTGGGCCAGATTAACCAATCAGGCTCTTTTTGGGAATCCCAGAACATGAAGATTTTGAGATCTGAAGAAAACTAAACCAAACCCCATTTCAGCTCCTGGTCTGTGGCTCAGGTGTGACCATCCAGTCTGACTACCCAGTTACCTCCACTGGGATATGAGATGAGACATCCAGGGACAGGGATGTGCTGGTGACTTCTGGCCACTTACCACGGCTTCTAGGAAAAGTCTGAGCTGGAGAAATGTCTCTGTGGCACCTCTGTCATTGTGAGAAGGGACAGCAGTCGAGTCCTGGACATGAGGGGCATCCTCAGGGGTGTGGTTTGCCAGCCTGAGGACAGAGCTTGGAAAAGCAAAGCCCAGTTGGAAGCGTTGTACTGAGCCAGGGTGAGTCTGGTGACTGTTCCTTAAGCTTCTCACAGTGAGAAATAACAGCGCAGAAGTGGTTGGGTTTGTTTCCTGTCTTCAGTGTGATTTCTGGACATAATTTTCCATTCTAGTAAACTCTGTGAGTCTCAAAGCTGGGACAACACCTCTGGAACAGGGACAGAGCTGGGAATGGGGAGTTGTCGGTGAGTTGACCAGTGGAGGGAGCTTCCATTTGCTGCTGGAAGTCTCAGAATCTGTAAATCTTCTTTTCTAAAGAAGTTAGCTTAAATTCTGAGTTTAATTCACTCTGGAAGGAGACTCAAGGCTCCTACAGAAATCACAAGCATCAACTCCCTGGTCTCTCCTTCCTTACTGACAGTTTCAAGGATTTGAGATGGAAAAGTGGAGGCACTTCAAGAAGCTGAAGTCCCACCAGAGAGAGATGGAAGAGCTGGGTTTTGTGATCCAGAGGAGAAAATGTGACCTGGAAAACATGAAGGAACAGGTGGGATGGACTGGATTTATTCCCTGGATCCGACGTTTTATGGGATCCCAAGCTGTGTATTCTACACCTTTGTGGGATCTATAAAAAAAACAGTGACAATTTTTTTATCAGGGTCTGTGACAACGGGACAAGGGGTGATAGTTTGAAACTGAAGCTTTTTTTTATTAGATTTGAGGAAGAAATTCTTCCCTGTGAGGGTAATGAGGCCCTGGGATAGATTTCCCAGAGCAGCTGTGCCTGCTCCACCCCTGGAGGTGTCCAAAGCCAGGCTGGACAGGGCTGGGAGCACCAGGGATGGCAGAAGGTGTCCCATGGCACGGGTGGCACTGCATGAGCCCAGTCCATTCCAGTTCCCACCCAAACCATTCCCTGATCCCACCATTTCTTTCATCTTTATCAGAGGGAGTTGCCTCACGCTGGCTCCATAGGCCCAGGGAAGCTTTTCCCAGTGCTGAACAGGGAAGGAGGATTATCTCCCAGCCCATTTTCTCTTGCATCCTTTTGATTATTGCAAAGAGCTAATTGCACCAAATTAGACCATGGGATTAGCTACAGCTCTCAGAAAATTGCTGAAATTGCTTCAGCAGGAATTCTGGCTCCGGACACGGGTTCAAAGCATCCAATGAACAGGTAGAATTATGACTCACCAGTAATTCAGCACTCATAGAAACTGGTGTAATTTCCAGACCATCTAATTCATTATATAGTTTATAACGGGAAGCAATGGGAAACCTTAATTATTAGTTCCAGTTAGGGCAGAGTATTGGTATCCTCTAAACAAAACTCAAACCCAGTTTGGCAGCGCAGGGACACGTCCAGACTTCCTGGAGTATTTTATAATTGATTATTGATTTTGGAAATGTTTGTCTTTCCTAAAAAATAACCTCAATATCCCCCAGTTTAGAAATCTCAAAATAGGCAGGAATTTCTCTTTTAAAGGTAGAAATGATGAGAAATCAGACAGGAAAGGCAAAATGTCGCAAGTCAGGCGTTGTCCCTGCAAACATCACTTGGTGACATTGGGCAGTGTGGGGGTTGTGCCTTCAGAGATGCCTTGGGGGGCACAGTGAGCTGCAGGATGAGCTCCAGAAGGCCAGGGATGAGCTGGCATGGATGCTGCAGGATTCCCAGGAGCTGTGGAATGCCAAGCTGGCCCTGGATATTGAGATTACAACCCACAAGGCTCTTCTGGAGTGTGAGGGGAGCAGGTGGGTCCCACCACAGCTGTGTGTGGGCAGTGCTCAGTCCTTGGGGCTCCTCCACGGAGTACAGGAGGGTGGAAAGTGCTAGAACAGCTCATTCCATCATAGATAACCTCATGACCTCCTTCTGCTCCAGGATATGCCTCGGGAGCTCTGTAGGAGTGTGTAAGTAAGGTCAGGGATTTCAGTTTTCCTTGCCAAATTAAACCATCTCACTCTGGCTTGGAGGCAGGGGGAGAAGGAGGAGGAAGAGGAGGAGAAGGGAGGCTGCATCCTCCCTGTTAAATTTTCCCAGAGCAGTGATTCCCTTTGGCTCTAGGACTGAGCTGGCATGAGGGTCTGGACAGTCCAGAAAGATTCAGCTCCTCCTGCAGTGCTGCGTCCCAACCCCACGACATTTGTGCCTCTCACAGAGGATTCCTCTCCAGAAATGTGGCTGCCCCTGCAGTCAGGAAATTTATCCCTGCTGCTCCTGGCTGCATCCCCAGAAGAGAGGAATTTAGGGCTGGAGGTGAGGGCTCAGTCTCTCCAGGCACTCAGGGGGTGTGAGGAGAGCCAAGAGCATGGGAAGCTCTGCTCAGCCATGTGTGGGCCAGGAGTGAGGATTCCAACTAGCCCACCTTGTCCCAGGAACAGCCAGAGCTGAACTTCAGCTCTGAGGGTTGGGACAAGCAGGATTTATGGGCTAAAGGAGAAAAACCAAAGTCCTGCTCCACTTCTAGTGCTAAAAATAACCTCAACTCCACCTCAACACGAGGGAGAGGCAGTTTGGGTGCAAGAACACTGGAGCATCAGGAAACCACATCAGAGAAGCTCCACCACTGGGATCACATCACAAAGGGACACTCGGAACATTAAAATCTCCCAAATCCTTTTGATTTCCACTCTTTCTTCAAAGGGTTGTGTGCTTTGTTGGGGCACTTATCCTCTTATCACTCAACTCCTGCTTCCCATGAGGCTCTGTTATTTTTCCTGATGAAACCTTTGCTATCTCTGGGATAAACTGTGAGATTTAATCCAGAACATCTTCCCTAAAGTGCTCTGGGAAGTGTTCCTGGAAAGGAGCTCATCAAAGTGTCTGTGATGGAGCTTTAGGAGAGTGGGTGGAGTTTGGTGGTGGGACATATGGGGTCACGGAGAGGAAGGAGGAACTTCAGCCATGTCCTGGGAGGGGCTGGTCATCCGTGTGCAGGCAGGGAAGCCATAAAGGAAATCTGAATTCAGAATTCCACCTTCTGGAGTCAGCGAAGATTAATTACTCCACTCGTGCTCCTCAGACACGCAGAAATTACACCGCCCTCACTTCTCCTGGGATGACTCCACGGCTTTAAACCTCTTGCTCCTTTTCCAATAAAATTAATGGAGAACCAGCATGTTACTGTTTGGTTTTAGGTGCTTACAAAAAGCACAGAAATGCCCATTCCTTAACTGCACAAGACATATCTATTGATTGGAAATCTTAATTAAACAGAGGAGGCAGAGCTGTCTGGAGAGAGTCAAGGAACCATGGAATGGTTTGGGATGGGAGGAACCTTAAAGTCCACCCAGTTCCACCCACCCACGGGGAGGGACAACTTCCACTAGACCGGGTGACTCCAACCTCCTTCCAACCTGGCCTTGGAGACTTTCAGGGCTGGGGCAGTGTGGATCCAATCATGTAGAGACAGTCTTTGGTTGGTGTAAACTTAATGCTCTTTTAAGATGTTTTACACCAGATTTGGCTCCTACCTGAGTTCAGTGGTTGTTTTAAAATTCAGAACAAAATCATCTCAGTTTTTGTATTTTTATGTTGTGTCTCCCATAGAGGTGTGTTGACTAAACATGTTTTTAAATATCTCTTTTAAATCTGCTGGAAGAAGGTATTATGGGGAAAAAAAACGAGAATGCACTTGGTTGGTTTTCCAACATTATTTTTGAGGTCACCTGAGTACAATTCAGGCTTTCAAAAAGATCAAAGAGAGATGGGTCATGGTACATTTGAGCAGATTAAAAAAGAAAGCAGAAATGAGTAACATAAATCAACATGAAATCAATAAGAAAAAAAAAGGACTAAAGTGTTTTGCGATTAAACTGATGAAAGAGCACAACAAAGAAATGAACCTCTGGTTGGACAGATACATTTTACCAAAGGCAAAATCCAGAGGGAAAGTCTTTCCTCGCCAAAATTATCTGGATTCTGAACTGGAAGATCTTCCTCTCCCCCCACACTCTCATGTGATAAGAAGTTATTTCCCAATCAAATTTGAGAAGCACAAAATAAATCAGTCTCAATCTTTAATGAAGGAAACCACAAGAAGGGTTTCACAAGAAAAGAGCAATCAAACAGGCATAAATATTAATTAGGCAGGCTTTGATCTCCAAAGGTTTCCCATTGGAAATAGACCATCGTCTCAATTTGTTTCCAAGGGGAGAATAAATCAGGGTGATGACATGGAATTGGGGTTGTTTCCTCACCTCCAGACTGCCTTATCACCATTTCAAGATGTGATAAGGTGATTTGGCAAGTGCTGCACTTCAACCTGGCCTCTCTGAACCTCAGACCTTCTGCAGCAGCTCCCAAAACTGCACAAATCCACCCAATCGAATCAAATCCACCCAATCCAATCAAATCTAACCCAATCCAACCCAACCCAATCCCAATCCAATCCCAATCCAACCCAATCCAATCCCAATCCAATCCCAATCCAACCCAATCCAATCCCAATCCAATCCCAATCCAACCCAATCCAATCCCAATCCAATCCCAATCCAACCCAATCCAATCCCAATCCAATCCCAATCCAACCCAACCCAATCCAATCCAATCCAATCCACTCCAATCCAATCCAATCCAATTCAACATTTGATTTGGGCACCGGACTTTTGGAATAACAAAAGGAAACGATTTTCTCCTTTTTGGCTGGATGCGCTTCCCACCTTCCACAGGCAATTCCTTCCTTGGGATGGCTCAGGGAATCTCTTCAACGAGAAAACAGCCTTAGCTGGAAGGAATCAGCGATCTTGTGTATTTACAGAAACATTTTTGTAATTATTTAACAACTGAGGTACTTTTTTCCTCTTTTCTAACCTTTTCGCTGAGCCAGGCTGTGGGATGCCATCCTGATCCAGGATTCCCATACACGCCGCACTCATTTCCACTGTGGGAGGGAAAAAACAACAGGGGAAAAACCAAACCAAGCCTTTGCTTTGTCGGGAGCCTCAGCTCTGACGCCGCTGATCGCAGGATCCGCGATGCGGCACCGGGAGCCGAGCGGATCCGGGAGCGTGGGATGTCGGGGCTCTCATTAGGACTTCAAAGGTGCTGAAGAAATTTAGTGCCCAAAGGGTGGGACTCATTTCACCTCCCTCAACCTCCCCAAGCGGGCGCCGGGGCCGGTGTCTGGTTGTCTAGACGGCCTCTGGTCTTCAGGAAGAACAGAGGGAAGGAGCTGCAGTGGTGGATTCCTCCCACCTGCGTCCGCTGCCTATTTCAGGAGGTGATGAATCACTGTCTGGAGATGCCAGATCTCCTTCCACCAGTCAGAGAGGGAGTCTCAAAGAGGAAATTAGAATTCGTGGCCAGTTTGATGGCTGAAGGAGGGAGGGAAGTGCACCCAGGCCCAGTGTTTGATGAGTTTTATGAGGAACACCCCTTGAAAATCCCAGCTTTGTCTTCTCACATGGAGCAGGAGGAGGTTGAGAGGCAGAAACACATGACCAGGCTTAATTCCCTTGGATAACTCTGGCTTTAGGATAAAGAGGCTGCAGTAATCAAATCAATCCTCTGACACGTCGTGAATGACTTGGACAAGAGTCTGCACAGCCCAAGAAACTGTGTAAAAATCCATGCTCTGTCCCAATCTTACATGGAACAAATGGTGTTGGCACAGGCGGGTTCCTGCCACTGTCCAACCTGACTGTGAGGAGTTCTGGATGGCTGAGGATAATTACAGAGCCCTTTGAGGCTATCGCATAAAACACCTTCTGAGAGCTTGTCCGGATTCAGCTCCAGAGGCAACAAACAAATTAGTGAACTCCAGTGTTCCTCTAATGAATTCCCTTTTCGGCAGCGCATTCAGGGAGCAAAATGCTGACAAAGGGAGCGATTGCAAGTTGTCAAAATGACTCATCCAACCCCTCATCAAAATATTTTCCTTTTTGGTTTCCTCACTCTCTCTCTGCTTTTTTTTTTTTTTTCTTTTGAGTCAAAAAGCTGCTGGTTTTTCTTCAGAGCGCTCTCCCCTTTCCCACGTCCATATTCACAAAAACAAATCGGTGATTCTTCAAGTCTTATGCACCACTTATTATTCCTGGGAGAGACCTAAAAGACATCAAATGAAGCTGCCCTCCCACTGGGATCCGGAAGAAACAACAGGAATTTGGCCGACACACAAATTTTACCCAATGCTGAGCAACTTGCACCCAAAATCTCTTCCTTCTCAGGAACCCGGTGGCTCTGGCAAGTTTGGGAACTGGGGCTGCTGCAGCACAGCTGTCTCACAGACATTTAATTGCAGCCTTTGCTACATTCCATGTGTCTCCCACACATCCAGCTGGGATAATGGGGTGCAGGGAGGGAGCAGGGGAACATCTTCAGCCCAGCTGATGAGCTTGGTTATCTCTTCAGGGCTCTGAACAACTGCACTTCTTTGGAGTCAAATCTGCATTTTGCTTCTGATAAATCTGTTTAGAACTTCAAGGGCTGGTGAAGCTCCAAACTGCAGCTTGGAGACACTCATATTGGTTTCATCTGATATTTCCAATTGTGATGGCAGCCCAGTTTGCACCACAAGACTGAACTACTGTAAACAAAGTTGTAATCTGAACGTCACGTTGTAAATATCTGGAATTATCCCTTTTGGATAGAGCAAAAGTAGCAGTTTACACAACTAATTTATACCACCAGCCCCTCAAACTCACAGAAGTTGCAATTACAAGTTCAATTAATGGCTTTGGGGATCCTGGGGCTGCAGTCACGTCTGTGGTTTCCCTGTGCATCTTCTTTCCCACCAGTTGATATTAGAAAGCTCCATTTTTTTGAGGAGGTTTGGCATGATTTTTATGACCCTGACTCTTGGAAAATGTTTTTGGAGGGGGTTAATGAGGTTGAGGGAACACAGAACCTGTGTGTCTCCAGCTGCCATCCCATTGTGTAATATGGAGATTCCTCCAAACATTGCTCCCTTCGGAAGGAACGACTGAGGGTGTTCTGTTGTTTGCACTATAACGTTCTTTTTTCTCCCAAATACTTCATCCACAAAGAGCTGAAAGAGCCCTTTTGTTTTGACTTTGCAACTGCCAGTTTGGAGAAGGCCTGGAGAGGTTTCTTGCCTCGTTGGGCTGGTGATTAGGAGGGAGAGGGATTCATCTCCCTGCTGTGAGTCAGAGCCTTCCCTGGTGTCCAGCCTAATCCAATCATTAAGGCTTCCTCTGCTGGTGCAGAAAGCCTGTGGAGAGAGAATCACCCCGTCCCCCCAAGCACAGCCCCGGGGGCTCCTTCCCTCGGAGCCATCTCCCCAGGGAGTGTCAAGGACGTGTCCGGCAAAGTCACCCAAATTCAGCCGTCACTTGGTGAATGGGGTGGATCTCACCAGGCTGCAACAGACTATTGTTCCTTTTTTGTTCCCTGTAGAGACTTCCAGGAGGTGAATCTGAAAGGGCTCTGACACCCAGCCTTGGGAGAAGCTCCAGAATAGCCAGAGAAAGAACTGACTGTCACAAATAAGAAATTGAAGCATAATTCTAGAGAAAAGTGTAAATGATGGCACAGAGCCATCATAAATCTGTGAGCAAACAGAAATATGCCACAGATCCTAGATGAAACCAGAGGTGTTTCACTGGTATTTCAGGGAGGGACATCTTGAAATGCTGTACATTCCCAGGATTCTGCACATTCCCAGAATATCCAGAGTTCCCAGTATTCTGTGATTCTGTCCATGTATCTGGGGGACATTTTGAGTCCTTGCATACAAATCCAGACCTTAAACCCAGTGAATTTACTGGTGTTTCAGGTGCAGAGATGATCCATCACAACACAACTTCCACCGTGTTTGTTTTTCCACGGCTGACTTTCTTCTTTTATTTTTCCTTTGAGTTACTTTTCCGCACCCAAAATTGTGAAATTACCCCCACGAAATGCAAGTCTGCAAAACACCCCATCACACACACAGCTCCATGAGACACAAAACCCCAAACGACACACTGCAAACAAATCACAAAGAGTTCCTTCAAAAATGCTGCTAAACTATAATTAGCACTAAGTTAGGGGAGCACTTCAAACCGTAATGTATTCGAAGGCAACTTGCAAACAGAGCACTTTTAGATTCCTTTTTATTTCCTCAGTAGTTACTATTTGCCGGGCTGGTTTGCATTTTGAGGAGCATTTATTGCTGCCAGGCAAACCAAACCCTTAAGCGCCTAAATTAACGTCCTGATCCTATCAAGGCCGGCTTCCCAAAATATATATAAAGGGGCAGCATCCCCGCGTCGGCTCCAGTGGGATCCCTGCTCCTCTCCTGCGCCAGAGCAGCCCCATAACTTTGCTATTCCTCCTTCAAACAAGCCACCATGAGCAGGCAGGCGCCCACGGTGAGATCTGTCCTGGGACGAAGAGGTTTCAGCTCGGCCTCGGAGATTTGCGGCCGCAGCTACGCCGCGTCCGCCAGCCAACCTGCGCGGTGCGGAGCCTACAGCAGCAGGAGCGTCTGCAACCTGGGCAGCAGCAGGAGGATCTCCTACGTCAACGGGGGCTGCGGCACCAGCTGCTTCGGGGACATGGGATTCGGAGGAGCGGGCTACGGGAACGTCGTGGGAGGAAGGATGGGGCTGTGCGGCCCCCGGGGATACAGCATCGTGCGGGGCTACCCCGAGCGCAAGGCCGACGGCATCCAGGGCATCTGCATCGACGAGCGGCTGCTGAAGCCACTCTGCGTCGGGGTGGACCCGCTGGAACACGAGATACGCTGCCAGGAGAAGGAGCAGATCAAGACGCTCAACACGCAGTTCGCCTGTTTCATCGATAAGGTGAGTCCAGACCTGCTCTGGAATTGCTGTTCCTTGAGGAAAATGGAATCTGAATGACCCCTTCCCAAATTCATCTCATCCCACAAATCCATCAACCTTCTCCAAAGCCCCAGCCCACCTCTGCCATGAATCACTGAGATGGGTCCATGAAAGGTTCCAGCTCCCCACAGGGAATTTTAAGATAATTCCAGTAATTTTAAATAATATTTTTAAGAGCATGTTGTTCCAGATTGAGATCTTTTTACTGGGGCTCATTTCGGCAATGTCCGTGTCCTGGCATCCCATAGTCTTTGGATCCTGGCCATGGTTGCATGGGATTTTTTGCAGGTGTCTTCTCTTGGACAGGCTCAGTTCATATTGGATTTCTTGCTGCAGCTCAGGTGGAAATTACAACCCTGACAGGCTCATCTTTCTGTCCTGTGTTAATTAATTCCAATAATTCTCTCTTCTCTTTGACTTTAAACATAGCAACAGTTCCAAAAACTTTCCCAAAGCAAAGGAGGTTAATCTTGATCCAGACATGTAAAGGTTAGAGATGAAATCTGAGCTGTCACCCAAGGATCCCTTTGTAGAAAAAACAGAGACAAAGCAGTTTCACAATATGGGGACTCAATTTTTTCCTAAAATACATCTGGAGGAGTTTTGCTCCTAATAATTGGTAAGAAAGACAGATTTAGACTGGGGGTCCTGGATTTCTAAATAATGTAGACATGGGACTCTTTGATTTCTAAATAATGTAGATGTGGGACTCTTTGATTTCTAAAAAATGTAAATGTGGGACTCTTTGACTTTTAAATAATGTAGACATGACATCTAGATTTCTAAATAATTTAGATGTGTGAATTCTAGATTTCTAAATAATTCAGACACATGACATAAAGATTTCTAAGTAAGGGCTGATAGCTTTTATATCATGGTTCCTTATCATCATCATCACTCACTTCCCAAAAATCCCATTCCTGCTCTGGTGGTTAAGAGCAGTGAATTAATCAAGTGTTGAGTCCCTGCCTTCACCTCTTGAAGAACTGCTATTTTTTGTCTTCAGGTCCGATTCCTGGAGCAGCAGAACAAAGTGCTGGAGACCAAATGGGGCCTCCTGCAGCAATATGTGCTGCCAAAAAAAGGGAAAAACCTGGAACTGTACTTCGAGAATTACATCTGCGACCTGCGGAAGCGCCTGGACTGTTTGCTGTGCGAAAAGCAGAAGCTGGGCAGTGAAGAATGTGCCACGAGCCAGCTGGTGGAGGAGTTCAAGTGCAAGTAAGGACCTTCTGGGCTCCTCTAGCTGGTGGCATTTTGCTTTTCTGGTTCATCTTGGGCAACTTCTCCCAGACTTGTGGCATTTGCCCTCTGGGAGTGCCACATTCTTCTGTCTCGCTGGCGAGCTCTTTGCATTGGTAATGTTGTTGTTGCTCAGGAAGAAGCTTCTGATCTTGGGATGGTTTAATGTCAGTCTCCAGACACTGATCTGGCAGTGCCCGGTGGCAGTCCCCGTGCAAGGGAGAGCTGTCATTTATACCTGGTGGTTACTGTCATTTATACCCGAGGTTATTGTCATTTATACCCGAGGTTGTTGTCGTTTATACCCAAGGTTGTTGTCGTTTATGCCTGATGGTTGATGTCTGAGTGTCTGAGCATTTTTCTCTCCTCAGCCCTTTTCTCCTCCTTCTTCAACAGGTATGAAGAGGAAATCAACAGGCGCACAACTGTGGAGAATGAGTTTGTGGCACTCAAAAAGGTGAGAAGCTCAAAATACACCAATTCTCACACCTGTAGTAGGTTTATTTGGGGCAAAACCTGGCTCAAACAGTGAATTATGAACAAAAACCCACAAAAAAGCTATGATGAGCAGGAGGGAGACTTAGAAAGAGGCACAGGGTTGAGAGAAAAGGCAAGTAGAAAGTAAAAATAATGCCTCCTCAAAGTTTACATCATCAGCACTACAGCACCAGTTTTGTTACCTCAAACACATTCCTGAAGTGTGGGAGGGGGACAGAGCAGGACAGGTCACACTGGAACACCGGGTTATTTCTGGCTGTCTCTCCACATCCTTTATTCTTGGACATCAGAAAAGCAGGAATCATTTGAAGAATATTAAAAAAAATCATGTTTAAATACTCATTAGCTGATTGTGGGTTTGTAGCTGCGTCCTAAGTGATAAATCAACTAATTCCTGTAAATCGTGTTGGAATGGTTTCATTTCCCTTCAGGAGGCACCAGGACATCCTGACTCACCCTCTCACACCTTTCTGCTCCCGAAATCTTGTTGAGACACATTTCTGTCTTGTTGGTGCTGCCTCTGTGTGTTTCTCCAACATTTCCAGCCGGGTTTGGGCTGGAATGTGTGCGTCTCCCCTCTTGCAGGATGCAGACTGCATCTTCTTGAACAAGGAAGAGCTGGAGGTGAAGGTGGATCTGTTGAGGAGGCAGCTGGAGCTGCTGAAATGTGTGTTTGAGGAGGTGAGTCCCAGGACTTTGGTGGTCCTGACTCATCCTTCAGCTGCTCCAAATTTCCACTGCTTGAAACCCCTCTGGGACGTGTCTCATACCAAGCCCTGAATAATTAAAAGTGTGGAAGTACGAGGCTGATATAAAATTAACATGATTATGCTGGAGATAGGGTGGTTCCCCCTCTCCTTCAAGCAGCTCCAGGTAGGAATTGGCTGTGTCCTAACTCTACCCCGGAGAAAAGATGCGTCCGTCTCGTTCCTCCGGATTGCATCTGCCTGATTAGAGCTGCAGCAACTCCCAGCTCAGTCCTGTCATTAACACCGCTCAGGCAGCCGGAGATGAGAGGATTCCAAGGGTTAAGTCACTGCAATTCCTTGCCCTTGATGTGGACAGAATTGCTGCAGGTCAGCACGTAGGTCAGCAGTCACAGGTGGCAACTCATCTTGCCGCAGGATTTTCTGCTGAGCCATGCCGAGGGATATTTCTTGACTTGTTCTATCCCTCTGTGCCCCAGCCCTTCCCTCCCTGCAGAGCCTGAGAGGTGCAGAGAGATGACTGAGCCCTTCCAGACTATTTTTTCCTTTTTTATTCCCTGTAGAGGCTTCCAGGAGGTGAATCTGAAAGGGCTCTGACACCCAGCCTTGGGAAAAGCCCCAGAAAAGACAAAGTCAAAGAATTAACTGTCACAAATAAGAACTTGCAGCATAATTCTAGAAAAAAAAAGTGTAAATGATGGCACAGAGCATAAATCTGTGAGCAAACAGAAATATGTCACAGTTTATTTTCCTCAATAAACCCGCAGGAACGCGCTCAGGTCGATCGCCAGCTCTGCGACACCTCGGTCATCGTCAAGATGGACAACAACCGGGACCTGGACATGGAGAGCATCATCAAAAATGTCGAGTGCTGGTACCAGGAGATCGCCCAGAAGAGCAAAGAGGAAGTCGATGCTTTCTACCAGACCAGAGTGAGTAAGAAACCACCTTGGGTCTGTGCCTGGAACATCACAGGCCAAAAGTGACCACTGTCCTGTTTCTTGGTTCCAGTTTCAGGAGCTGCAGGATAAGAGAGGGAAATACTGTGACGACCTGCAGAGCAACAAGTGTGAGATTTCAGAGCTGACTCGGATGATCCAGAAGTTGCAGTGTGAGCTGGAGAGTGTCAAGAAGCAGGTAGGAGATTTTTCCAGAGAAGTAGGACAGCTCAGACACAGGGCAAGGTGACACAATGGTCTTTAGGAGGAATGGAAAGTGAAAAGTGGATGGAGAGGGATGGGATGGGATGGGATGGGATGGGATGGGACGCTGGTGGGTTTTCCCTGTTTGCAATTGGGTTTATCCAAACCCAGAGTGCCCAGGAACCAGGAAAGGAAGCCTTGCAACGTTATCTTCCCCTGACAGGTCTCCTGCCTGCAAACCTCCATTTGTGACGTTGAGCAGCGCGGGGACTGCGCCCTCAAAGATGCCCGGGAGAAGCACATCGAGCTGCAGAACGCTCTGCAGAAGGCCAAGGACGAGCTGGCCTGCATGCTGCGGGACTACCAGGAGCTGCTCAACGTCAAGCTGGCCCTGGACATCGAGATTGCCACCTACAAGACTCTGCTGGAGGGTGAAGAGAGCAGGTGGGTGACACCTTTTCCTCCTGTGTGTCTGTGGTCGTGGCAGTTCCTGCTGCCAGGGGAACTCTGCAGCTCCAGGATCTTCCCAGGTTCACAAAAACTGGACCTGGAGAGAATCCAGAGGCTGTGGAGACCGCAGGGACACCAGAAAAAACAGTTCCTGTCCTAAGGACAGTCAGGAGTGTTCCAGTGTGGGGCTGGATTGTGGCTGAGAGTTGTGAGTGATGCACATTTCTCTTTTCTCCCCACAGGATATGTGTGGGGAACCCCGTGAGCGTGTGTAAGTAACTGCACATTTTCTACCATGAAGATTTCTTTTTAGGAAAGACACCTTTGGGAGCAGCATTATCTCTTTACCCCAGGTCCCTCTGCCTCCCTTTTCCTGTTCTGGAAAGTTTAGCCCCAGAAATCTCAAAAACCTCCAAATCTGGGGAAAAAAAAAAAAAAAGGAAAAAAAAAAATCAGCTTTTGGAATGAGGGGAGAAGGTCAATTTCAAGACCCTTTTTTCACTTTTGGAGGCAACAGGGAGATGCTCTGGTGACCACGGGATGTGTTTTGAATTTTGAAGGGAACACAGCACCATCAGCATGGGAAGGGGAGGGACACGAGGAGGAGCTGGAAGGAGCAGGGGCTCGGGCACAGATCGGGGGGAAATCCGGTTTGGTTGGTTCTATTACTCAAGAAACAACTTGCCTGGTGAAAGCCTTCCAGTTTTCCTCTCTAACTGCTGCTCCCCCGGGCTTTTTTTTTTTGCAGCTGTGGTCAGCAGCGGCGGCTTCAACATCCCGGACGATTGCGGGATGCTGGCGACCAACGGGGCCGCGTGTGGCTACGGCTCGCTGGGCAGGCGGGCGGGCAGGCACAGCGCTCAGAGCGGCGGCTTCAGCTCCCGGAGCGCCGGAATCCACCCCAAAAGAGTGCTCAGCGCCGTGGCCAAGCAGTGCATCCCCGAGGTGTTTTGCCAGGCCGGAGGGGTCAGCTGCAAAGCCGGCGGGTTCAGCTCCCGCAGCGGTGGCTACCCGGCTACCCGCACGGTGGTCAGCGCGGCCAGCGGGGCTATGAACGCCAGGATGGGGCAGTGCCAGCCCGGAGGGGTGATCACCTTCGGCAACCAGGGTTGTGTCATCCGGCAGCTGGGAGGGCCCCCTGTTGTTGTGTCCAGCGGCCCTGAGGTGGTGGGGTGCAATAACGGCGTGGTGGGGAATTTTGGGGTGGTCAGAGACCCCTGCGTGGTCCCGTAGGTTCCGTAGGAGCCCCCGGACAGCGGCGCTCGGACGCGCCGGCCCCACACCCAGAGGATGCAGAGTGGTTCCTCTGAGTAGCAACGTTCGGCACCAAACCCCTTCCCACATTTATTAGCCCCAGATTTATCCCCACCCCGCCCCAGTTGTGTTGTCAGAGCTCCCAAGCCTCTAGAAACTTCTCCCGCAGGTGTTCAGCGCAGTGTGATTTCTGAGTTCACACTTTAGGTTATCACAGCTTTAAGGGTTTGCCTGTTCCCCTGCTTCCCCCTCTGTCTTTTCCCATAACAAGCAGATTAATTAATAATATTCCCCCTCTCCATGACCCCTCTTTTTTCTTCCTGCTCTTCCCAAAGCATTTCAGAAAAGAGAGTGAGAATTTAACCGTGTAACTTTTCCAGGAGGCGTTGCAAAGAGCAGACTCCCTTTATTTTTATCCTATCTTCTTTTGCTCCAAGAAAACCCTGAGCTGCAAATTTATGCTTCGATCTGAAACAAGGCAATTTTCAAAGCACCTGCTGGTTACTCTATAGCCATCAGATTTTTCTCTTTTTCTTTTTTTTTTTTTTTTTTTTTTTTTTTTGTGTGTGTGTAATTTCCTCACGGATTAACACGTAGTACTTCGGTTTGCTTCTGCATGTTGGGGTGGCTGGTTCAAGGCGTGCTGATTTTTAGAAGAGATCACCCCCTCTCCTTTTCCATCCCCCCAAAATGCCAAGGGAAGTTACTGGTGCATAAATCATCCACGCTGACACCTTGTACAGCGTGAATGGGGTTGTTCCCACCGACTGCTCAAACTTCCCAGCTTTTCACTGCGTCCTCAATAAACTGCTTTGAAAGGACATCTTTTGTCTCTCAATTTTTCCATAGATGGTACTTAAAGAAACTGAAAATAGGTGAAAAAATGCTCTGTGGAGAGGTGAGGGCCAAAGAGACCTTTGGGTGCTCTGTTGGCAGTTTAGGACACTGGAGTTTATTCTGGTTTATTTATCTCCTCATAGCACATCACCTGTAAGATATTTCATAGACCAATTAACAATCAGTGCCAAAGATTTCCAGAAACATCCAAAGAAATCCTGAGCACCACACAGCGATGTTTTCCATCCTGTTGCAGCCTCCAAACAATTTATTTGTTTGATCTTCCATGTCAGAGCAGTTGAATGAAGGTGAATTCAACGCTGCCCTTCTGGGCTCGTAGGTCGGGTGATCAGAGCTGTGGGACCAGAGTTGTGTTTCAGATGTGACAACTTTGCTTTAGTGGCTTTGGGGATGACACAGTGTCATTTGACCTGTATGATTTAAAAGGCAATGGGATCTCCTGGCCGTAATGGGATTGACCCTGCCCTGGTTTTGGTGTCTCCCATGTTGAGCTCAGCAGGGCTGTTGGGGGTTTATTTCATGGCAAAAATGACATTTCCATGGGCTGATTCATCTGGCCAAACACAGATGTCTAATTGACCATGAAATGCATCGAGCTCGAGGCCATCTGCACCCATGGGATCTGGAGGCAGCCCCAGGCAGGGGGTTTAACCCAAAAGCAGGTTAATATCCCATGCCAGGCGCCTGTGAATTCCCAGGAATCCTCCCTGCCTCTCCCCGCCGGACTCGCAGACGTTATTATCACAGGGAATGTCTTCCTGTCTCCAGCCCTGGGACAATTACAGGTCATGCAGCCCCAGTAATCTCCCCACTCTCACAGGGCAAAACTGTAATTGCAGCCTGAAAAAAAAAGGGACAATTAAAGGGTGGCATGGGAAAGAAGATCAGCACCTTTGGGCAAGGGCAGGGGATGTCATTTCTATGCTGAGAGTGGAAAATGCTTCATCCAGCTCTGGCCAGGATGAATGATTCTCCCAGAGAATCGTTTCCCAAAATAATTTCCCAAAATCATCTCCTAGAAAATCCTCTCCCAGAAAATCCTCTCCTAGAAAATCATCACCCACAAAATCATTTCCCAAAATCATTTCCCAAAGTCATTTCCCAGGGTGTCAGACCCTGGTGGGGTGAGGTGGATGCTCGTTCTCCACCTGTGCCCTCTCTCCAATGAGGAATCCCAGTTCAGCTGTTTCATTTTTAATTGGCTCCAAATGGATGGGATGGAGCCCACCTCGGTGGGGAATTCTGCACCTGGGCTTGATTCATTCATCAGTTGCAGAAGGAATTTGGAAATAGAAGTCCTTGACATCAGAAAAGAGATTAATTGTGTAAATATTCCCTGTGGGGTGTCCGGATGTCACTCCAAGTGTCCAGGAATCACTGCGGCTCCAAAACTGGATCTGGTGTCTGTGAGGAGCCCAGGCCATCCCTTCACAATCCATACCTGGGATGGAGGCCACTTTCTGTTGGGTTTTGCTAAAAAAAGTTGGTTTCTTGAGGAAGAAGAGGGTGAGAAAGCCTTGTTTGGAGACAGGGGCTGACCTGACCCATTGCTCATCCATCTGGGAAAACAGGAGCTGCCTTGGCATGGCATTCCCAGCTCAGAGGGGCAGGAATTTGGCAATCCCTTGGATTTCCAGAGCTCTCCCCTTTGAGAATAAAATCAGACACCAAGGTAGCCCCAGGTGGGAGAGGACTCGAGCCTGGGCTGTCCCTGCAGGGCTGAGCTCAGACAGGAACCTGGAATATTCCGAGCATTACCGAGGGTGACTCTCTCCATTCACGGCTGAGGAAGAGGGAGGCGACTGCCTCATTTCAGAGGAATAATTGACTTTTAGTGGCCTGAATAATGGAGAGAAGAAAGGGAGATGGTCCTGCCTCATCCAGAACAAGGGCAAGCTCCTTTCCTCCTCCTCCTGGAGCCAACACCCAAATATTCTGAGCTTTAATATTAGCAAACCAAAGAGGGAAATGAAGGCTGCATTTATTTTTCTCTCTCTGGCTACAGCTCTTAAAAGTTTTGTCACAGGAGCGAAGGGAAAAGGTTCATCTCAAATGGTTTTCAAACCATTCATTAAAGCTGTAAAACAAGCTTGAAATCCTCTCCTGGCAAGGGATCACTACTTCTCTTCCCGACATTTATTTTGTGTTTTAATCTTGGGGATTGTTTTGACTTTATTATTTTTTATTTTCTTTTTAATCTCAAGGAGTGTTTTGACTATTTTTTTCCCTTCTCTCCAATAGCAACAAGTTCAAACACCCATTTTAAGTCGGGGAACTGGATCTGCTGTCAATTAAAAATAAACAGAGAAAGCATTTTGGTATTGAATGTAGAAAGAGGAGGAAGAGATGGGAATCTGACAGGAACAGAGAGAAAGTCATTTCCCAGAAAATGATCTCCCAGAAAATGATCTCCCAGAAAATCATCTCCTAGAAAGTCATCTCCCAGAAAATAAATTCCCAGAAAATCATCTTCCAAAATCATCTCCCAAAATCATCCCCCAAAATCATCTCCCAGAATCATCGCCCATAAAGTCATCTCCCAAAATAATTTCCCAAAATCATCTCCTAGAAAATCACCTCCCAAAATCATCTCCTAAAAAAATCATCTCCCAGAAAATCATCTCCCAGAATCATCTCCTAGAAAATCATCTCCCAGAGAATCATTTCCCAAAATAATTTCCCAAAATCATCTCCTAGAAAATCCTCTCCTAGAAAATCATCGCCCACAAAATCATCTCCCAAAATCATCTCCCAGAAAATCATCTCTCAAAATCATCTCTCAAAATCATCTCCCAGAAAACAATGTCCCCAAAAATAATCTCCCAGAATCATCTCATAGAGCACCATCTCCCAGAGAATCATCTCCCAAAATCATCTCCCAGAAAATCATCTCCCAGAAAATCATCTCCCAGGATCATCTCCCAAAATAATTTCCCAAAATCATCTCCTAGAAAATAATCTCCCAGAAAATCATCTCCCAAAATCCTCTACTAGAAAATCATCTCCCAGAAAATAATCTCCCAGAATCATCTCGTAGAGAATCATCTCCCAGAAAATCATCTCCCAGAAGATCATCTCCCAGAAAATCATCTCCCAGAATCATCTCCCAGAATGGTCTCCCAGAAGTCCTGGCCACAGCGTGTCCCTGCAGCACCAGGCAGGAGCAGCAGCTCAGCCGCAGCCACAGGGGAAGATCACCCATCCCAGTAAATACCCGAGCTGGTAATTAACCCCGGCAGAATGAATGGAACAAGGAAATGCTCTCCGAGCCAAGGCTGTCATTTGAGCTTTTCCACTCGCTCATTACTCCCCATGGGTGAGAGTTACCAAAATGTTGTTTTATGTCAAAAGCTGACGCCAACCGGCACAAGCCAAACAAAACCGGGCAGACTCAAGAGACATTTCTTCCATTTAACCTGGATAAGGAATCCAAGATAAGAAACATTTTCTTAAGTCTGCCACTAGACAGGCTCTGCCCCTTCCTTCTCTCCCAACCTGGAATAAGATAAAGATTCTGAACCTCTGCATTTTAGCATTGAATGAGGAGTTTTTGAAGCCTTTTAGCTCAGAAGCAGAAGAAAAGGGAAAACCAAACTCATCCAGCCTTTGAATTAACAGCAACAGAAAAAAATCAGAAAAAAACCCATAAAACAGAAAAAAAACAGAATTACCGGAATAGGAACCCTTTCTGGCCCCTGTGGAGATGGTGGTGGTGGAGCATGTCATGAGGTGGTGAGAGGGACAGGAAGTGGGGACATTTATGCCTTAGTCTTGGCTTTCACAACCTCAGAACGTGGGGAGTGCTGAGATTTGGGGTTTTGGTAGCAGAGGAGTTGGAGGATGAATCCTGGTGATGGCGATCCCTGTTCCGCTCAGTCTGCAAACAATGAAACAGCCGAAGCATGAGCAGAGATCTGGGAGTGAATCACCTGGGACTGAGAGAGATAAAGAAACCCCAGGAGCCAATCTGCCTCCTTTGCTGACAAGGTAGGAGCGGGATTTTTGCTTTATTCCACGGTGAATTCCTTACAGAGTCAAACTGGGAAGTCCCCAGTCACGCCAGAACGATTTGGTTTGGAATATCCCACTTTAAACCAAACCAACTTGTTGATTTCAACTTTCATTGAAAGTTCACGTCCACTTCTGATTTTAGGTGTTAACAAAAAGGTTTAAATGTCTCAGAATTCTCTGGAGGAGAGAAGGTGACTGATGAGTCCCCATCCCTGGAGGTGTCCAAGGAATGACTGGACACGGCACTCAGAGCTCCGGTCTGGGTGGGAAGGTGGGGGTCGATGATCCTGGGAGGCTTCTCCAGCCTCGGTGATTTTGGGATTCTGTGAAGTGGATGCAGATTTATGGCGTGTTTTACCCAGGGAATGGTTATCAGGGGTAATCTGGGGTTCGTTGTTTTCAGCGATCCAATTTTCCAGCTCACAGAGAGTCCAGTGGTGTTATTTCATCTTCCCTTTCTGGTCCAGCTCTTCTCCCAAAATGTTGCTTTCTACTCATTACTGAACTCACCATTTACTACAACCACTACACCATTGTTACCAAACACTATTTACTACAAGCACTACTCCATTGTTACTGCATTCACCATTTACTACAATCACTACACCTTTGTTACTGAACTCACCATTTACTACAACCACTACTCCATTGTTACCGAATGCACCATTTACTACAATCACTACACCTTTGTTACTGAACTCACCATTTACTACAACCACTACTCCATTGTTACTGAATGCACCATTTACTACAAGCACTACTCCATTGTTACCAAACTCACATTTTCTACAAGCATTACTCCATTGTTACTGCATTCACCATTTACTACAAGCACTACTCCATTGTTACTGCATTCACCATTTACTACAATCACTACACCTTTGTTACTGGACTCACCATTTACTACAATCACTACTCCATTGTTACTACTCCCAGCACACAAAAGTGGGGGGCCCCGTGGCTGCACTGATGGGAAATCCAAGATTGGATTTTCAGCGCTGTAGCCCCAGGAAGGTGGGGACAAACGAGATCCAAGGAACCTGCCACAGAGCAGATTGTGGATCAAGACAGGTAAGAAATTAGTCCCTAATTAGTTCCTCCTGCCAACACTCATTCCTTGCAGCCAGACGGCTCCACAATCCATGCTGTGTTCCAAAGTGAGTTGTTCCCTTGATGTGGTCAGTGTTGCTAACGGGAGGCTGGGGAAGGCTTTGGACGCAGATCTGAGTTCTCAAGGGGTGGATCAGGGTGGGGCAAAGATATTCCAGGCTTGTGGTCTGGGCTTAGCATGTGATGGAGGATTCTCCACCTCCTCGGACAAAGCAAAGTGGGGTCATGCTGGGTTTTCTTCTCTGCTTGACACAACTTCCCTTTTAAGGGGGTTTTAGTGGAAATCCCGATTTTCTTTGGGTGCTTCAACCCTGGAACATGGGGAAGACTGGACCCATTTTTTTTTGGCGGCCAAACCAAACATTTGGGTAAATTCTGACCTAATTTTAAGGTGTTCAAAGTCTCTCAAAAATGGAACTTTCTCGGGAGATTTGCTCCTCCCGGAGCATAGATGAGCTGATTTATCTTTGTAAGAGCTGGACTTGGGTGATCCTTTTGAGCCCATTCCAACTGAGAATATTCTGTGGTTCTGTGATCGTTCCTCTCCGCTTTTTCCAGCTCTGTGTCACTGAGGTGGCTCGAGGAAGCTCCCAGGCCGCAGCCACCGCCCTCCACAAATCTGCTCAGAAGAACAGAAGCCAACCCAAGCCCCAAGCAGCCATGCAAAGCAGAGTGTGAACCCGAGTGGCCGGTCCTGCCCCGTCTCAGGAGCTGGACGGTGCTGTGACAGCGCCGCGGGGCAGGGCGGGCTGGGACAGGCAGGAGCTGGATTGCTGAGATGTGTTTGAAGAGCAGCAATCCCTCCCTTTCTGTCTGCAGGGAAATGCAGGCTGGGTTTGCTTTTTTTTTTTTTTTTTTCCTTGAAACACCCAGGTGTTGAGCACAGCCCAGTTTGGCGGTGACCCACCAGGGTTTATGTTCCATATGGGAATGAAAACACCGCCAATATTCTTCAGGGTTCTGCTTGGGAATCCTCTGCCTCCACCCAACACTCGCTGGCCACGGGCCAGCTCAGCAGGGGGATTTATTCATTTCCAGCATTAAAGGAGGCTTCGGTGTTTTCCTCTGTGCTGAATCACCCCAGGCTGGGCTGTGGCTGCAGGATGGAGATCCCATTAGATAATTAGTTCAGCATTTCCCCAAAAGTGATGCAAATGAGGGGGATTTGCTCAGGACGGCAGCTTTTTCACAACCTTCAGGCACAAGGTTTGTGACGCCTCCATCCCGGTGAAAATGGACAATTTTGGGGATATTGGTCCAGTCATAAATCCCAGAGCAGATTTCAGGCTTTGAACCATAACAGAAGGAGGAATCAGCTACTGAATGTTATTGCACAGGAGCAACTTCCAGCTCTGGAGGAGCCCAGATGTTGACCTGGGATAAGGAATTAAACAGCATGCCTGCCAGCTGCCTTGAAATGGGCAATTTCATACAACAAAAATTAAACTGGCAGTTCTTTGTGAATAAAGTAAGGGGAAAGAAAGGAAAGGACAAAAATCTTTCGCATTTTAAGGTTCTTGTTCAGTTTTGAGTTCAAAGAATGAGGATTCAGGGTAAAGGAGTGAAAACTCGGTATCCAAGACCTCTGGATTGGAGTGGGGGCCAATGGCCTGCCCTGCAGAGCTCCACGTGTGACAGCGATGAGGGTTTGGGTGGGAAGGAGGTGCCAAACCCCACGGGGTGACAATAATTATGCCAAACCCAGTAGCAATCTCAGAAGCAACTGGTCCCCTTTATCATGAGCTCTTGCAGTGACTTGAAAGGAGTTGCTCAAAGGGGCAGTGACATTTTGGGGACAGCCCGGGGAGTTTGTCAGCTCTCAATGGAATGAGGCTGAAGAAGCTGAAGCTGTGGTGCTCGGTAATTAAAGGGAAAGTAAAGGCTCTGTCTGAGCTTTGGGATCAGCCTGGCTGCAGACGGAACTGGGAAGGCTGAGCTGAGCAGTGATAGCGTTGCAAAAAATGCCTGGGAGGAAAAAAACATGAAATGCTCTCCGGGTGAAGCCAAGGAGGAGCTTGGAAGAGCAGGGGTGCAATTATTGGGATGCCTTGAACACCAAGCTGGCTTTGGATGGTTGAGATTTCCACATGCAAACCACTCAGGATAGGGAACGAGAGACGCAGGTGCTTCACACCCCCTGGGATCACACGCAATGCCCAGCAGGTGGATTTCCCCACAGGATATTAAGGGAGAAAATCCAACCACGTAATGACAAGAACAAAGGGAATAACAAGGCCAAACATCGGTGTGTGTTTGTTGCTCTGAGAAATTACCCCGGTGTTCCCCCAGTGAGTGTCCCCAGTGTGTCCATCCTGCCAAGCCGAGGGGAAAGAGGGAGCCTGAATCACCTGGGAACACCCAGGTGCGGAGCTGGAAATGAAAATGTGGATTTCTGAGATCCCACTCGGCACAGTTTGCCAGGAAAAGTGTAGGTTTTCCTAACATGTTTTCTTTGATCCCCCAACAGAGCGTGGCCAGAGAGCCCTGATGGCAGGAAATACAGAATCATGGGTTGGAAGGGACCTGAAAGCCCATCCAGTGCCACCCCTGCCATGGCCAGGGACACCTCCCACTGCCCCAGGGTGCTCCAAACCCCAGTGTCCATCCTGGCCTGGGACACTGCCAGGGATCCAGGGGCAGCCACAGCTTCTCTGGGAAATCCATTCCAGCCCCTCCCCACCCTCATGGGGAAGAATTTTTTTCCAATACCTAATCTAAACCTACTATTTTTTTTCAGTGGGAAGCAGTTCCCCCTTTTCCTGGCCCTTACAAAGTCTCTTTCCATGTTTCTTGTCACCTTCTTCAGGCCCTGCAAGGCCACAATGAGCTCACCCCGGTCTCTTTTCCAGGCTGGACAATCCCAGCTCTCCCAGCAGAGCTGCTCCATCCCTCTGACCATCCTGGAGCCTCCTCTGGGCTCTGTGCAGCAGCTCCAGCTCCTCCCTGTGCTGGGCCCGGGGCTGGGCCAGGGACAGAACCCCCTCTTCTGCCCACGCTGGGCTCAGCCAGGACAAGATTCACAGGAGAATTTTCCATTCCCATTTCTCTGTGCTGTTTCTTGGCTTTCTTTCCCCGTCACTCAGCGCTGAGTTTTCTTGCAGCCCCGGTTCCCAAGGCTGGTGCTGATGGATGTTGAGAGTGGCCCAGCTGGATTTCAGAGCCAGTATGGGCACATCTGTGACCATGGAAGGAAGAGTTTCCCAAAACAGGAGGTTTCAGTCAAGCAGCGATCTAATCCCATCAGAAACAGAGAAATCAAAGCATGACTTGGCCCCTCTGAAGGAAGCGGTGCTGCCCCATCCCTGGAAGTGTCCAAGGCCAGGCTGGAGGGGCTTGGAGCATCCTGGGGTGGTGGAAATGTCCCTGCTCATGGCAGGGGATGGGATGAGCTTTAAGGTCCCTTTAGCCCAAACCATCCCGTGGTTCTGTGCTTCCCTGGCCTCGCTCGGCGTGGGGAGGCTCCAGAGGTGCCCGGACCGTTGTTTGCCTTTATCTCCCCAAACATGTGGTTTTGTGGCAATTCAGGGCGTTAATCTCTGGAAATGGAGCTTCCAACCCTGCAGGCTTTACTGAGCCAGGGAAATAAAGAGTGTGGAGCCCAGCGTTCCATCAGGCTGCTGCAGGGCACTGGGGCTCCAGGGGATGTTGGAGCAGGTGTTCCCGAGCAGCTGGGCTGCGATGAGTGGGAGGTGGTTGCCGACTCCTCCAGGACAAATCCTGCCTTTATCTGCACTTATTCCACTGGAAAAACCACCACACAGAGCACACGCAACCGAGCTGCCACCGCCGGGGTGTCACACGGAGGATTTCTGCATGTTAGTGGCAAAATGAATCACAAAAGTGACTCCAAGCATTCATTAAGGTAATAGGTGCATCCTCCAGCAGCTCAGCCTGCTGTCATCTCCTTAATCTGCCTGTCCATCTGGGAAGTTTAATGAATAGGTGCTCGCCACACCATTGTTATTTCTGCTGCTTCAAATTTGTCCTTTTCTTTTGCTGAGGCAGCTGTGGACAGATAACACCCTCTGCTCTTGGATCAGCTCCCCGGGCTCTGCTGACTCCTGGCTCCAGGTTCTCCTGCGCTGGTGGCTTGAGAAAACAACCTTTTCCTTGATGATCCCAAGCTCTTTCATTGAGTATTCATGGCCTCTGTCTTGGGTTGATATTTGANGTTTGGAGGCAGCTGAATTTAGGTAAAGGACTCCCACACTGGAAGTGTTTTTATTTATTGTTTATCTCACCTGCTGAGTTGTTTTTACACGGCCTGTGAGAGGCTTTGCTCTGTAACCAACATCTCTCCTTGTCCCTGTTCGCTCTTAAATTCAACATAGAAATCGTTTTGCTGATAAAATCTCAGCGTTCTCTGCTCCCTCCCTCTGCCAACAAACAGCATAAAATCTTTGTGCACTGTCTCCACTTCACTTTTGCTTTAAAGGGAATTTTAAGTTTTCAAAATTAGCTCTGTTACATCAAGCACCTGCTCTCTGTGGCACCACAGACACTGCTGTGACACACAGGCAGATTTCCAGACCGATTGATGGGAACTAGTTGAAATTCCATGGCTGAATTTCCCTCCTCCCACACTCTCTCCCTTTCACTCAGCTGCTGGAAGGCATCTCAGGAGTCCCTGGTTGGCTCTGTGCGTGAAGAAACACGTTTTCTGATTAAAACCATCTGTACCATAGAAGACACAACTGTCCTCCGACGCAGCACAGCCCCATCAATCTGATGTGCTCCCCGTGAGTGATTTTTTGCCAACCTTTCCCGAAAAAAAACACTTCCAGTGGATGCCTTGTGCCCTGGGATGGCTCTTCCTCCACAGGGCAATTCCCAAAACTCCTTCCTGGCTGCTCTGCTTTCATCCTGACACCACCACTCCGATGCCACCCCATTACTCAGAGCCCTCTTTGGATGATGCCAAAATGCCTCACAAATTGCTGTGCAAAGGAGGAATGTCACAAAGGAAAGAGGTGGATGCTTGTGGTGCTTGGTACCAAATTTCTTTTCTCTCTTGCGAAAGGTGGCTCCTTGTGTTCCTTGCGTGAGGGATCACCTTGGGGACATTTCATAGAGCCATGGAATGTCCTCAGTTGGAAAGGACACGCAGGATTGTCAGTCCAGCTCCTGGCCCTGTGCAAGACATGCCAAAAATCCCAAAAATCCCCAAAATCCCAAAAATCATGTGCTCGAGAGCATTGCCCAAATGCTCCTGGAGCTCTGGCAGCCTTGGGGGAATGACCATTCCCTGGGGAGCAGAAACTCTTCCTAATATCCAACCTGACCCTCCTGACACAGCTCCTGCTGTTCCCTGGGTCCTGTCCCCGCTCACAGAGAGCAGAGATCGGAGCAGCCCCTTGGGATGAAGATGCAGCTCCTGATGAGTCTCCCCTCAGTCTTCTCCAGGCTGACTTCGTGTGGTCCCTCCAGAATCTTCCCCATCCCCGTGCCCCTCCTTTGGACCCTCTCCAACATCTTTAGGTCTTCCTAAAGTGAGGTGAGGCAGCCTCAGCCCAGAGCAGAGTGGACAATCCCTCTCCCTGTCCTGGCCAGGTGGGGTGTGGTGCCCCTGGGATGTGCTGTCCTTCCTGGCTGCCAGGGCACACAGGTGGCTGCCAGGGCACACAAGCGGCTTCCAGGGCATACAAGTGGCTTCCAGGGCACACAGGTGGGTTCCAGAGCACACGTGG
>VZRP01019256.1:36270-53122 GCA_013397995.1 Malurus elegans
ACAGGTGGCTTCCAGGGCACACAAGTGGCTTCCAGTCACTCAGTTTGTGCCCTGAGCAGACTGTCGCAGCACCCCAACACTGGTGATGGGACCACACGGGTCACCCACGGTCCAGCAGAAGGAAGGGAGAAGTTTTGGGAAGGAAACACTTCCAACATGGGCGGTGCATGTGGGCAGCAGCCATGGAACAGCCTGGTAGGAAAATCTGGGATTATCTTGTGCATCTCTTTGCCCCAAAGCAGCAAAAATGGCCGGAGATGATCCAGGCTGAGGCTGAGGAGCGGCTGTGGAGCAAGGTGACTGGTTTCCAGTCCCAGACCATCATCTCTACCCCAGCCCCCACCAACCCCTGTGTGCTTTGATGTGGGGGCCAAATCAAGCTGCACTTAAGGGACAGGGAACAGCCACCCTTGGAGAGCAGGACCAGCAAAACCAGCGGGAGATGTCCCAGGGGCCTCATTACCCTTTTAATGGTGACTTCATGTCCCTTCTGCAGAGAGCCACAAAAACTGCCCAGCCTGCAGGGAGGGAGGGAAGCCACCACCACCACCATCGGGCCCTGACAGCCCCATTTTTACAGCAGTGGGTCTTAAAAAGCGCTTTTCTCACTGGGACAGAGCAGACTTGGGAGGCTGTAGGATGGTTTTTCCAGCCAGAATCCCAGCTGGAAGCTGGAAACCCCCCCAGGCTGTGCCTGTCTGGAGGGGTGGCTTAGCAGGTACCAGTTTAGTGGGTGCTTAAGCAGGTTGAATTTATCTGGGCACATGTAAATCTCAAAGGTGTTGAAGTCTCATGAAAGCCACCACAGCTCAAGGAATGTTTAGGGCCAAGCAGCTCAGGGATTTCCCCTGTAAGCCTGGGTGGAAGCTGTTGGTTTGAATCAAAGATGAACCCCTGGGAGCAGCGGTTTCATCTTTTCCTTGGGAAATGGAAGGTCCTCTCTGCCAGCACCATCTCACCCACAACCAGGACAGAGTGTGGAGATGGGAAAAGGTCTCAAGGAAGACAACCTGTGCATGAAAACCCTTGCAGCCCTTCTCCTGGGAAGCCCAGATCCCGTCAGAGTCCTTCCTGCTTTGAAGCTGGTGGAACCTCCAGCAGGTGACTCGGAGCTGGCTTTGTGAAAGCTCAGCAGCTGCAAACCACAAGCCCTGGACCAGCTCCCTCTGATGTGCAAGGCTGGGCACCTGGAAAAGCCACTTCTTAGGGATACGAGCAGGAGCTGGAGGTTGAAGAGCAGGTTTGCTGTGGAGGAACGGCCTGACAGCTCGTCATGCACCAGATGGGACCGCAGGGCTTGCAGCTGGACGAGGGTGGCTGTCCCAGGAGCGGCATTTTCCCTGTTTTCCAACAAAAACAGGGTTTGGAGGGTCTTCAGCTCTCAAATGTGTCACCCAGGTGGCACAAGGCACTCCATGGTGGGTGGCTGAGCAGGGACACGGGGGATAACTGGGACCTGACCCCAGCCAGATCCTGATTTCTCACAGCTGGAAAAACTGCAAAGCTGCTGTCCTCGGAGGAGAAGGACATGGAGTCTTCTTGCCATGGAGTCTCTGTGTGGTCCTGCTGGGCAGCAGAGCTCCTGGTCCTGAAGCTGTGCAGGGCTGAGGCACAGGGAAAGCAGGACTAGAGCCTGGCTTCTCCCTGTTTTCAGTTTGCCTGCGGTGGTGCCAATGTAAAAAAGTTCATGAAAGCCAGGTCTGGACCTCCCTAAGGGCTCGGTGATGCTTTGTCCCATCCGAGAACGCCGTGTCCCCAGGCAGTGCTCCACATTTGGCTCCAGACCACACACCCGGTGCCCTCTCCAGGGGTTGCACCAACTCTTTGGCTCAAAATAAAACTCATTCTCAAAATATTTCTTCTCTTTTCCCTTCTGTGCAAGAGGTCCCAGTGCTTGGGTTACCTCAAAGTGACACGAAGGATGTGGTTGGTACCCAGAAGTTCATTTGATTTCTCCAACTCTCTAGAAATGAGAGCACCCCAGGATAGTGGAAGGTGTCCCTGGCCAAGAGACGGGATTGGAATGAGATGAGTTTTAAGGTCCCTTCCAACCCAAACTATTCCATGACCCCATTATTCCATGAATGAACATCTCATTGCAAGGTGCATCCCAAAAATCCATGCACTATAATGGAACTACTATATGATTATAACTAAATATAGTATTTTGTTATTAATTTCAAACCATTATGTCACCTGTTAAAAAAAAGGAAAGACCTTTCCAGGGAAGATTCCACAAATGTTCTAAATATCCTGATTCTTTTTCACAACTTTTAATTCAAGACAATCCATTTCAAGTTGACAATAGCACTGAGTGAACCAGGTAATTTTGTCCCAGCAAAGATGAGAGGATTTCTCAGGGCAAGCTCTGCAATCCACTGTGTTTGTGATCAGACCCCTTTGTTAAGGCAAAAAAAGGAAATTTGTTTGTTTTCCAAGCAAATTTAGAAAATCTTTTTAAGAATTTTAATTAAGATGGGACGGTGCCTTCTCATTACCAGATATTACTGGAGGGATTTAACGATTTATTGTCAAAAAAGGTGTGTCACGGGAAGATCAGGCAAAACCTCCACTCCAGCTGACATTTCTCAACCTGTTTGTAACACTTCACTTCCCTCCTTTGTTTCTTCTCCCGTTCGCGTGAATCCGCTGCGTGCCCCGGTCCCATCACACCCTAATTCAAAATTTAGAGCCTTCCCTGGGCACATAACTCAGCAATAAATCACTGTAATTTCCCAGAAATTATCTTATCTTCCATTCTATGTATTCCAAGGGGTGGTGGAAGCCACGCTGGACCCTGGCACAGGTTTTCAGAGCAGCTGTGGCTGTCCCTTCCCTGGAAGTGTCCAAAGCAGGGTTGGACAGGGCTCGGATCAGCCTGGGACAGTGGAAGGAGTCCCTGCTGTCCCTTCCAACCCAAACCATTCCACGGTTCTGTCAACCCCCAATTTCCCAGAGCATCCTCCCCACGACCAGACTCATCCTCGGCACCACCATCAACAGGGAAACCACCAAACCCCAATCCTGCAGGTCAGCACCCGAGTTCCCTCCGAGAGCCACAGCCATCCCCGCAAGAGGAAGGAATAAATGCTTACGAGAACGCTCCCGACAACGTCAGTGCTGAGCTGGGATGGATCCGCCTTCCCTCTCCCTGTCACCAGCGGTCATTGCTCAAGAGCCCGCCCGGAGCTGGCCACCGACCCTGGAAGGGGCGGCATCGCCACATTTTGCAGGAGGTCCTGAAATGTAATTAAATGCTGTGGTGAAACCAAACCGTAAACAAGCCATGAATAAAAACCCCTTGAATTATTTTGCTAAACTATAATTACACAATAAGGAAGCAGATTAATTAAGTAAAATATAAGTCCTGAAACTGAAGCTTGCAAGCAAAGCAGTTTATTTTAATTTCCACATTATTTCGTATGAGATACAAGTGTTTGCTGTGGGTTTAAAATGTTGGAAGCCATTCCTTGCTGCCAGGCAGACCAAACCCAGTGGATAAATTAAAATTTTGCATCTCAGGCACCTCCTGAAATGTATATAAGGGGAAGGGCTGCACCTCAGAGGCTCTAAAGGAGATCTCCTTCTTCCAGTCCCCGTTCCTCTCTTGTTCCTCCACTTCGCCGCCACTGCCCACCCCAGCCGGGCCACCATGAGCCGACAGTGCTACACCTCCGGCTCCATCCTGGGGAGACGAGGATTTTCCTCCGCGTCCGCCGTCTGCGGCCTGGGCAGACCCAACAGCAGCGCGGCCTCCGTGTGCCAGCCCGTGGGACGGAGGTGTGGGATCGGTGGCTTCAGCAGCCGCAGCGTCTGCGACCTGGGCAGAGGGCAAAGGATTTCCTTCGGTGGCAGCTGCCGCGGCAGCGTCTACGGCGGGGCTGGCGTGGGGCGTTGCGGCGTGGCGTTCGGCGGGGGCCGTTTTGGCACCGTCGTGGGTTTTGGCAACTGCGCCAGCTTCGGGGGCCTGGGCAGCTACAGAGGTCTGGGTGACGGAGTGGCCGTGGGCGGCTTCGGCAGCAGCGTGGGCATGGGCATCAACGGAGGGAGATCCGAGGGCATCCGCGCCGTCAGCATCCACCCCGAGCTCCTCAAGCCCCTGTGCGTGGGCGTGGACCCCGAGGAGTGCCAGGTGCGGACCCACGAGAAGGAGCAGATCAAGAACCTCAACAACCAGTTCGCCTGTTTCATCGACAAGGTGAGAGCCCGCTCCCCCTGCCCCGCGCCCCTCGGATCCCCAGGGGCAGCGCTGGGAGATGTTTGTCTTGGTTCCCGGGTATTTAAACATTCCTGATGGAATCCTCCATCTCCTGGCCTGGAGACCTTCTGGATTTAAGTTTGTGCCGAGGCAACACCAGCGCTGTTGTGGCTCTGGATGGTCACCAAACTGCTGCAGAGCTCAGTCAGGAGCAGCTCCAGGGATCAGTAAATTCAAACCTGTGAGTGGAGAGATGGAGACACGGAAGGATAGGAAGTTTTATTCCAAGTATATTATCTGATGTTGCTCTCAAAAATCTATAAAATCCAAAGGACTTCTGCATTCTTAAAGTAGTTAGTGTTCCATGAAAGTGATGTGGAAGGATGAATTTAACTGAAATGGGAGGAATTATTTTAATTTCTCTGTTCTTCTTTCTCTGTGAATGAAATGATTTAGTGATTTCCTAAAGAGAGGTAATTAACTGTTGTTTTCTTGACTACTTTTGATGGTTTTCATGACTGTTATGGGAAAGAATTTTGCAAACAGCAAAGAAAATTTGCTCTGTCTGATCTGATCTCGATTTTCCTGGAGAGTTATTCCGCAACTGGAAAAACTAAATCTACCCAGGAGCAACAACTCCCGCTTCCTCCCATTTGTGAAATCACTTAGTCATGACCCATCAAGGTTCTAGAGAACCCTTTAATCTAGAAGTGAAAGGCATGATAAGTATCCACGGTTGAAGTTTAAATCAGATACACCCAAATGAGGTCCTGGATGGAGCTTTTAGTGCTGAGAAAGACTCGAGACTGCCCTGGGCCCGTCGGGAGGCTGAGGATCCGGTTCTGGGGGAGGAGGGAGGTGTCTGGCTGAGCCAGGCTCTGTGGGGAAGGGGAGGTGTCTGAGCCAGATTTTGGGGGAGAGAATGGGAGGTGTCTGACTGAACCAGCATTGGCTGAGCCCAGGATTGGCCTCAGCATGGAGCGAAGGTGCTGATGTTGCTCAGCCTGAGATTCGAGTCCTGGGTGGGACCAGCTGAGCTCAGAGAAGATGCTGGTCCCACTCAACCCCCTGAGAGAGCAGCACCTGACCATTTGCAATTCTGATTTGATTTTCACTTTTCCCTTTGGGAAACGGCGAATCCCTGGGACAGGAGGGGTTTTTCTGACTCTTCCACCTCTTCCCCGGCCAGGTGCGGCTGCTGGAGCAGCAGAACAAGGTGCTGACCACCAAGTGGGAGCTGCTGCAGCAATATGTGGTCCCAGCCACCCGCAGGAGCCTGGAGCCCGTGTTTGAGAATTTCATCTGCAACCTGAGGAAGCAGCTGGAGTGCGTGATGGGGGAGCGCGAGCGGCTGGAGAACGAGGAGCGCTGCCTGCGCGACCTGGTGCAGGAGTTCAAGTGCAAGTAAGTCACAGCCAGGGAAGCTGCAGGCCTGGGCATTGCCTGAGTGGCATTCCTGAGTGTGAATCCAGGAAAGGGCTCTTGGATGGACCCAAAAACCGGAGCACGGGTCAAGGCACCGCAGTACTGGGCGAGTTCCCGGCGCTGGGCTCCCACTGGAGATGCCAGTGATGGACTGGGAGAGGCTTTCAACCCCAGCTGGGCTCCCAGTGCTGCACTGGAGATGCTGGTGACCAACTGGGAGAGGTTTTTAACCCCAGCTGGGCTCCCAGTACTGCACTGGAGATGCTGGTGACCAACTGGGAGAGTTTTTTAACCCCAGCTGGGCTCTCAATGCTGCACTGGAGATGCTGGTGATAGACTGGGAGAGATTTTTAACCCCAGCTGGGCTCCCAGTACTGCACTGGAGATTCCAGTGATGGACTGGGAGAGGTTTTCAACCCCAGCTTCCTCAGGGAGCAGGACAGGAAACCACTTTGCCTCCTGCATACCCCCATGGTTTGCCGTATCAAACCTCCCCCATCACCAGTGCCTGTGACTTCCCCAGCGCCATCCATCCTCACAAAACCCTCAGCCAGTTTCCTCCACCCACATTGTGTTGGGATTTATTTTCTCTTCCCAGAGGGAATGTGGGAATTGTTTTTTTTTTTAAATCTGAGCTGCAGATGCTCATTAATATCTCCCCGTGTGCTCTGCTAAGCCCCAAACCAGGTCACTGGATCAACCTTTCCCCAGAGTTCATCATCTCGGCTGTTTTTTCTTGCTGAGGCAACGCTGAGCAGGTCCAACTCACAGAACCAGCATCTTGTGAAAGTTCTTCCAGGTCTCAATTACTGAGTCATTATGCCCTGACTGCTCTCCCCACTGCACCCGGGAGTTTCACAGGTTGTCCAAGCACCTGACCTTCCCCTGGGGCATTTTGGCCACAGTCTCCCCAAAAACACCCTGAGCAGAGTCCTGGGTGCTCCAGAAAAACATCTCACAAAGCAGCAGGGCTGGAAGCAGCAATCCAAGCCTCCAGCTTTGCATTTCAGGTGGTTTGGGCAGATTTTCTGTGCTCTGACTGCAGCCACCCAAACTGCCGGCTGGCTGAAACTGTTGAGCAAAGCCCAGCAAAAGGGGGGAAGAAACAGCAACATAGCAAAAACAATGATAAAAAAATGAGGAGAAAAGTGAAATCTCGTTCCCCATGGTCTGCCCTGTGCAGTTGGGTGACGGACACAGGACCCTCAGGGCTCAATGTCCCCCATTCCCCTTTCCTGCAGGTACGAAGATGAGATCAACAAGCGCACCGCAGCGGAGAATGAGTTTGTGGTGCTCAAAAAGGTGAGCCTGGACCAGCTGAAGGGTGGGCAAACCACGGGTGGGGAGCCTGAGGGAGAAATTGGGGGTCCTAGCACCCTGATACCCCAAAAATGAGGCAGCCCAAGGAACGTCAAAGGCCTCTCTGAGGTTTTCAGCACAAACCCAGATAGTGCTAAGGGCTGGAAATGGGGTGGGGGTTTCCTCCAAATCTAAAGAAAACCTGGGGTTTGGCACAGTCGTTCCTTCACCTCCTTTAATGGAATTTCTGGTGTCTCTCCAGGATGTGGATTGTCTCTACCTGACCAAGGAGGAGCTGGAGGTGAGGGTGGGTCTCCTGCGGCAGCAGCTGGAGTTCCTGAAGTGCATCTACGCCGAGGTAAGAGCTCCCAGCCCTGCTGCTCCCGGGGTGAGGCATCATCTCCTGCCCTCCCTGCCTGACTATTACACCAGCAGTGCAGGGAAAAGTGTCTTTTCTGAAAACCCTGGAATTGCAGCCCAGAACTCTGTGTCTTCCGAAGTATTTGATGACAGCACTGCTGCACTCGCTTTGGGAAGGCACAGGGGGTCTTGGCTGTCTCCTACATTGCTGCCCACAAAGGGAGGCATCTTTTGCCTGAAAACCTCTCAAATTCTAATCCAAACCATCCCTGGGTTGGCCAAATATTTTTAGCACTTGTTTTTTTTTTTTCTTACATTAGTCAAAATATTTTTGTGATAATAACACTTCTGTCTAAAATTCCTCAAGCTTTTAACAAAACACACTGGGTACACTTTTCATTGACACTTTTCTGAGCTAAAACCCCTCAGTGGGGATCAGCGAGGCCCAAAGAACCATTCCTGAGAGATTCCCAGTCCAGGAAAGCACTGGCACAGCCAGGAATGCGCGAGTGGGTTGCTCCACCAGGATTCCCCACCCTCCCTCAGGGAGATGCACGCAGCCATCCCATGTTGTGCCACCAAAACACGTCCCAGCTCCAGGGTTTGCTGGACACGAGGAACCTCAGTTCATGAGAGAACCTCATCCAGCCAGACCTTCCTTGCTGGGGCTGATCGAGGGAATGGGACTGATGCTCTGGTCCTGCAGGAAAGGGCTCAGATGGACTGTCAGCTGTGTGACACCTCGGTCATCGTGCAAATGGACAACAGCCGGGACCTGGACATGGAGGGCATCATCAAGAGCGTGGAGTGCTGCTACGAGGAGATTGCCCAGAAGAGCAAGGCCGAGGTGGAGGCTTTCTACCAAACCAGGGTGAGTATTCCATGAATTTCCATGAAAGACCATTTCTGAGACCATTTCCGAGACCATTTCTGAGACCATTTGCGAGACCATTTCCAAGACCATTTCTGAGACCATTTCTGAGACCATTTCCGAGACCATTTCTGAGACATTTCTGAGACCATTTCTGAGACATTTCTGAGACCATTTCCCAGACCATTTCCAAGACCATTTCCAAGACCATTTCTGAGACCACTCCTGAGACCATTTCTGAGATCATTCTGAGATCATTCCTGAGACTATTCCCATTCTCCACAATGCAACTTCAACCCACCCCACCTTGTGTATGAACTGCGGTTTGCTAAAGAAAGTTGTGCCAAAAAAACCCCAAACCCTTAAAAGAGTGGTTGGAGACATTTGGGTGCAAGCAGAGCAGATCAGAGTGTTCAGAGATGTCCCCTCTGTGCAGCTTGAGGAGCTTCAACACTTCCTAAAGGGCAAATCAGAGAATCTGAAGGCTGGAAAGACCTCCAAGGTCTGGGGCTGTCACCTTGTCCAGGCTGAAGCCACTCCTGGGTGTGGCCCTGGGGACATCAACTTTAGTGCAGCTCCAGAAATCCCCATCATCCCAGAAAGAGAGGGGGGCCAGGGAAGGGGCGATTTGGGGGTGTTGACATCATCCTCTTCCCGTGCAACAGCTGGAGGAGCTCCACAGCAGCCGGGGCAAGTTCTGCGACGACCTGAGGAACAACCAGAGCGAGATCGCGGAGCTCAACAGGATGATCCAGAAGCTGCAGTGTGAGTCGGACAACGTGAAGAAACAGGTAGGACCACGGGATGGATCCACCCAATTCCAAAGGGAATTGTCCTGCAGCTCCCACCCTGAGGAGTGGCAAGGAACCCTCTGCCCATGCTTAGATTGATTTTAACTTCTCATCTGCTGTTCATGCACACAAAAAGCAGATTTATTTCTCATTTGGCAAATAAGACATACGTTGCTGTGGCTGTATCACAATCAGTGTTTGCTGGGGGCTCCCACCAAGTTGCAGCCAGCAGATTCCACTCCTTTGACCCCGAATAGCTTGGCCACCACAAATCCAGCCTAAATCTCGGCTCTCTGGAACCTCCTGGCTGAGAAACAAGGGGTCGCATGAGCAGCCCTGTGGAGACAGCATTTATTATCACTCCTGGCTTCCCTCTTGTCCCGAGAAATTGTGTCTGGAAGTGTCCAAGGCTGGGTTGGATGTGGTTTGGAGCAGCCTGGGCTGGTGGAGGGAGTGGGGACTGGGCAGAGGATGGGACTGGATTGGCTTTACTTTACTTTACTGAAGCTTTGTGGGGATATCCCCCAGATTTCAGCCCTGCAGACGGCCATCTGTGACGCCGAGCAACGCGGAGACTGCGCCCTCAAGGACGCCCGGCAGAAGCTGATTGACCTGCAGACAGCTCTGCAGCAGGCCAAGGACAAGATGGCCTGTCTGCTCAAAGACTACCAGGAGCTGCTCAACGTCAAGCTGGCCCTGGACATCGAGATTGCCACTTACAGGACGCTGCTGGAGGGCGAAGAGAGCAGGTAGGAGCAGCCCGGGATGTACCTTGTAAGGATGGTCAGCAAAAGACAACAGGAGGAGAAAGAAATGCTGCACCCAGGTGCAGAGAGGAGCAGGGTCCCTTTTTTTCACACTATAGGGCAGCAGGGTCCCTTTTCTCACACCATGGGGGAGCAGGGTCCCTTTTCCCTCCCCATGGATGCAGAGAGGATCATCCTCTCATCATCCAAAAAGAGGATGGGATATCAGGATGACCATGGAATTAGAGATCCAACCCTGCAGTGCTTTGGTGGGCAATTGGAACCAGCACCTGGCACCCCTGTGCACCCAAAAAGCCAAAGGACGTGTCAGGTTTCTAACGAGGCAGAGGCTGGCCTCTATTTCCCTGTGTATTTGAGGAATGTGACCCTGAATGCATCCCTGAGACTTTTCTTTCCTTGACAGGATATGCACCGGCAACCCTGTGAGCGTAGGTNCCCAGATTTCAGCCCTGCAGACGGCCATCTGTGACGCCGAGCAACGCGGAGACTGCGCCCTCAAGGACGCCCGGCAGAAGCTGATTGACCTGCAGACAGCTCTGCAGCAGGCCAAGGACAAGATGGCCTGTCTGCTCAAAGACTACCAGGAGCTGCTCAACGTCAAGCTGGCCCTGGACATCGAGATTGCCACTTACAGGACGCTGCTGGAGGGCGAAGAGAGCAGGTAGGAGCAGCCCGGGATGTACCTTGTAAGGATGGTCAGCAAAAGACAACAGGAGGAGAAAGAAATGCTGCACCCAGGTGCAGAGAGGAGCAGGGTCCCTTTTTTTCACACTATAGGGCAGCAGGGTCCCTTTTCTCACACCATGGGGGAGCAGGGTCCCTTTTCCCTCCCCATGGATGCAGAGAGGATCATCCTCTCATCATCCAAAAAGAGGATGGGATATCAGGATGACCATGGAATTAGAGATCCAACCCTGCAGTGCTTTGGTGGGCAATTGGAACCAGCACCTGGCACCCCTGTGCACCCAAAAAGCCAAAGGACGTGTCAGGTTTCTAACGAGGCAGAGGCTGGCCTCTATTTCCCTGTGTATTTGAGGAATGTGACCCTGAATGCATCCCTGAGACTTTTCTTTCCTTGACAGGATATGCACCGGCAACCCTGTGAGCGTAGGTAAGTTAACGAACCCCCTTTAATTTCCTCACAAGCCCTTTTAAGCTCCTTTCAAGCCGGGTTTTGGCCACTCTGGGCGTGACCGAGCGTATTTTCCTCCCGCAGCCGTGGTCAGCGGCGGGGGCACGGTCGGGGAGTGCCGGTCCCTGTCTGGAATCGGAGGAAAATGCTCCGTCAAGACCGGAGCGGCCGGCGCTGGGCTGGGCATGGTTTCATCCTTCGGCAACGCCGGTTTCAGCACCCGCAGCGTGGATTGCGTGCCCAAAGTCGGGGCAGGGTTCGGGGCCAGGAGCGTGGTCAGCTGCGTGGGCAGGGAAGTGCTGACCGGGGTGGACGGGGTCCAGTGCGCCCCCGCCATGGGTAACCTGGGCAATTTGGGCAACTTGGGCAACCTGGGCAACCTGGGCAACCTGGGCAACGTGGTGTGCGCGGGGGTGGAGCAGTGCGGCGCCGGACCCGTTCTCATCCCCGGGGCGCCGGGGGTCTGCGGGAACAGGTTCAACACAGCCGTGCGTGTGGTCAGGACGAGCCGGTAGAGACCCCTGCACGGCGGATTTTATAAAAAAATCATCATTTCTGCAATAAAAACAGTATTCCCCCCTCCCTCCGACAGCCACAGGGATCACACAACCATGCGCTAGGACATCGCTCTGCCTAAGCCCTTTGCTTGACAAAACCCGCCCTCTGTCTCATGTCTTTCTTGGGGGAGATCCTCCCCTGCCCTCCTCAGCCGGGTGAGATTTTCATTTCAGAGACCGTTCCTGCCTCCACACATCATCTTGGCTTTTCAATTGCCCTTCCCTGCCTGACCCCTTTCCAGCAGAGGCTTTCTTTGCCTAATGCAGCTATTGCAAAAGGATGAAAAATTTGGTCATCCCAACTTCAGAGAGAGAAGCCACAATTTAATTGTACGAGATGAAGCTGCAGCTGTAATTTAACTTCTTTAATGACAGCAGAACATCCAATTTTTCCTGTTTACGAGAGGGTTGGGAATGCTTATGCAAATTGGTCCAGGTTGCTACACCAGGTTTGGTAGAGCAGATTTTAATTACGCCCAGACGAGCACCTTATGTTTCTGTAGTTAAATGCATGTGTTGTTTTTCCTGTGTGTAATAGACGGAGTTAAAGCTTTTAATGTGTAAGTGAACAGAGTTATTACCCTTCGCTTACTCCAGACTTTCAGCAGTACCTTCAATAAACTCCATGCATAATTCATACTGTGCTGCCTGGGCTTTATTTCCCTCCCTGATATTGCAATTCATAGAAATTTCCTCAAACCTGACTCTCCAAATGGGTGGAGTTGGGAGCTTTCAGAAGTTTTTGTCTGCTCTCCTTTCTGAAGCACCTTTGCATACCTTTATTCCATCTGATGATTAGTGTGGCCACAAGGAAGTCTGGAAAGGAGGCTCTTTACCATCTGAGGGATTTGCAGTTTTTTTGGGACCTCTCACAGTGTCTGGGAACTCTGGAGACTGAACAAAAAGGCAGCCAGGCCCTTGTTTAAAGAAATCAGCTCAGGGAATAACAGGCAAATAATCCCACAGCCCACCCATGGAACCCTTTCACGAGAGTGAGTTGATTTTAGAAGGAAGTTAAGAGGGAAGTTAAGCTAGAAGTTAACAGCAAGAAGTTGACTAAAAGTTCCCCAAAGTGCAGCACCAGGGGCTCCTTCCTCAGCCCCCATCTTCCTCAGAATTTGTGAACTCACACAAAGAGCAGGGGCTGGAGATGTGGCTGGACATGCCCCTCCATCACCTCTTCCAGGGAGGGGAAATCCCTCTCCCACAATTTTAGGAAACTGGGATTTAGGAGCAATCACATCGCCCTCTCCCTTTTCTCTGTGAGGGTCATGGAATCATGGAATATCCTGGGTGGGAAGGGACACACAAGGACCATGGGATCCAAGTCCTGGCCCTGTACAGGACACCCCAAAAATCCCGCTCAATGCTTGAGCATTGTCCCACCCAAAAACCCCACCCGATGCTTGAGCATTGTCCCAATGCTCTCTGAGTTCTGCAGGTTCCCCAATTTCCCAGGACAGTGACCCACTGGGGGTCTGAATAATGTGTCTGGGAGGGTCTTGCCGTGGTGACAACCCAACACAGGCGTTGGCACTGCTGGAATTGCAGAAACCCAATGGGCCTTGCAGATCCTCCATCCCCGCAGCTCCCCTGGGCACAGCCAGCACCCCCTGACCCAGCTCTGCTCTGCACCACCCGTGCAGAAATCCCTGTGTCCTCACCAGCCTGGAGCAGCACAGGGCGTGGGCACCTTCATCTGCCCACAAAAGGCTCACCACGAACCAGGGGCTGTAATTCATTCCCCCATGTCCCACTCCGCTTCCGACACTGCCCTGCTGACACACGGCTGCTTTCCCTCGGCCTCTCCAGGGCTGGAGGATGAGCTCAGCCCCCATCATGGTCTGTCCTCGTTAGTGGGGTGGGATGAACCCACCACAGGATGAGCTCCAGCCTCTGCTGCTCTCCCACCGTGGGGCATTCCATCTCCCCTCGTGGTTTTTTGGATGTGATCAACAGCGACCACAGCACCAATTATATTTTAATAAACACCACAGTGGATGGGGGGTGGTGAAAGCCAAGTGGGTCAGTCCTCGGTGAGAAAGCAAAACTCACCCCCCTAAAGATGTTTTTGGAAATGTTGTCTTCACCTTTTCTGCTCCGTGAGCACGATTTGGGCTCCATCTCATTTCTATGTAAATACCAAGCAGAAACACCCAAACAAGAAGCTTCCACTGCCCCAACAGCTCATGATTTATGTTGATCATCTCCCTGCAAAGCAATACTTGCACACCAAACACCAGCCATCTCCCCGGGGGACAAAAGCAGCCTGGCAGCTCTTGCATTTCTGGGAGAAAACCTTTAATCATCCCTGTCCTCAACTCCCAGCTATTGCAAAACCCACGTTTGCTGTTGCCTGTTTGAAGATGTTCACGTAGATCAGGGTATTTTGGACACAAAAAAAGCCAGGAATGTAGGTTTGGGGCAGATAAATGTCAAATCCTGCACAGTAGCACTCGGGACAGACCCTTTTGTAAATTGGTAGAGTCGAAAATCAGGGATTCATGGAATGGTTGGGTTAGAAAGGATCTTAAAGCCCATCTTGTTCCACTCGTTGCCATTGACAGGGACACCTTCCACAGTCCCAGGGTGCTCCAAGTCCCATCCAGCCTGGCCTGGGACACTTCCAGGGATCCAGGGGCAGCCACAGTTTCTCTGGAAAACACATCCCAGGGCCTCCCCACCCTCACAGGGAGGAATTTCTTTCCTCCATATATTTCACTTCAATTTTCCTGCTTTCAGCTCGAACCCAGAGCCTGGCAGAGTTGATCCAAACAGATCAATGAAAATTCCACATCAGCCTCTGGGTTTGGAGCCCCAACCCTCAGCTCCTCCACACCACAAACCACCCCAGGAAGGAAAGGCAGAGTTTTTGGGGCAGCCTTTGCATCGCTCACATACCCCGTAGACAACAAGCCGAGGGGAGAAGAGTGTGGGAGCCTAAAGTGACAATTCCTTCTTTCTTGTTGGCAGCCCCACCTTTAATCCCATTACATTCATTCAGCTCTAACATCTGATCCGAACCCATTCTTCAGCTTCAGGACAAGCTGCCTTTACTGGGGTCAAAGAACCATGAAGACAAAATCTCATTTTCCCATCGCACCCTGGCTTTGAATTTTATGCAAATCATCAATGGATGCTCATGAATTTCAAGTGACATTCCAGATTCAGACCCACATTTTCCAGAAAGAAGCAGGCCGACCTGCACTAAATGGGAATAATTTCTCACTGCAAAGGGAAATTCTCTTTCAGTGCCCCAACTCTCCCACTGGAGCCTGCACGGCAGCATTTCTGCAAGGATAATCAGATATTTGGCCTTCTGTATTCAGCAGCACCTGTTTAATTGTTCTTCCAATGATGCCAGTGGGATTTTAGCTCCTCCTTAATGGTTTTGTAGCACTGGGGCACAAGGATGTGTTTTGAAGGGCAAGTAGAGTCCTGTCCTGTAAATATATTTAAGCTCCAGCTGTGCAGAGCTCAGGCAAAGCCACCAGGGCAGCCCCATGCTGAAAACCAGCTGAACTCTGGGGAATAAAATGCTCTCAACACTGCAGTTCCACCAAGTCTGAAATGCCAGAAAATGTCACCACACCCTGTTGAACTTGGTCTTTTTTTCCCCAAGGATTCCAGGAAGTAAAATTAGGAGAATTTGTGGGAGTATTTTTCATGCTGGTTAAATCTGCTTTTGGCAGCATTTTGGAAGGTTCAAAGATCTTTAAAAGAAATCAGAACTGGAGAGAGCAAGAAACTCAGGACTGACCACATTCTAAAGCAGGCAGACGACATCATTCCACAAAGCTGGGCAGAGAGTTTTTCAGAGAATCTGCCTCTTTTTTTTTTAAATAGTTTTTAGGTCAAGATGAAAATTCATTGATCACATCATCAGCTATCTGAAGAAATCCCAACACAGCCTCTGGGTGGGATGGATATGCCCTCTGGAAAGGCAAATATCCAAAGGAGAAGCCTAGAAAACCCACCACAGGCTAAATAACAAATATAAATGGGCAAAATTTGAGGTGATATTTAAATTGGGAAAGGGGAAAGAGGAAAACTTGATCGGGACCTCTTTGAGCAAATCATCCCAAAGAGATGGTCCCTGCCCAGGAGTGGGAACAGCAGACGGGATAAATTAGAGCCCCAAAAGGGATGTCAGGTTTCATGAACATCAAGCTGCCCTCTGCCTTCAGGTGAAGAAACCCCATGAAATATTTTTGTTCAGATTTAACCATTTTGTTCTCACTGTCTTTCACTCAAGTTAGTCCAGAGGACTCTCCACTGATCTCTATGTTGATCTGCTGCATCTTTTAAATAGAATTGGGGGATCCAAGATGTTATTTCCGGTTTTATAACATTTTAAATTTATTTTCTTTCACTTCACAGTGAGGGAATTTTAGAATCATGGAATCTCAGAATGGTTTGGGTTGGAAGGGATCTCAATGACCATCTCATTCCCCCCTACCATGGGCAGGGACACCTTGCACTAGGCCAGGTTGCTCCAATCCCAGTCCAACCTGGCCTTGGATGCTTCCAGGGATAGAGAAAATAATACAGAATAAAATAAAATAAAATAAAATCCATCTCTGCAAGGATACAGAGGCTTTGCATCAGGCTGAGGTGTCCCTGCCAGAAATCTGGGCGTTAGATAACCCTTCCAGCTGAGCGGCCCCAGCCCCAGGAGGTGTGTTTGGGTGCGATCAGGGTTTAACGAGCCTCAGGGAGACAGCTGCCTCCTGGCACGTCAAAACCATGAAGGCACCAAATTGATCACTGGACTTCCATGCAACCAAGCCCAGATCCCTGGGGGATAAAAGGGGCACCCGCATTCCCTTCTCTCAGAGAGCTGCCGAGTCTCTCTGGCTGCGCAGGGCCCTTTTCTGGTGCCGTGATGAACCGGGCGCTCAGCATGAGGACGGGGGGTGGAGGCCGATCCTACAGCGCTGCCTCGGCCATAATTCCGAGCGGCAACAGGGCTGGCTTTAGCTCCATGTCCGTGGCGCGAGCGGGAGGAGGCGGAGGTGGCTTTGGGAGGCTCATCGGAGGAGGTGGCGGCGGCGGTGCCGGTATTGGTGGAGGTTTTGGCAGCAGGAGCCTCTACAACCTTGGTGGTAGCAAGAGGATTTCCATCGGGGTTGGAAGCAGCTACCGAGCGGCTTTTGGGAGCGGAGCTGCTGGTGGCTCTGGCCTGGGAGGTGGCGGCAGTGGTGGAGGAGGCGGATTTGGTGGTGGCGGAGCTGGTGGTGGCCTTGGGCTGGGGCTCGGTGGTGGAGGAGGTGGATTTGGTGGTGGCGGAGCTGGTGGTGGCCTTGGGCTGGGGCTTGGTGGTGGCGGTGGCGGATTTGGCTTTGGTGGAAGCCCTGGTGGGCTTGGCTTTGGCGGTGGGCATGGAGGTGGCGGAGGGTTTGGCTTTGGTGGGATGGGCGGGCTGGGAGGAGTCCCCGGGGGGCGGGGGGGT
>VZRP01019258.1:0-22535 GCA_013397995.1 Malurus elegans
TCTTTCCCACGGGGTGCGGCGGGACCAGGGCCCACACTTCCCGGAGCGCACACACTCCCATTTTTGCAGTTGCTGTGAAACATGCATTTTAGAATGGAGACATATGGAGACCCAATCTCCTAGTATCTTGTAATAATACTAACTGCCTCTCTCCTAGTATCTTATTTGCTGAAGTACTGTGGGTATTTATGCGACTGCTGCATTTTCATAGGCATTAGCCCCAGGGAAATTTTCTCAAAATTAGTGTTCTTTTCCCAGAAAAGTTATATAAATGATCAAAGCAGTACATGGAGCTATATGTAAGGATAGAAATTATTAGGTAAACTTGAAAGCTATTGAAAGAGTTAATTAATATATTTATTTAGCTTGAAGCAGTAAAAATAACACAAGTAACAAAATAATAACAAAAAGTGCAAAATAGCGCAAAATTTTCATTAGCCAAGAGAGTTTAAGGCTTCGATTTCAATCTCTTCACTATTTCATTCACTATATCGTGTTATAATTGTGTTTTCATAAGAACAGGGATTTGATTGAAGTCTCCACTGTGATGAGTCCACACACCATGTCCAGTGCTTGTTAGAATAAAGACAAAAGAAAGGAAACAGCAGATTTCTCTCCCTGAAGAGAAGGTAAGGCAGAAAGGTACAAGAGCAACATAATGAAAGAAAGCCATTTAATTTAATACAAAATTACAATTGCTGATTAACAGGTACTTCTCTTGAGGCCTAACTTAAGAACTACTTTGGCTTTTAAAATTTGCCTAAGATTTCTATTATTAGTGGTAAAGAGCTGAATTGTATGACTTTTTTTTTGTTATTAACAAACAAAAAGAACTATTTTCAGCATTTGTATTTCTTATAACTTTGAAGAAAATCTTGGAAAATGGAGCCTGAAGGTGACAGCTAACTAAAAATGTACAGGTCTAGTGATTATACCTTATCTTGGAGGCCTGAATAGTTTTGGTTTGCTTTATATTTACTGTTTGAGATCTTCTTTCTGTCTTGCCTGGGAAATCACCTTGTACTTGAGGAATTTTCAGCATTTCCATTTATGTTAAACCTCAAAGATGTGTCAACTTTTTTCAGCTGCAGCACCTAAAAAAATGGACCACAGCAACACAAACAGCCTATAGACTTGAAATGAGTTGTATGAGTTACAGGATTTGAAAATTCCGTGTTTTAAAAAGCTGAGCCATTTGCATTCTGAAGTAATGGAGCATCACAACGAATCGTTTGCCTTTACCATTGTAGTTTTCTTCCAATTAGAAAAATAAGATGGGTCATAATATATACTGGACCTGGCAGTTCAAGGACTTGTTCTCCATTATGTCACCTAGCACCTAGCTTTCAAATAAACAGCCTTATAAGTTTTATAATAGCCCAAACTTACAAGTCCTCTCTTTCTTTAGTTTTCCCAAAGTTTTGCTTTTCATAGACTTTACTTTTTCTTGGCAACTATTGTGCCATTTGGCTGAAATAATAATTAGAAGTTAGAACATTAAAATCTTTCCACAGATCAACTGGGCAGGATGAAGGGCCAAAACTCTTGCCAAGTCTGAGTTTGTGTCATCATCCAAATCCTGAAAACATTAGTGCCAAATATGTATCTTCTGCATGACCAGAAACACTTCTTAAATGACCAGAACTGAAAGTCTGAAACATGGCCTAAATTTAGGTACACTATCTATTGAGTTTGTTAAATGACCACTGCCAGAAACACTACAACCTTTATAGTAAAAGTTGTGGTAATTTAGAAAACTAGGTTTCTACATTTGAACGGAATGTGAAAAAGTTGAGGCAATATTTTTTGGTATTTCAAGTATCATCCCAAAGCCCTATAACCCTTGTTTTCTGCTGCTTTGTGTTCAGCATTAAAATGCTTAATGCTGTCATGTAGACAAAACTGCCTTGTTCAGCTTTTCATAGTCCAGCCCTGTGAGAAGGGAAGAGATGTTTTCCTCTTTTAGGCTACTGTTACCATCTCCTTCTTTGGAAACAGGGCTACATCTTCACGTATGTCAGAAAAACATTTGGAAAGTACCTTGAATGTCACTGTTCTGGCATTCTTACCCAACATACTTATGTGTGCCCTGAAAATGTGGGTCTTGATAGACTCAGTCAAACTAGAAAATCTGAAAATATTCTCCTGAGGGCTTATGTATATGCATACATATATGTCTTTAATTTCTTGACTCTTTTAGAGTAAACAAAAATTCCATGAAGAAATTTAGACATTTTAAGGACTCTGACTACAACAGACAATAATTTTTTTTTCAAGCTGGGCTTTTAGTTTCTGGTTTGGGGGTGGGGGAGGGATTTTTTCTTCTAAATGGTAAACTGGATCCTTTGTTGCAAACTACAGTGTGAGAAGTGTTAACAGGAGACATAAATATAATTCTAATGCACTGGAAATTTTCTCAACGTCCTTCCCACATTTATCTTCACTATTATTATTTTTCTTATTGCTCCTTTATTATGAAATATTCCAAAGTCCATTGTTGATTTGTCTCTGACTAAGGAGACATATTAGTCTAGGTGACTATGGGTAGAAAAGTCTGTGGGATTTGGATTTTTTTGGTCTGAAAACTGGTGAGAAATTTGGATTCTTATGTTCAATTTTGCTTAATGAATATATTATAGTCATTGTATAACTAGTTTGTGTTTGCTCCTGTTAGAAGAGGATTAAAATTCCATCACCTTCAATAAAACATTATAAAATTCAACTATTGGACACTACTGATTTATGATAAATCTTAAATTGAAGCCATGGATTAAAAGTTTGTTTGGGCACTGTGTATGTTTAGAGGTATACCAAACAGCTCTTGCTAATTTTAGGATGCTGAAAAAGAGGAAAACAAATAAAAATATTGTGGGTAATACTAGCACAATAGTCAAAGGCTAGAATTTACCTATCAAACTTTTGTGCAAAGAGAATTTAAAGAAAGAGAATTATATAATATTACAGATCTTTGCAGAGAGCTCTTTTCGGGAAAGAAAACTAACACCATAAAAAGCAGGCAAAAGTATGTTTGAAAGTGTAAAATGAAGTTGATACTATTGATAGATAATAGACAGAAACTTGTCTGCAAGTTGGTCATGTATACAAGGACCTTAAAGACAAGCAGAATGATGTAGCAAGAACAGAGTTGCTGGAGGAGGTGCAGTTGCTGAGAGCATAACCAGAGTGATTACTGAAAGGATGATATTAAGCAACAGCACTGAGAGTCTCTGTATGAGAGTGGGGAGAGGGGAGGGTAGAGACGCTTTCATTCATTGAGGACAGATGTGAGGAAAACATTACAGTGTGATACAAAGTGATTACAGCCACTGAGTAAAATATTTTTTTTTGTTCAAAAGTAAATATAAAGCAAGTATAAAGGTCATGATCTCAGTTTCACAGTCATCATCAAGTGAAAATAGAGGGTATTATGCAGGGAGCTATAGTGAAGGAGTCTCTAGAATATAAGTGTAAAGGGAGATGCCAGACAGTAAAATTAAGGTTCATGGTTTAGGTAATGTAAAAATGGAAAGGAGAAAGTAAAATGGAGTATTTCTTTGGAGGCAAAGGGTAGCAAAGCTAGCAGGCCTCTTGAGGGCTTTTTGTTCAGCCTTTTTTTTTTGGATGTAAAAGATGGAAGTGTGGAGCTAGTGTGAGGGAAGTGAATAGACACAGAAGAGTGAGAAATTAAGAAAAATACAGAAGAATAGTTGATCTCATTAGAAGATGGATTCGGATGGGATGACCAGTACTTGAGTAGGTGAGTGGATGAGAAATGTTTGTACAGGATGATGAAGGGAGTTATACAAGAGAAGATGGCTGTCTGTAAGGAAGCAGAATTTTGCATCATAATCTAAGTAGCATAGCATACCTAAAACTGAGGGGTCTACTACCTAGGATCCCCAGTTTCAGGAAACTGCCATAATGAGCATTCTTAAGTACTCTCACAGGCTCACAAGTATTTCAGCTTGGAAGTAATAATATGCTCCAGCAAGGTATGCCAGACATTAGCATGTTTAGAGTTGGTACCTGTATTTTTTTTTTCGAGGAGAAAATTAAGCTGAGGAATAATTAAACAATGTGTCCAATTTTGCAGGCACAGCCTGCAGTGAAGCCAGAGAAAATGATTTCTTAAGTAGCAAGGCTCTAAATGTCTTAAAATATCAAGACCAACCTTCCCACTAAAGGTTTTCATATATTCCTGTATTGTTATAAACAGGACAACAATCGTTTTTCCCCATACAATTCTGTGAATTAAGAAACTAAGATGGACTCTCGAACTGTTTGAAATCAAATAGAATAGCCCTCATGTAAGCACATTGCAACAGTATTTCAAATCCTCTTTTTTTCTAGATATTTTCAGGAAATGAAAGGAAAAAATAGGATTAGTTTGGTTGTTTTGTTTTGGTTTTCTTTTTTAATGTCCAGTTTTAGTTTGAGATAAACCAACTACTGTTGCTTATTCAACTAGTATTTCAAATTCAACTGGTCTAGTGGAATATGTCCCTTCGCAGGGCAGCGAGGTTGGAACTAGATTATCTTTAGCCTCCCTTCCAACCCAACCACTCTATGATTCTAAGTCTCAAGTGCCAGATACATTTAAAGTTGCGGGACTTTGTCACATGATGATGTTGTGCATCTGCAGTTGAGCAAACTTATAAATGGGCAAGGGTTGGTATCCAGGGACTGCAGACATCAGTTACTTGCCAATGTGAAGAGGCAGACTTCCTGTCTGAGTCACTATATTAAAATACAAAATGTTCATTTACCCAGTGTTGATCTTCTGTCCCTAGCTTGGCCATGGATTGTCTATTTAGCTGTCATTTAGACTTCCCTAGAATCTTTCACTTATGAATCCCCAAGCATGTGATGACTACTGAGTTACAATTCTCATACATTTGGAATTAAATCCTCATCAAATTAAACCTTCATCTTGGACTCTAATATTACAAGCACAAATGACAATATGCATTTACCTGTTTTTCACATATAACTGAAGAGGAAATGTAAACCAGCTAAAGGTTAAAATAGAATTAATCCTCTTTCCTAAGTTAATAACTGTACTGCTCTTTATGTCCATTATTTATTTTCTGAACATAAGTCTTATTGTAAGCACTGTCAAGAATTTTAATCTTTCACAGATTGTTTATAGCCAAGATGGTGAGTTACAAATTCACATATTTAACTTCGTATATTGTGGATCCTTGTTTAGAAAGCAAGCTTTCTAAAGGTCTCGGTGGTAATTTGACAGACAAATATATACCAGCAGCAAATTTTTAGATTAAGTCATTATTAGTCTAACAGTATATATTTTACTGGAGAACTGTTGACAAAATCAGGAGCTATTCTTCTCAAGTTTGCATTATTCTGTGACCCATGGGAGAGTTCAGTGGTTTGTACACACTCCAGTCAGATTTTTCCAGAGGCAATAGACATGAAGTACTAGACATGATATTTGAAAACATAGGTCAATGTGTATATCAGACTGTCGGCATGAATAATGAGTTTCACGCAGTAAATAAATTAATTTATGAGATTTTTTTCAGAACATTTTCTTGCAAATGAGTAGCACATAGACACTTTTAAAACAACAGGTAAGATTATTTAGAGTTCCTGTCCTTGAAAAGGCTATGATTTTATGAACTAAGAAAAAAAAAACTGCTTTGTATTGTATAAATCTGGTAAGATATGTAAGGACCCCATTATATTTTCAGAGGTCAGGTCTAATCCACTGAAATGCATTAACAAGAAATGCCACTTGAAAAACTGAAGAAACAACCCCAAATATCTGTCTACTATCTACATTCAGGTAAATAATAATCCTTCTCACCAATGAACAGACATCCAAATATATGGAGTAGGACTGACCTTTCTTAAGTGGGATAATCCAAAAGCTTTCCTTGAGAGGAAACTGTTCTCCTGGGTGAGCCGCATGGCTAATTTAGCAATGAAATTGTAGTAATACAACATTTGCTTTTCAATGGAGCTTATATAATTTGCAGTTTCTATTGAATGGCTTATCAGAAAAGTCACGAAAGTAAAACATGCAGTTTGGTGGAAATCACAAGCTACAAAAGGATGAAATATCTTACCTTGGAAGGTGTTAGTGTTATTTTGGCTCATATTTAATAGTTTAAGAACAGATTTGTATTTAGCCCAGAAGAGAAGTTTCAGTACACTATTTTTTATCTGCTTTTATTATTAGTTATTGATTGTTTTGAATTCTTGTTTTACACTTTTGATATATTTGCATGACCTCATAGGGTTTGCCTAGGCCCCAGTGTATGGCAAAGCACCTCCAGAATTCTAATCACACATTGCTGAAGTGAACATGGTTTGGATGCAGGCCAAATGATGGCTGCAGAAGGAAAATGGGAAGAAAGATTGTATAACATCTCAGAAAACAGCTAGAATGTCTGATAAGCAGTTCTTTAGATTATGTATTGGAGTTTCAGAACAGGGCTGAGTAAAACTGAATCATACTGGATCAAAGGACCATAGAAATAATTGTTTTGCATGACAATTGTTAGTTAATTTGTACAGTTACTGAAATATTTTTCTTAGCATTTTAGTCTCCAGATGCCAAATGTGTATCATGATTTTCTTCTGCCGCACATAAAATTAATTTATGAATATTGGCTTGCAGGACTATTATCCTTCTAGCTAATTCCCAATCCAACTCAACTTGTCTTTTCCTGGGCTTCTTGTCACATTCCAGTTTTCCTTATGCTGTTGATGTTATCTAGGACTGAAATGTGGAATTATCTACAGTTCATAAAAGGATTAAGTACCTTAGGCTGTTGTGTTCATCTATTATTAATGGACAGTAAATGCAAATATGGACTAACAAAAGGCAAAGGATAAACACATTTAAGTCAGATCAGTTCCCAGAGAAATAATTTCAAAACTTGTCAAACAATTCTTGAAACATGGAAGAATAATGATTTCCCATAGATTCATTGTATATATTCTGGCACTGTAACTTTTCCTTTATATAGCATTTTTATAAAACTTGAATAGTAATTTCCACTGGAAGATCTCAAAGAGATTTACAGACATTAACACAATATGACTTGTACCACTAGTGTGAAGAAAAGAAGCTGGTTTAGCTATTTGTTGCAAAAAATATATCTTTGCCCCAGTTGTGCTCTTCTGCCAGCACTAAGTTTCACAATATACTTTATTCACCAATTTCTAATCATTCTCCTGCATTTGGATTCCTTTTAGACTCCCTAGTTTCTGAGGATGCTCATGGCTAACCTCTCAGATAAGTTAATTATCCTCAGAGGGCTTGATCCTATGTGGATGAAGCCACTCACTTTTGATCCTCCCTGCTGCTTCCAAACATTATTGCACTCCAGCAGTCCTGTACGTCTGGAATTACTTCAGAGGGCAACTATGTCTGTTTGTAGCATAGAGCAGTTTTAGACATGTCTAAGAGACGAGGAGGAAGTTTCTTTATTCAGTTTTTTTCAAGTGAGCCAGGCATCAATGCCAGTCTTTTGTTAGTAATCTCTTAGTTGTGATTCAGTGTTCAACACTCCCCACACAACCCAATCTCTTCCTGCAGGTTCACAAGCCCTTCCATACCTTCCAGCCCTCAATTTTTTTTTCAATTTATTTAAGCTGATATAATCTTTTATCTAATCATATTTTTAAGGCTTTAGAAAGTGTCTCTTCCTCCTACTATTATTATAATTTCATAATATTATAGTTCTTATATATAACATGATATTGCATAATTTTATATATGGCAGAGAGACTACTGACTACTCAGAAACTTGGAGAATTTCTCATGAGAAAATTGTGTTTTCATAAAAAATGAACCAAATACAGAGAAAATACACATCACATGAAGTCTTCTAGAGAATATATCAGTTTGCCATTTGATTAGTACTATACCTTGCTTATACCTAAGTAAGGTAAAACCAATTCCACAAATAACAAATTTCCTTGATGGTGGAGGTTTTATAATCCAAACTTTCTGAAGTCTCCCACATGAACTTCATCTGTGGCAAGTGCCCTACCAATTCCCTACATCAAGAAACATGGATAGTCCTTTTCTTGCCATGTCTCAGGCCTTCTTCTTGAATTGTTTTTCTGCCTGCTCAGCCAGGGTCTTTTTTATACACCACCTTAACTTTTTCTATCCCTATATTTTTCTTTCTCCCAACTCCAACTTACATTTTTGTGCCCCTGACATTAGCCAGTGAGGGCTCTAGCTCTAATGCTCTTAGCCATGACTGTGTTATCCTTACAGTTCTATTTATATCCACCCTTTATTTTGAGCCTGGCCCTGATTACTGGTTGTATTGCTTATGTCTCGCTCTCTGGTACCCTTCCATTTTAGCATCTTAATTCTTCAGTAAAATATTAGTCAAACAAGGTAAGTCTGCCTATAGAATTCTATTTCTAGAGCTAACCAATTCATGTTTGGTGATGAGACATTTGCCTTTTTGTTTTTAGCAGTATCTATAGCATGAGATAGTTTTCACTTACTGTTAAAAGCAGTCCTGAGCCAGACAGTTCACCTTCAACTATGAAAACAAAGATCTTATCCATCCAACTCCATATACTGACCATGTTGTCCCCATAAAAAAAACTCCTGAAAATGGAAAAAAATGTGGAAGACTGAATTCAATGTTCTCTGTCATCTTTTTGGGGAAGATAGGGTATCTGTGCTGCAGGGCTTCAATTTGTCTATCTGCATGTCACTTTGTGCCAGAAGATCAAGAATTTTCCAAATTCTGCAACATCTCACACACACTTGTGCATCAGAGGCATAAGCACTGAATAAATTTGCTTCTCTTCTGTTTTTCAGTTTGGGGAGCTCACAGATATTTACAAAAATAAATTAAATGTCAATCATTCAATTCCATAATTTCTGTTTTGTAGATGAGGTGAGAGACCCAGAGAAATGACGAATTCTGTCAGAAACTAAACAATATTTTCCTGTTTTATGTACGTCACTATTTTCATGTCTTGACAAACTTGATCACATGCAATTAAATTGTTACACCTTCCTGGATCTGCCAAATTAATGGTGGAGGGGAGGGAGTGGGGGAGGAGAAAGAACAGAACCTTTAGGTTTTAGATAATTCTTGTACCCAACTGGGACAAGAATCTTATAGTAAGAACTTTTATGACATGAATTTTGTCAAATGAACAAAAAATTATAAAAAATTTTATTTAAGCTGGTCACCTTTCTGTCTGTACTTGAAATGATAAAAGCAAATGACAAATCAAACATGCAGTAACCTTTTTTTGTGAACCTGCTGAACACATTTTATCATAACTGGTTCATCACTGATAATTCACCAACGGTGCATCTTCTTCTGTAAAGTTATATCAGAACAAAATGGACTAATTTAGGGAACATTTGGTAACGTTGTACCTTGGTCTTATTAGAGTATGCTGAGCATCCCAACTTTGTTTATTTCAAGCTGCATTAAGATCCTAAGGAACACACTCTGGGATACGGGACACAGTAGATTTAGATATATGAGAATTGTTATTCTGCTTTAGATTTTAGAATTTCCAGCCCACTGAGTTTTCATGAAGTGTTTTTTTGGCCTGTTTTTTATTTTTTGAATGAAGCACAATAACCATCCCATTCCATAATGTAACATATACACACCCACACCCCCACACCCATGCACACTCACCCCCAGCATCATTGCTTTATTTTGGGCACAAAATCCTGGTGCTGTGGGAAATATCCTGAACCACGTCTAATTCAGCAGTGACTAAGACCCTGGAGAAGTCAGTATGCTCTTAGTGTAAGCTTGTAAAGCTGTTGCTCTTGCCTGTCTTCAACAGAAAACTGATTATACTTCTGTCATATTTCACTGCTTCCACAATCTGGTCTAAAATCTAATTCTTCAAATGACTATTCTGTCTTCAAACTTTCATTCATTTATGACACTAAGCTTTATTTTGTCTGGAAAGAAAAAAATGCTATCTGGACTTGGGTGGCCGGTTTAATCCTGTAAGTTGACTTGTTTCTGTAGACTCCTGTGTAGGTGATAGAAACAGTGTTCATGATAAACGTAGGTGTCACACAAAAATGGCTTCTTACTTGTATTTAATAGGTACAAAAGAGAAAGAATACCTAAATGTTGTGGTTTTGTTTTATTCTGTTAGCTTTTTTCACTTCTTATAATATTAAACTTTAGGAAATGTTTTATTATTATTATTATTTCATTAATATTCATGTATAATCAGTCCTATGCTGTTAGCCTATTGACAGGCTGTCTTAATTTCTTCTTCTGCAGGTGTGGTAGCACGCAAAATCACTTTTGGCTGGTGTGATAATAAAACTTGGGGCACAAGCACAGCAGTCTCTATAGCTCATATATTTTCCAAGAATACTTATGCAAAGACTTTGTGCTTATGTCCATAATATTGTACTGTGTTTAGAAGCAAAGCTCAAGAATTTGCCTATGTTTTCCTTCCTGAGAAGGCACATGAATATGTCACAGCTAAACTGCATTACTTCTTGAAATGGCAGCTTCACAAGAGGAGAGCAGTACAGTATCATGACAGCTGTGGAGTAAAACTTTATTCAGGCGACTTTAGGGATTATGTTGAGGTCTTAAAAATTCAGTAGGATTATATGGACAAATGTTTTGGAACTACTGGAGGTTTTTTACTTTAATTAGCAAATAATACAGAAAGAACAACACTAAAGAGCGTAAGCACTGGCAAACCGAAACACCTAAAAGTGTAGAAGCACCAAAGTTGCAGCACCAGCTCCAATGGTGTGCTTGCACTTTTTAAATACTTGCTTCATCACTGAGCTTTCATCAGGCCCACATCAACTGTGGCAAGAGCTGCAAGGAGAGAGTTGTCTTGAGCTAAATGTCTTGAACTGAAGTTCAGGAAGGTGTGTCCCATCCCACATTCTGCCACAGCTCTTTTACATGGATAGTGGCTAAATGTGTCCATATCATAATGTGTTTGCTGTCTGTCACTTTTCGGCATTTGATTTTCCAACCTTGACAATCTTTCAATGTTATTAAAAATGTGATGTAACTAGCTGTAGATCATTACTCTTTTCAGGTTTACTGGTTCAACTCCGTGGGCCACTGATGTACTTTTGCATTCATGCCCACAAGAGATTTTCTGAGTTGTTTTAAGACCATTGTAGGATGTGACTCAGGATAATTGCCAGTCTAATAGGCTCCCTTGGCTTCCTGGAGAAAAGAGAATGTCTAGGAAAGAAAAGAAAAAGAATTATGCCAGTCAAGACAGTTAGATTCAATATAATTCACAGAATTGAACTCTCCTTCCTACCTAGGCTCCCTTGCAACACATGATGATTGCTGTTAATATGGTATATCATTTCTGGCATTTCTGTCTGCATCATTGTCTACTGCGTGCAAGTTCTTTTCTGGCTTCTTTGAAGCATCTCCAGTTTAACAGTCGCTATGACAGCGTGTGTGTGTGAAAGAAGCCAAGAAACTGTTGTCCCACAAAGCTCTCAAAGGACCTTGGTTAACCTGAATTCACTATACAGTTTCTGGTAGGAAAAAAACTGGATCTAAGATAGTGCTGGGAATAGCTAGTCAGTCTGTGATATATTGCAAAATGTTGCTTAATTCTGATATTATATATCTGCAGAACAATTCTAGTTTAGAACTGTCCAAATATTCTTGCCTACTCAATTCTCTTTGGTCTAATTGAATGCTGCAAAGGAGTCAGAGCCTAGCCACAACTCCCTGTGTGGGACAAAGCTCACTCCTTATTGCCTGTTCTTCTGCCAGTGGTGGAGGCAGGGTGTTCTCAGCTAGTGCTGCCTTCAGTCTACTTTTATATATTGCCTCAGTTTGAGACAATGTCTTCAAAGAAAAATGTTACAGAGTAAATGTTTCCTCTGAAGTGAAAAATTTGATAATTTTTTCCCACCAATATCAAATAGATGTTCGGGCAAAAGTGAAGAGAAAAAAAAAGTAGCTTATTAAAACACAGTGCCCGTAGGACACAGATATAAAGTAACTGTTAGATATTTAAAACTCAGGAAGACAAGCGGCTCCCTCCCGCCACAACTGTTCAACCACATGGTGCAGAGAAAAGATGGCGGCTCGTGTCCCCAGCAAAAAGAAACAAAAGAAAAAAAGTCCACGTGGTGCTTGAATAACAGTGGCAAAACCTGGATAGTCCTCTCCTCACTGTGGATGAAACAGAGGGCTTGGTGTTTATTTCTGTCGCAGGCTCGGCTTCTTCTGAATCCTGAACTGTAGGCATATATGTTAGAAATTCCTACAAAGGGATCAGACGTGTCAATTGGAGCTGCTTCCTTCCTGGTGGACCTTCCATGGGAGTTGCTGAATATATAGAGATCCTCTGCACACGGGTATCTTTCTCTCACACTATTCAAGACTCGTCTCCAAAGACTGAGAGAATCAGCTCCACTCTTCACCCCTTGGCTGATGGCCGAATCTTGTGACAGGTTTCCCAAATACCTTGCCTCAACACCATCCATTATTGTAGTGTCGCCTGCAGCATCCCAAAGATGGACTAGCCAACTAATTACAGATTCATTCTTTTGTTGAACATGATCTTTTCTTAGGTCTCGCAGGTCTCTCACAATCATGGACTCAATAATGGTTTCTGATTCTGAGTCAGTTGCTGGCCTTGAGGGTCCTTCCCCTTCCCCACGAGACAGAGTGGCACCACTTGCCCCCTCCAGCCGCTGAATTGCTCCAGAAGAAAAATCATAGCAGCCACAGAGGGGATGGCAGTCCTCGGAAAACTGCCCAAGCTAACAAACACGAGCTAGCTAAACAGCAATTATGTAACTCCCCTGCACACAGCGAGCAAGGACTCCTGCAGTGCTGAGCCGAGGTCCAGAAGCCCCAGCTGCATGGCAGCCCGGCTTTTAAACTGCCCACGCCCCCCCTGTCCCTTCTTCTGGGTTGGATTTTAAAGGAGCAGACACCTTTTGGGCATACAAGCTGACGGAATATAGGAATACAGGTTTGGCACAACATTAACCGAAGACATATATGAATACTGTCCATCTGAGCTGCTGATTTAGTTTGAGAAGTCCGTTCTGTGCCTCAGAGTCTGAGTTCAGCCACAATGTGCTGCAGAGATGATGGCTTTGTAAGTCTTACTCTACTTAACACCACATTATTTTTAAGTCCAAATGTTCCTTCTGTTGTCTGAACCTTATTCTCCACTGAGTCTTACTTTGCGTTGACCCTGATACTGGAGGAAACTGAGTCTAAAATGCTGTCAATTCAGTGCTAGATATTGATTATAATACTGAGAAGCTTCCCATACTCTGCATATCCTGTGTGGCTATAGGTACATCACAGGTGCACAGTGTACAGCTCCAGAAAGTGCTTTCTTCCCCCTTTCCTGATTAGAGTATGATCCCTTACACAGTTCAAAGGTAGCTGGGGCAGTGTCTTAGAACAATCCTTCTTGCTGGCATATGTTTATCTGCAACACATCACCAGCTTTCCTTCCAATCACTAAAATTCTTTACTAACCCTTGGTAAGCTATGGTGTTGCTCTAGGCCTTGGAAATGAAGACATCTACAAGAGATCTGTAGGTGGTTTCACTCTGGTCAGTGCGATGAAAAATTAAACCTGAGGGCCAAGAATACGTAGTGAATAAAATTCCATCATGCAAAATGAAAGGGAAATCACTGGGTGGATTTAAAAACTAGAGCCAAGACTGTGTACATCTGAGGACAAAGATAGAGCTCTCTGCATGCTTTGGTGTGTGCTCTTCTTTGAACATATGCCATAACTTTGCATTTCCTGACTTCAGTGGATTGGAAAAAAACTGGCGAGTTCCCAAACTGAAATTTATGCAGAAATAATATACATAGCAACACCAGTGCAAGGAAAAAACCCAGCATCTGAAATAGCGTCATGCTTCAGGGTGTAAACTGATCAACTATGGGGTTCAAGAAAGAACTCTCTTCTCTCTTTAAGCCCCTATCCTTATGTAATATTCCAGCCCACAACTGGCTGGATGCAGTGTGTTTTTCATTCTTCATGCTCTGAATCATCAGGTATCTAACCACTGCTTGAGGCAGTGTGCTAGACTAGTGATCTGAATGGCCCATTCCACTATGGCAGCAAGAATAGTATTTTAACAGGGTTTCATTTCCTTTGGTTTATTATTTTGTTATGTAGCACTAAGGGAGTGACAACTGGACTTTTATAGTTGTTCATGTGAACATGTATTAGACTGGTTTGGATCTCAGGACCACATGCTGTCTTGTTTTGTCAATCATGTGCAAGTGATGCAGAGGGTCTCATTCAGTTCTTGGTATTTTTCCCGTGTTTTAGGGCTGAGTAGTGCCTATGCTTGTGTTGGTCCAGTGCCCAAAACAGATGCTCCTCACTCTCCAAAAGTTCCTGCCTCTAGTATCTTTTGGGAGAATTACTGTTTTAAATAAATTCTGTTTAAAATGAAAGAATTTTACCTCTTCCATGAGCATTCCCTGTTTAATAGAAAGGGTTCTTATGTATAGGAAATGGGAGTACAGATTGCCCAGAGAAAGAGGATTTCTTTGTGCTCTTCATATCATGGTGTTGTGTTCCAGAAAGGGCTTTTGTGGCATCTTGTGAAATTGACTCCAGTGGGATTCAGTGCAGAGGTTATATATAAACATACAGCTGGCTATTCTACCTTTCATTTTCATACAGAAAATGCAACAGGTTCCTAGAGATACTTTCTTAGTCCATGAGAGCTGGAATGCTATAGCATATCTGATGGTATGAACATTTCTACCTTAACAATCACATGGTAAGGGGAATATCCCTTCAGGACAACAATGAAATGCAATACTGGACACAGGTTGACTGTCAGTGTCCGGATAATTTATGGGTAAACAGCATTTCAGTCTCTTGGCATTTCAATCTTGCTGCAAAGTATTTCGTAATAAATACCATTTGTTCTTGGCTCACACTCTAAGACAGGCTGTGGTTATTCATGTTTTACTTCTGTGTGATGGTCAGGATTTCCACTCTTCTTATTTCTCCTATTCCACTCTCCAGGGAGAAGATGTAATATAATCTTATAAACTAAACAGAGGAAATGGGAGTCATGGTTAGCCATCTCATCTTTAACAAACACCAGGAGCCTTTACTGTGCTTCGAAGGAGCTGAGTCAATGAAAGCTAGTGGCATATGGAACTCCCGACTAGGAACAGCTCTGGTATCCTACAGAAAAGGCCTGAATCTCTCTACCCTTCAGAGTTCCCTCTGGATATCTATGGAACAAACTGCCAACAGGTAGCAAAGTAACTCCAGGGTTGATCTTTAATAAGATTAACATGCAGCATGGCAAGGTGGGGACGCATGCCCTGAGTGATCCTTGTTGATCCTAAGTAGACAAGTGGCAAATCTCATAGCCAGAGGGAACAATAACACCATTTGTTCAGTAGTTGGATTGCACTGTCAAAACTGTGTTCACTTTATTATTTTTCATTATATATGAAAATATTTTACTTCCTTTGTTTGACTGTGGACTGCTTTGGAACCGGAATAATTTCTTGTTCCTCCATCTGCTAGATTCTTAGACCCATCCTGTAAGTAGGAAGTGGAAATATCTTCAAAGATATATAATTTTATTCTGGAATGTATCTCGAAGCTTTTGGTCGTAGTGATGATATCACAGTGCATGGAGATAGCTGCCATTAGAAAGTTATCAGAGAAAATGTTATTTTAAGCCTTTTGAAGTTTATCAGATAATTTTTATTGATTTCAAGGAGCCCTGGCTTATGCCCAAAGGTGATGATGGTAGAGCAGAAGAGAGAAAGCACATGTATATGAAAAAACTAATCCACACAGCCCCAAATGGCAAATTGCTGTGCTAGTAAGTTGCACAGAAAAGAACCTTGGCACATTTTAAAATAGCAATTGCATCTCCAAAAATGGTATCAAGACATATACTTCTTATAACTGCTTACAAATGGAAATGATGGGGTATAAAAAAAAGTCCAGTTGCTTATAATACCAGCACATTGGTACAGTCCTGCAGAAGACACTGAATGAGTTTTGAACTTCTTAAAAAGGTCTGTCTGTAATCAAGCGAAGCTCACTCAAGGACTTTCATCATGTATCACTTCACCTTCAGACAACAGATTCGTCTCTTAGATGGGACTACTGATACTTACAGGCTTACAGCCAAGCTCAGCTTCTAAATACAAAGCAAAGAGGTCTTACCAGTCCAAATTTATCATCATTTGCCTCAGCAGGATTATTCCATGAGAGCATTTCACTCTTCAAGTACTGATTAACATTAATGCTAATACTGCTTCAGTTTTTGCTCTAGCATCTCTTCTCTTCCACATAACACCTAAGTGGCTTTCCCAGCAGGTGAAAATTGTCATACTGTACAGTGGCAAAGGAATAATAGAAAGGTACAAATAGGCAGAGCATAATAGGGATCAAAGATCAAATTAATTTTCTGAGCTGGTATTTATCTGAGATTAGACACTTCCAGAAGGTATTTTGAAGTTAGGAGGGAAGATGGCCAATATGGCCCACATGCCTGAGAAACCAGTCCAGCTGGAAGAGGTTACTGCCAAACTGAAAGAGGATGTGGACAAGATGCTTGTAAGGCCTGTTTCACTCCTGTTTTAGTTAAATCCAGTAAAAGCCTGGACACAGCAGAGGGCTGTGGGCTTGGAGTGTGCCTCTGAGAGACCTCTATGTCACGCTTGGTTCAAACCCTGTTTAAGCACAGCTGAAAGACTTGAAAACCACTTTCCAAATGGGGACTTATGTGACAGATAGTTACATCCTGGGTGTGGATATAATATACCATGCATGGAAAAGTACAGGGATTGTCTTTTGCCAGGGACTTATACAACAACATCTGTAGTTCCCCACTGTTTTCTCCCTGACCCTCTTGGAGGGGTTTTCTATCCAAGGGTGCAAAAATTACAAATCCCCCAAACTGCAGTTTGAAATCTACCTAGAGAAACTTTCAGATTGTCCATTCCATAAATATCTCTTGCAGGCTGTCTGACGTCAGAGGATTTGGAGAGAGAGGCTGGTCTGAAAGTGAAAACAGCAGCCGTTCCAGTCGCACTCTAACAGCAGAGACAGCAAGAGGAGCAGTACAGGCATTTCTGTGTGGATTACGGGACTGCAGAACAGGGAGGATCCGCACAGAGAGACGGCTACTACAATGTAAGTGCAGCTGCTGCAGCAAAGCTTCTCATGTTTTTGCTTGTTTTCAAGAACAAATCCCTGCAAGTACTGATTGTCTTTCTTTCTTCTTCTTTTTTTTTTATTTTTTCTTTTTCTTTTCCCTCTTCTGAAATATCCTGAAGCCACCTTGGCAGCACACAGGATTCAGGTTTAGCTTGATTACTTCTCCCAAAGGTATGCGGTGGGGCTGATGGTGCAGGCTTTTGCACTCCTCTATATGTGGATGGGGGTGACAGGGTATAAGGGAGATAGGAGGAGAGTGAGGAGGGGAAGGTCATATCTTTGGAAGACTACAAAATTTACTGAAATTCAGTTAGTTCATGCTCTGGTAGCAGGAAAGCAAAATCCCAAATTTGCCTTTGGCAAAAATCAACTTCCTTAGGCAACTCCACAATGTAGGATTTCTTCTTTAACTCTTTAATCCCTTGTCATATTTTGCAGCAAGCAGTTTCTCTTTCCTTATGAGGATGATGGCCAATTTGCTGGCCCTGACAGTGAAGTCCTGTCCCACTCTGCCAGGCTACAGCTGATAACAGATCCTAACACAAGTATGGGGGTCACTAGGCTAAATCTGACAAATTTAACACCTTGAGCCTGTACTCACTTGATATTAAGGGCTCTCCAAAGAGTACACTGCTTCTGCAGAGAAGAGGTGTCTCTCACATCTAAAACCTAGCTTTATCAGGATCATGCATGAACAAGTCAGCTACTACAAGGAGAATCTCCCTGTGAAAAACTTGCAGAGATAGCGATACAGACACCTGGTTCAAGTCCCAGCAAAAAACTAGTTATTATTAATTTTTTTTATACCTCAGTAGTACAGAGATTCCCAAACCCACTCCATAAAAGGATGATGTTTTCAGTGGGGCACACAGCTGTATCTATTTGCAATTCAAATTCAATGCAGCATTTAATTAACCTTCCCTCCCCAACTTCACACCTGGATGTTTGTTCAGTCCCCAAGTGGAGACGGGAGCAGTTCTAGGGTAGCTGAACTGTGTAGGCAGCTGTCCTCTTCACTGGCATTTTCTCTACTGACCCATTACAGAAGGAGCCTGCTTCCCCAGGAACAGTTTGAGGCCTCCTGTGTAAAGATGACACACTTCACAAGCACTCGTAGAAAGCTCTTGGCCAGCAGGAGCATTGTTGGCCTGTGCAGTTGCTAGAAGGAGAGATAATACCCTTGAGCATAAACACAAAGCTGGGTCGAGGAGCAGGAGCTATGTGAATTGCACAATACGATGCACCATGCTGTTAGCAATTGGCCTCAGCCAACAAGCAGTCACAAGAAAGGCTGCTGCAAGTCAGCATTCCCTTCATCAGGCTGTTTTGGTATTAGAAAAAGTCTGCAAATACTTCTCCTCATGAGGGTGGCAGAGTGGGTTATTGGATCAGAGAGAAGGAAATAAAAGAGGAAAACTGAAGACCGAGAGGAGGGAGTTTTGCTGTGCTCTCCGCTGTATAATGACACTGAGCAAATGTTTAGCTGTGCTGAAAACAGCTGCAGGTTGATGTAATCACTGTGCTGGCTAATGTAATGGGGATAGCCTTTGCTGGTCAGATGATCAAGGTCTAATCCCCATTAAGGGATGCAATGCTGTGCCATGCCATGCAAAGCACGAGCTGCAGAATAAGCAGCTGTACTGATGCATGTGTGAGGGAGCATGAGTTCTCAAAAGCTGATCCTGCAGGGATGTAGTTTGGAACTGAAGTCTCCATACTTGGAAAGAATCATGTTGGGATCTGAGCTACTTTGCTGTGACATATCAGAGTTTTTCTCTACTCCATTTATTTCTTACTAGATTTTGTTTCCAGTGGGTCTAGCATCTTCTTTTCCAAGAATCTTCTTCTTTCTTTTTTTTTTTTTTTTCCGTAACAACAGACTAATTACATTGGCTGGCAATGTAAAAGAAAAAAAAATTTTAAGGAATATAGTAATTGTTAGAAACTTTTATGCCCCAATAAAAATGTGAGCACCATCACAGCCAAGACAAGTGTCCGGGAGCTGCAAACACTTTTAACTTGTTTCAACAGTTAGTCTTTCTGAAGTACTTTGGGCAATACAGGACTAATATATGCAGAACTGCTGAAAGCTGAGAGGGTGAGAAGAAGAACTAAAGAGGAGATAATTCCATATTTGGGTTGTTTTAATCTGACTATTTCCCTTCAGTCTCATCTCTCCCTCCTTTCTTCAGCTCAGCATCCAATGGGTGAGCAACCTGCAGGGGTTTACGAGTTTGGAAATTCCCTGTGGGCTGTTAATTGTGGTTCAATGGGAAAGTTGCACATTGAGTGGAAGGCTGTGAGGAAAAATGGGAAGAGAGACATTGATCTGGCATTCTCTAATGAGAATGCATGGGTTTTAATGTCCTTGAATCTAGATGTGGTTGTACCAGCCAGGAAATTGCTAGCTTGTCTATGGATGGACTTACCCTGGGAGCAAGATAAAATAACACAATATGGACAAGACAGACATCTTTTCAGTTTTGTTTTGTGGAACAGAAAGCTATTGCCTGCTAGAGCTTATGACGGTCACTGTGCAACCCTGAGGTTTTAAAAGTCTATATTATGTGTTATGAAGTGAGGTCTCATGGTTTCACAGAGCTGAGTAAGCAAATTCCCTGGATATCCTAGTGGCTTTACCACATCATATCACTTGTCTGCTGCTATCATTGCTGTTTGTTTAGTTGTGCTTCTTATGTGTAGTTCTCTTCATCTTGAAAATCAGTCACAAATATTTTTCTCTACCAAGTCCAGACATGCTGTGAACTTACTGTACTTCATTGAAAGGAAGGCTCATCAAGAGTTGAATAGCATCTTGAAAACATCTCCAGAATTGCTTGGGTTTGCTCCATCTGCCTTAGTTGATACAAAATTCCCCCAAGGTCCAATGGTATCCCAGAAACCCATGTAGTCCCTCCAGACCAGCCATCTGACTTAGAAATTGAGCAATCAGGGGACACTGTTTCCTGACACTTAGGGGAAGGATGTGTGGGAGGCTTGGCTTTTAGCACTTTAATTGCTGTGAATTTTCAAGCCTGGGTCAGTCCTATGGAGAGCTGACCCTCTCTTCTTGCCTGCTCCTACAAACCTCAGGCAAGCACAGCATGTTCCTAAATTAGAAGAAAGCTGACTGCTCTTATTTTCATTAGATGAAAGAGTTTATGTGTATTTTCCCATGCTTTTGGGTTAGTTGATTATTGACAGTCATGTCTCATGTACCTTTTCCATTTGGCAGTGTGATGGCAGTGATATCCCTAATATCGCACTCCTTTGAGCTCAGGCATGTGCAGAAAACTGGTAGTTTTCAGTATATATACTAACATGCAGTAGGTCTGAATAATTTCTCATGTTTCTGCAATTCCACTTAACAGTGAAGTTACTTCTGTTTGGCACAAGTCTGTGTCATTAACAGGCCAGGGACTTGTTATCTTCCAACCTGAGTGACCTGAGACATAGAGAGTGCAAATCGGCTCTTATCTAGTGGAAGTTTTCTGTACCTCTGCATTGTTCAAGTAACTTATTCCGTCTTTTAATTCTAAGTAAGTCCAAGTAACATCAGAACTTGGTACAGAGAAACTGAGGCCCAAGTTGTGCAAAGTAACCTGTAATTTTGGCTCTTTATTTTTAGTGTCTTTTAAGACACCAAGACACTCAAAAATTGAGACAGCCAAAATTACAAGCTGTTTTTGAAATGCTGGCCGAGGGACTTGGGCAAATCTGCAGATTGCATTTGACTCTGCTCACATACTTCTTACAGCAGAGTAACTCTCTGGAGGTCTGTGAAACTACTGCTGGTTTACAGCAGTGGAAGTCACAGATGAATGTGTCCCGTGCTGCCAGAAGCTCCCATAGGCTTTGTTATGTCAGTCCTGTACTCACGGTCTATTTTTCTTGACAGGATGTACCCAGCTGTGATTTGCTGAGAACCATGTAGCCACATGCACAAGAACACGTCACACCCTGAGTAGTGCTATTGGTAGTGTAGACTCAAGCTGTCTTAGTGCTGTGTGTTAAACAGGTACCTGGTGATGGTCAAAAAGCTTTTCCCTCCTTGAGGCTTTGTTTCTGGTTTGTATATTGCTCAATGTTCATGCTCCCTTTTAAATTTGTATTTTCAGTTTTCTACAGGGTATTTCAACACCTGAGATCTTGGCTTCTCTGGTGATCTCTATAGTGTCAGATGATGTCTTCTAATGGTAGGTGTTTACTAGACATAGGACAAAAATCTGTGGTGACCAGTGACAGGACCTGAGGGAATGGCCTGAAGCTGTGTCAGGGGAGGTTTAGGTTGGATGTTAGAAAAGGTTCTTCACCCACAGAATAGCTGAAGGGCAGGGCTCTGAACAGGCTCCCCAGGGAAGTGGTCATGGCACCAGCCTGACAGAGTTCCAGAAGCATTTGGACAGTGCTCTCAGGCACATGGTGTCACTCTTGGGAATAGTCCTTTTCAGGGACAGGAGTTGCATTCGATGAGCCATTTGGGTCCTGTCCAACTCAGGATCCTCTGTGATTCTGCAACATAGAGTAACAAAACCGAGCAGGAGAAGCTCAGGGCTTTTTGATTTAGTGGAAAAGTTAGTCTGATGGTATGCCAAGCTTATATCAGTGATAAGGCTTTTCTGGAATTAAAAATTAAGGGATAAAGGTAGAAAGAAGGAAGTGGATAAGAAAGGCATGAAATCAGAAGACTTGCTGGAATTAAAGGAATGGGAGCTGGAGAGCAGGAGGATGTGTTTAGACTGCATGAAAATGGTAATATAGGTGACCTTGAGGAACTGAGAAAAATTTCGGCAGTAAGAAAGAAGTAGGCATCCTCCTTGAATAACAAGTGCTTGCCGACTCCCAAGTAATAATTGCTGAAGTTGGTATTTTTTGCTCATTTGAATTTTGCTCATGTGAATTTTGAAATTCACATTTGTTTTTGTTGGAGGGTATTTTTCTCTTCATTGTGTCCCAGCTCTTCTTTGAAATGGGGACAAAGCTGATTTGTGAGACCCAACAAGTTTATTCTGTCTCCTTCATATATTACTTTTATTAAAGAGGCATAAACAAGGACCCATTTCTACTGTTTTATAGCTTTTATTATTCAAGGCAGTGAACAGGCCTGATTTGGGGGGCTTTGCATTTTGTTTGCTGTTTGGAGGGGCAGTGTTCTTAGCTGCTAAAGAGTTGAATATATGAGCTGTGAAGTCTTAAGAGAAGAAAACTTGCACAGTCCCTTGTTCCTCTTTGAAGAATGTGATCAGGTCCAATTTAACATTTTGCTATCTGATTGAAGATGTGTTACCAGGACAGTTTCATAAAGTAAATACATAAACACAGACACATAAAGGAATCACAGAATCACAGAA